>JAUCMX010000010.1:17840848-18280848 GCA_033459395.1 Hemibagrus guttatus | reverse complement strand
TTTATTGAAACATTTTCAGGAAATTATAAAAACACCTGTTAGGGAAATCCAAAACCAAATATAGCATGCATGGTTAAAGCATGTCACTGAACTACATTTAGTTTCTGTATATATTGTGGTATAGAGCACTTTTTTTTCCACTGGAGAGAAGCAACTGGGGTGAAATCTGCCTGGACGTTGGTGGTCCTCTGGGTTAGAAAACAAAGAAGGCCGTTTTTGTTTTTGTTTTTTTGCTGAAGACAGATTTGATTATCTCCATAATTACTGAGGTCTTTCTTCTGGCTAAAAAGGAGAGCACAAAATAATGACTTTAATGCTCCCGATTGCAACAAATTTGGCACACGTTTAAGCTTCGTTTGTATTCATACAATTAGAGGGACAAAACAAAAGCAAACACACACTCTCTATTGCAAAATACATTAATACAAAGAACTTGACCACCCAAGACTAAATGTACAATGAGGGAAGCCCTCAATGAGCCCAAATTGTGCCTCTGTGCTTGTCTTTGTGTGTGTATGTGTGTGTGCCAGCTTCACCCCATCCCCCTCCACTACCCCCCCGGTATTTGGCCTGTCCACTAGCATTTGGCTCATAAAAATGACAGCGTGCAGGCCCACCTACTTTGAGTGCCACTTTCTGGTGTCACTTTGCTCCTTCTCTCAAGCGGAAATCATTGTGCCCTACCACCAGCAAGTCCAGGCCAGTGAATTAAAAATGATCTCCAGACATGTCAAGACACATGCATACGTTAAATATATGTACAACATTCCTCTAAAATAGCACAAAATCATTTTGCTCTCAGCTTTCAGCCTTAAAGATTCTAGATGCTAAGTATAAAATGGCCTAAATTTGGCAAAATGATCACAGTTTCAGTCAGAATTAGTCAGCTTCCTATATTTGTAGTACATATGGGATGAGTCATGCATGAGTCAGTTCGGCAAACTTAGTTTAAAGTTATCCATAGAGAGAAAGTAAACTACAGGAATGATATACATTATAAAGACTATCAACGACAAGAGGATGTGCTGAACATGAGCAGAAATCTTGCCCCAGAAGGCTACTGTTTGTATTTCTTTGCTTACTCAAAAACTTAACCTTGTAAATAAATGGTGGGTTGAAGAGAGTGTCTTTGAGAAAGTAAATTATAATACTTGTCTAGAGTTGATGAATTTCTGCAGACTATGACCTTTGTCCTGGTACAAGTACATCTAGTATCCTTATGTCTAACTATAAACTCCATATAAATGACACTTCATGGACTAAATCACAGTCTTCACAGCCAGTAGATGAAGGAAGGTCTCCCCCTACTGAAGCTTGATTCCTTAGCAAGTTTTATGCACAAGAAGCTTTTTTTCTTCTTTCTTGTGGCTGTCGGTCTTGGCTTACTCACAGGGTTTAGAGCACTGAAGCCTGTAAAGCCAAAGCAGCTTTGAGGTAATCTGTCTTATAAAAAGAAAGAAAAATCTATTTTTTCCCCCAGATAACTTTCATTTGGCTCAATTTTTTTTATTCAAGGCTACAGAACCTGCTGAGAAATCCAGCGACTAGCACAGGCTGAGCTGGTCAAACTAAGCATCAGACCATCAAATTATTTCCCAGTAGTCTAAACTGATCAATAAAGGCTTGAGATTTTCTAATTGCCTTAATGTTGCTATTTTCTTGTCTACTAAAAAACTTGTCTGCTATGTTGCATTAGTAGCATTGATTCCAAAACCCTCTATTTCCCTCTGCCAGTTTGACCAGCTCGGCCTGTGTTTTGGCAGCTGGTAGCTGGTCTGACCAAGCTGAATTTTTCAACAGAAGCATGTAAAAATGATGGAATAATAATTTCACCAAGCCCAGATGGAAAAGAATAACAAGACAGACTATTATTGTAATTTTCTCTACTTTCACCATTCATTCAGTTACATAACCTGAAGGAAACTGGCCATATACTTTCTACCCCACGCTCACAAAAGTACTTATATTTTTTTGTAAAGAATATGCATTAAAAAATGGGAAATTTTCCTTAGTATGTTCCAGTAAACTGTCTACTGCTGAGTTAACTTTCACACAGAATATACTTTTCCACTTTAAGCAAAGACACAAAGTGTCCTTGAGCCATTAAACATCCATTAATTGAAGGGTTGGTCAGTGCCAAAGAAGCGAACAGCTAATAGAGATATAAACACAGAATATTTCTTTATATTCTGTGTATCTTATTAGGATCTTTTAAACAGCTGGTTAGAATTAAACTGACTCCAGGACACTTCAGGAACATTTTGTTATATCAGAATAGACTTCAGTATTAAAGTTAAGTACTTCAGACATTGTGGTAATTGGGGTGAAACCTTAGCAAGTCTTGGACAAGAACTAAATACAAATTTCTGAACCCAAATCTATCTTAAGGAACTAATATTCGATTTAAGATGGAAGAAAGGATGATTTAAAGAACTTTGTTATACATAAAAACAATATTTTACAAGTACCTCAGCACCGTTTTAACTGTAATAATAAACAAAGCTGGCCAGCAGAGGGCTCCCCTTATTCATTCATCCATTCATTCATTCATTGTCTACTGCTTATCCGATCTACTCTCGGGTCACGGGGAGCCTATGCCTATCTCAGGCGTCATTGGGCATCAAGGCAGGATACACCCTGGACGGAGTGCCAACCCATCGCAGGGCACACACACTCTCATTCACTCACACACTACGGACAATTTAGAGATGTCAATCAACCTACAATGCATGTCTTTGGACTGGGGGAGGAAACCGGAGTACCTGGAGGAAACCCCCGAGGCACAGGGAGAACATGCAAACTCCACACACACACACACACACACACACACACACACGGCGGAGGCGGGAATCGAACCCCCAACCCTGGAGGTGTGAGGCAAACGTGCTAACCACTAAGCCACCATGCCCCCCTTATTCATACATAAATACATACATACTTACAAATCATGCTCAATTACTCTTGCTCTTTTTTTTCGTTTTTCGAGTCTTTTGAACTATACTTTTGCTAATTACACTCATAACTAATAATATAATTAATAACAATGGTAACAAAATGAAAACTAGAAGAATACATCAAAAATGAAAATCAAACTAGTTGCTATTTAAAAAAAACCCTAAACAAACAAAACAAACAAAAACAAAGTCAAGTCAAGTCAATAAGCTTTTATTGTCATTTCTATCATACACAGCTGATGCAGTACACAGTGAAATGAGACAACATTTCTCCAGGACCCTAGTGCTACATAAAACAACACAACAACATATAGCTACCAAAACAAAACAACAAACAGAGCTAAGGACTGAAGCTAAGCACAGAAAATTGTCCTAGTGACATAAATTTGGCAAATATTCAAGTATTAAAAAGAAAACTGCTGAAAGTGTTACACCGTCATGTTTCCATGCATCATTTATTTATGCAAAACTGTAAGATTTTCATCTGAAAACATCATTCAATATGTGGTAACTAGCACAATTTGTAGTCATACTACCTGTATGACTAACACTAGACAGTTTGCTAATTAATTAATTAGAATTATGATAATGTAATTAAGCAATATTTAACATGAATGAGGATTTGACTTGCTGTCTAGTTGATTACATTGATGCTAGACTAACCTGGCATTAGCAAAGAAAAGTCAAGGGCCCAGCATATGCAGCTTTGCAGCCCTGGGACTAAGCTACCACATCCCATCGTGCCATCTAATGCACCTCATATACAAGCTTTGCTTACTGCAGCATATTGAAACATTCTATTGAGGTAATGTCAACAGTGCAGTCCGCCAGCTTTTTCATCTTTAGCTACATAAAGTGTTAGTGTTAACTACATTATATAGCAAGAGAAGGTCAGAGCGGCTCAGTGGCTTAATGTTTAGCACATTTACCTCACACCTCCAGGGTTGGGGGATTGTTTAACACCCTTCCCTGTGTGCACAGAGTTTGCATGATCTCCCTCTGCTTCGGGCATTCCTCTGGGTAAACCAGTTTCCTCCCCCAGTCCAAAGAAACACAGTGTAGGCTGATTGGCATCTCTAAATAATCTGTAGTGTATGTTTGTGTATGATTGCGCCCTGGTGTCAATTGTGAACTTCTGAGGGATAAACTGTACAGAAAATGGATGTAGGAGGTCACAGCAGCCGAGAAACTGTCATGATTTGTGATAGTTTCCATGATGATGAACTTGGATGCTTTAAACTGAAACGTTTAAATGCTAAACTGAAGGTCTGAGGTATTCAATTTCAATAACACCCAAGTAACATACAACTAATTATAAGTATTTTCTACCTTAAATATCTGTCAGTTTAATATCTGTCAGTCCATGACAGGAACATTCTGCTTACTAGTTAAAAGCTGCTCACAAATTATTAAGACATAGAAGAGAAATCTTTCTTTTTGTGAACGGCAACTTGTTTAAAAAACATTATTGTAAAAGAAATGATCATTTGAAGACATTAATCAATTCTGCTATACACATACTTAATACTCCACAGTGTAGAATCACAGTTACATACATGACTGGAATTTTATGACGAAAAAAATATGTGGTAATAGTTTCCTTACAACTTCTACCACATTCTCTAGATTGCATTATTTTTGCATTATTGTGGTAGCTGGAATCATTTCCTGTGTTTCACAAAAGCAAATTTCATAACCCAAGTGCATTTACACCACTGCTTCTCTATTTCAGCAAGTCAGTTACTTTTTTCTATTGAATTTGCTGAGACATCACTTGCAGGAAGGCAGTGTCTTTTTATTTTAGACTGATAATACAAGCCTTTGTTGGGACAGCTGCAGTGAAGAATAAAAATTATAATAATAAGTGTAAGGAAAGTTTGCATTATACTCTATTATAATCTAGTAGTCAGAACGAACTCTGTAAATATTTTTATTTCTCATTGAGTGTTGGGTATGGCGCCATGTAATAGACTGGTGTTCAGACCAGGGTGTTTACCTCATCTTACTGCAGTATCACATTCCTAAAGTCAAATCTAAAATAGTCTCAGTCTCAGATGTCACCACAACGAACCGAATGTCTGATGCATATAACATAAAATTGGAAACACTTCACAAGTTCGAAGTCATCATCTGATTGGTTGGATTCTGCAAGGTTTCTGGGATATGTGTGTTATGTTTTTTAACAATCCGCCTGGAAACAAAGCTGTCGTGATGCTCTACTTCCCTCATGGAAGAAGAAAGCTGTTGTGCTTACAGCTGTGACAATGAGCGCTTATGAGGATCAGCTAAACATTGTATTTTCCAAATGATGTGTAGACTCATTACTTTGCATGACTTTATTAAATGAACAATCTATGGTTGCACATTTTTGCTTCCTAAACATGACTCTGAACAAAACAACCTGTGATTGTTTGCTTTACATGTCAGTCAGATGTCCTCTTGGGCGGTCATGCCAATAAAAGCTGTTATAGAGTCCAGACCTTCTGCCATCAGTCTGAAGCTCTGGCTACGTGAGACCTAGTCTGAAACTGCTAAACACATAAAGTACACATATAGGCATAATTTGAGCAGCCATTTTGCTTTAATAAACTCAAGAAAGTATAAGGAATTGCATGGTTTGTGGCCAAGAAATTCATGATTTCTACCACTAACACCAGAGACAAAGGCATCCTGATATTTATGAAAGATGAGCAAATATGGAGTAACCATTTTAAATTCCCAGAACAGCAGGTAGGATGTAAGACATTCATGGGTGTCCCATTCTGTTCCAGCTTCTGTGTTAGAACATGTAAAGCTTATAAAAGCTTATTCACCTGCACTTTTACAGCTACAGGTTATTGGTACTATTCTACTATATGTAGGGGACTTATAGTATATTTATGCAATATTTATGCAATATTTTGGACTGAAATTGCTTTACAGCAACAACAGTGGACAATAGCATATAGTTATTGACTTATAGTTATTGTTATTGACAAGTTATTGACAATAACATAGTTATTGTGGCAAGAAGCTATCCTGGAGACAATAGCAATAGCTTAGCAACAAGCTAGACAGGAGACAATGGCAAATAGCTTAGCAACAAGCTAGCCAGCAGACAATATTAAATAGCTTACTGCTGTTAGTGATGACTCTAACATTGGCGGTTGCTTTCTCAATACAGTAATTAATATAGTGGATGCTATAGATTTAATGTCCCATTCTGGTACAGCTTGATCTCACCAAAATAAAATATATTAGTACTGGTCTGTTACTACATTGCGGACTTAACTGACATCAGTATAAACAAATGTAGTATTTTATGACCAAGTCTAATGAGTCAGGACAGTTCTGGCTTTCAGTGTGAGGTGTGTGTTTTTCACTCTGTAGGATAACCTTAAACAGAATTTTAGTGGTTGAAGTTAACAGCTTCAAGTTGTAGATTATTCCGAACAAGTACTTGGGGCATGTCAGAGAGCAAAAATAGGTTTGATATCATCATTTACTTTGACAAATGAAGCATTTGTTTGTGTGTATGTGTGTTTTAACTTTCCTGTGAATATATTGCCCCTATCCTCCGGGTACTCCGGTTTCCTCCCCCGGTCCAAAGACATGCATTGTAGGTTGAATAAATTTAAATCTCTAAATTGTCTGTAGTGTGTGATTGTGTGAGTGAATGAGAGTGTGTGTGTGCCCTGCGATGGGTTGGCACTCCGTCCAGGGTGTATCCTGCCTTGATGCCCGATGACCCCTGAGACCGTGACCCGAGAATAGATCGGATAAGCGGTAGACAATGAATGTATGAACATTGCCCCTAGTGGCTAACACCAGTAATTCCCATCACTGTGCAGAAATGCTGAAGATGGCCACAACAAAACAGATGCAAATTTCATTTTTTGGCCTATTATTTATTAAAATAAATAATAATAAAGTTGAGCTGTGTCCACCTTCATCTGAAATATTTTTGGGTCCATATTAAGTTCATCAGCATACATCATACATCATCATCAACCAATTTCTTTTCCATGTACTTGAAAGACACATTGGCACTTTTGCTCTAGTTAAAATGAAATCTGGTAAAAAAACAAAAACAAACTTATCTTGTCTTTTCAGCACCCCGAGGTCTGAAGCTATGGATCTTTCCTGGATGCCTTCTAGAAAGTGTCTACTGTTTGCTGTGTTAGAGCATGTAAAGCTTATAAAAGCTTATTCACCTGCACTTTTACAGCTACAGGTTATTGGTACTCTTCTACTATATATAGGGGACTTATATATATATTTATTTATGCAATATTTTGGACTGAAATTGCTTTACAGCAACAACAGTGGACAATAACAGATAGTTATAGTTATAGTTATAACATGCAGTTATTGTTATAGTTATAACATGTAGTTATTGTTATAGTGAAGAAGTTGCTTTTGGCTGCTCCCTGTTCGGGGTCGCCACAGCGTACCAACTGGTCCGCACAACAACTTGGCACAGGTTTTACGCCGGATGCCCTTCCTGCCGCAACCCTCCCATTTTTCCGGGCTTGGGACCGGCACTGCAATCAGTGGCTGGGGTTGAGGCATTGGCTGGGAGTTATTGTTATAGTAATAACATATAGTTATTGTGGCAACAAGCTAGCCTGGAGACAATAGCAATAGCTTAGCAACAAGCTAGACAGGAGACAATAGCAAATAGCTTACTGCTGTTAGTGATGATTCTAACATTGGCGGTCGCTTTCTCAAAACAGTAATTAATATAGGGAATACTATAGATTTAATCAAGTAATGTGTCCATATATTAGCTGATCTAAAGTTTATATCAGCTTTAAACTGATGTAAATGTAGAGAAAAGGGCCGTTACAGTGTTAACAGTGTGAGAGGCCATGTTGATTTGACATCACTCTGTAAATAGGGAAGCAACTGGTAGCTAAGTAAACTAGCTCAAGTTGAAGAGTTAAAATTGCAACTTGAGAGGTCATTTTCAGTGGAGAGGATCTTTTATATAACCACAACCATCATCTTTTCTATGTATTTACACATACTTGTAAGATGTTCTGAATTTTCCCCTCACAAATCTGTATATCACAAAGACATCTTATAAAATGTAATCTTTTTCAGCAACTCTGTGTGCCCTTCATGGTTTTCTCCTCGAAAAGAGAAATCAGGGATGCTTCCATCAAGTGAGGAGGAGAGACCCTGCCCTTAGTGGAGTCAAAATATCTTATTCATGAGATCTTATTCACCAGAACCCTGCAGTAACACTGCTCATCTGAATCAAAACAGCCGGTTGAGGTGGTTTGGGATTACAGACATTCCCCCTGGGTTGGTTTTCTGCTGGAGCTGAATTAGGAGGGAAACCCTGGGACAGACCCAGGACCTGCTGAAGAGAATAACAAGAGATTTCCACTGATCATCCTGCTCAAAAGTTTATACCCCCTGGCTCGTACTGTATCATGTTGCCTTCTTGAGCATCAGTGAATGTTTGCATCTTAGTTGTGTACAAGTCGGATCTAAAAATCATAGCTGCTGATGAATAGGAGTCAAATATGCAGAAGATGCTGGAAAAACAAAGAATGTGCAGTATGTGACAGATTTTTCTGAAGGAATGTGAGCAGTTTAACGGTTCAGGACAAACAAGGGACTTGTGAAGAACTTTCACACAACATAAAACCAGTGGTTGATCAACCAGGTAACAACACACAGTATTAAGAACTGGTTCATTTGTGTAAATTCAGCTATTATTTTGTTTTGTGGACTGTATTTAAACATGTGTAATGTGAAATAGCCTATTCAGGGCAAAACTAAATAAAAACAAACTGCATTTTATTAAAAAAAAAAAAAAAAACATTTTGCAGATTCATCCATGGGGGTGTAAATTTATTTATGGTTGGGAATATCTGGAGATATCTCCCCTAGCAGGAGCTGGAATCTGTGGTTGTGTATGGAGAAGTCTGAGATGAACATCTTAGCCCGTTGCCACTGTGACCCTGAACAGGAAACTCTGAAGAAAAATTAATGAATGATAAAATCTCTTTTAATGTATCTATAATAACATTTATGCAAAGAACATTCCAACAGAAACAACCTATTTATTAGAACAGTGCACTAGCTATGGATGTCTCTGATTGTATTTTAGGCTTGTCAGTGATTCATTCCCTTGAAATATAGAAGGATTTAGCAATCATCAAGCAACACATCGCAATGTTGTAAAAAGGAACAGAGTTTTGGCTTATGAATGTTTACACTGGGTCCTCCCACAGCTGCTCAAAAAGCAGACTTTAATTTAAAAAAGGATTACAGCCTGCAGGTTGCTATGGGAAGTGCGTAAGCAGTAAACATGACTAATTTCCCCAGCTTGTTGATTGATTATTATGAGGAAAAAGAAAATGTGTACTGTTGGTATAAACACATATGGATAGCACAAATGTGATCCTCAGACTAATGAACACCGAACACAAGTGCGAGTGTCAGATGAAAGACTGATGATTAGTATTTGTAAGCTTGTTATAGTGATTTCAGAGCCTGCTGTGCGTTTCTGTCATGGTGATATCTGTGCACCAGTTTAAACCTGTTCTCTTCTGCAAACACATATACTATAAATCACTTCATGTCACAGAAATCAGTAGTGAAGTGAAATGCAATACCAGAAGTGGTAAGTAAATAATTTGATCTCTTTCTCTCTTTCTCCATTCTCTTCTGGATGCTATAAATATTCCCCATCCAGGAGTTTCCCTACAATCCTTTAGGAAGCTTCTCCATCTTGGGTGTTTTTTGTGGAACACAGCTCTTTTGGCAATTCTCTGGCCCATGAAGGATGAGGTGAGCTGAGATGTTTGGGCTTCTATGTAGTCACCCAGCTGTGTTTGTGAAGGTTATGAAAGACAGAATGAGATGGAAAATGTGAGAAGAATCACTACTGATTGTTTTGTCTGGTGACACTGAACAGCTGGCAACAGCAATCTGCCAAAAAAACATGACCATAAGTGTTTACTATGAGCTGAACTTGATGAGGTTTGATGTATAATTTGATTCTAGTTTCTGGCTCTGGGTATATTTTTTTGGACGTTATTTCACAATGAATTCACGCTAATCAAATTTACTGCATTCTTTTACTAGTATGCAATGCAATAGTGTTTACTGTGGCCAGGGTGCTGAACTTTCCCTTTGAGCATCAACTTATCAAAGATTTCAGGCTTTGACCAAAAAAGAAACTACTGTTTAAGGAATGTGTTGGATTAAGGAATGATGACATGGGGAATTCCCAAACTGCCTCATCACCCTGAGATCACTACAGTGAAACATGGGGGTGGTGGCATGATGTTGAGAGTTACTCCTGACTTCCTGGTTCCTCCTCTGAACATAAATAGGGGTTTTCAAGTGCTATACATGTGCAGCTATACACTGTAAACTACACTATATTGCCAAGCATTTTGGGACACCCCTCCAAATCATTGAATTTAGGTGATGTTTTCCAGGGGTTGGGCTTGGTCCCTTAGTTCCAGTGAAAGGAACTCTTAATGCTTCAGCATACCTAGACATTTTGGACAATTTCATGCTCCCAACTGTTTGGAACAGTTTGGGCATGACCCCTTCCTATTCCAACATGACTGTACACCAGTGCACAAAGCAAGGTCCATAAAGAAATGGATGAGCGAGTTTGGTGTGGAGGAACTTGACTTGAGTCCTGACCTCAACCTGATACCTTTGGGATGAATTAGAGTAGAAACTGAGAGCCAGGCCTTCTCATCCAACATCAGGACCTGACCTCACAAATGCACTTCTAGAGGAATGGTCAAAAATTCCCATAAACCCACTCCTAAACCTTGTGGAAAGCCTTCCCAGTAGAGTTGAAGCTGTTATAGCTACAAAGGGTGGGCCAACTCCATATTAAATTCATGTGCATGTAAAGGCAAGACGTCCAAAAACTTTTGGCAATATAGTGTATGTAGCTATACTAGGTTTTCAGCTGATCTGCTACTCTTATATGATACACTCTGAAAGGACTGAGGTGTTTCTCCTTCTTGATAAAATTTTGTCGGAGAAATTTTAAATTTAATTTTATGCTTACTTTTAACATAACAATACTCTGCTTAAAATAGTATATTCTTACAGTATTCAAGTATATTAATCTTACAGTATTCAGATATATCCTTACAGTATTCAATTATAACTTAAGAGCAGGCTTTTCTTGAGGCAAAAGTATGATAATCAAGCATAACTATAGAAGTATTGGTGTAATAACCACACTGAGGTTGGAAAGAGGGAAAAGAGATCTATTAGAAGCATTGGAGATTGCAGGTTGGTCAGTCAGCCTATCCAATGGGATCATTGGGTAGGTTGACCGGACAATTGAGCTAATGGGAAATTGGATGAGCAAGGTGCATATCCTGTGACTATTTAATCTTAAAACGCAGTCTATTTAATCTTAAAACGCAGGTTATTTAATCTTAAAATGCAGGTTAAAGGCTTAGAGCCCAAGATTTGCACCAAGATTGAAGAAAAACAGAAATAAAAACTAGACGAAGGAGGAAATAGACTAGACAGTGTGGTTACAGGGACATTTGAACAGATAGTGAATAAGAAACAAAAATAGCTGAGGTGCAAGAACATGAAACCGCAATGCTTGCTTTGCACTGAGCTAGGTATCGTAATGCTGACTTTGCAACGTGCGGTTACCCAAACTTGCAAACGTCTAGAAAAGGTCAATCTATGTCAGAAGTCACAAGGAGGTGAAGAGAACATCGTGTTCAAAGAATCAAAAAATTCTAGGGAAGTGGTCGAGACGTTCTGAAGAGATAGCCAAAAAAGGCCACCGATAAGTCTGTATGCAAATTAGGTAAGGAGGGGCTCAAATGAAGGGGATGAAATGTTAAAACTGAATTGGAAATAAATGTGTATAAATAGGAGGGAATTTTTCTAAGTTCTTCGGACCAGCTGCTCCCTTCAGTAAGCATGTGACGGGTGTGTCTTGCTGAATAAAGAATTTGCTTCTTCCCATCTGCTGACTGACTGCTCATCATTTTGGTAGTTTACTGAGTTTCATTTTGACAAGTTTACTGAGATAATTGATAATGGAAAATTAAGGGGAAATTGATACAACTCAACATTCATCCTGCGATATGTCCACTCGGAGGGGGCTCTGAGTTCCGACAAATTGTTTTCCTTTTTCCAGTAAAGAATTTGTTGAGACATGCCTGTATGCAACAAGACAAACTCTGCCGTCTTGCCTTTATTATCTTGTCTTTATTGGATGATAGATTAGTAGCCTTTTTTCTGAAATTGCTGTACCTTCAGAGTTTCAGAAAAAAATGCTACTAATCTATACAGTTCCTTGTTGCTGTGGTGGTATGTATTGTATGTTTTACTTAGAAAGGTGCATGTAGTGTATCTTTACGCTAATTACACTTTACTCTAATTACACCTTTAATATTTTTAAGGTACACTATATAGTTGTGCTCAAAAGTTTGCATACACTGACTGATAATGCAATTTTTTTTTCTTATTTAAGGATAGTGGTCACGTGAAGTCATTAATTATCACATAGTTGTTTGACTCCTTTTTAAAACCTAATGATAACTGAAATCACCCAAACAACCCTGATCGAAAATTTACGTATCCTTTAATGTTTGGCCGCATTATAAACACACAGGTTAATACACAGAGGTTTAAATGGCTATAAAGTAAAATAGTCAGCGAGTTTCTCCACACATGAGGTGATGCACTGACTTGGCTGGGTACTTTTGTGGAAAACAAAAGAATTGCCAATGGACCTGGGTAATAAGGTAGTTGAACTTTATAAAGCAGGAAAAGGATATAAAAAGATATCTCAATACTTGAAAATGCCAGTCAGTACTGTTCAAACTCTGATAAAGAGGTGGAAAATAAATGTTTTTGTTGATACTAAGCCACAGTCAGGTAGACCAAGAAAGATTTCACCCACTACTGCCAGAAGACTTGTTCCGCACGCAAGGAAAAACCCACAAACAATTTCAAGAGAAACATAGGCTGCTCTGGAAAAGAAGTGTTGTTGTTTCAAGGAGCACAATAAGGTGGTACTTGAACACAAATGACCTGCACGGTCGGGTTGCCAGGAGAAAGCTGTTACTGCACCCATGCCTCAAAAAGGCCTGCTTTCATTATGCCAGACAGCACCGAGACAAGCCTCACAGCTTCTGGAGTGATGAGTGGAGTCATTTGGAGTGATAAGACCAAAATTTAACTTTATAGTCACAACCATAAACGCTATGTTTGGAAAGGAGTCAACAAGGCCTACGGTGAAAAGTACACCATCCCCACTGTAAAGCATGGTGGTGGATCTCTTATGTTTTGGGGCTGTGTGAGCTCCAGTGGCACAGGGAAGTTAGTCGAAATTGATGGTAAGATGAATGCAGCATGCTATCAGAAAATAATGGCAGACAATTTGCATTGTAAAGCACGAAAGCTGCGTATGGGACGCTCTTGGATGTTCCAACATGACAATGATCCAAAGCACAAGGCCAACTTGACCCTCCAATGGCTACAGCAAAAAAGGTGAAGGTTCTGAAGTGGCCATCACAGTCTCCTGACCTCAATATCATTGAGCCACTTTGGGGAGATCTCAAATGTGCACTTTGTGCAAGATAACCAAAAATTTTACAGCAACTGGAGGCATTTTGCCAAGAAGAATGGGCAGCTATTCCACCTGAGAGAATTAGATAGATAGATAGATAGATAGATAGATAGATAGATAGATAGATAGATAGATAGATAGATAGATAGATAGATAGATAGATAGATAAAACTTTATTGTCATTGCAAAGTACAGGTACATAGCAACGAAATGTGGTTTAGCATCTACCAGAAGTGCAAACAGCAGAAATTGTGCAAATGAACAAGTGCAGACAAATATGTAAATATGTACATCAATAAATAAGGCAATCAGTATGTGCATAGAGGAAGTATGTGCAAGTTGTATTTAGAGCAGATAAAGTGTTATGTGTAATTATATAATTTGTGCAAAATGTGTGCATTATGTACATTATATGTACAACAGCAACAGGGATAAATATACAGTGTGTATATATATATATATATATATATATATATATATATAGATAGATAGATAGATAGATAGATAGATAGGTAGATAAAACTAGGTGTGATCTCTGAATTAACAATATATACATTATAATTATATTATACAGAGAAAATGTAGCAGAATGTACAAGGTGAAGCAGAACTGCAAGGTGGTGAGTGTAGTGAGAAATGATTGTCCTAGCGGTGTAGTGTAGAGTTCAGAAGATTTATGGTTGTGGGGAAAAAAACTGGCCCTGAACCTGCTGGTTCTGGTGCAGATGGACCTGTATCTCCTCCTGGACGGAAGGAGGTTGAACAGTTTGTGACTAGGGTGTGAGGAGTCCTTGATAATGTTGGGTGCCGATGATGCGTTGGGCGGTTTTCATTACCTTTTGCAGTGATTTTCTTCCACACTCTGTGGAGCTGCCATATCACACTGTCATGGATCTTGTCAAGATGCTCTTAATAATGCAGCGGTAAAAGTTGGTCAGGATCTTGGGGGAGAGATTAACTTTTTTTTAGTCTTTTCAGGAAGTAAAGAAGCTGTTGCGCCTTCTTAACCAGAGTTGAGGTGTTCTGATGCCAAGACAGATCCTCAGAGATATGGATGCCCAGGAACTTAAAGCTGGAGACACGCCTTACTTCAGACCTGTTGATGTAGATAGGGGAATGTCTACTGCTGCTGGATTTCCGGAAGTCCACAATGAGCTCTTCGGTCTTCGTGGCATTGAGGTTGTTCATGGAACACCATGCTGACAGGCTCTGGATCTCCTCCCTGTAGGCCGATTCATCGTTGTTGCTGATTCGACCAACAACTGTGGTATCATCCACATATTTAATGAAGATGTTGGAGTTATGCTGCGGAACACAGTCATGGGTGAACAGGGAGTAGAGCAGTGGGCTCAGCACACAGCCTTGTGGGATGCCGGTGTTCAGTATGAGGGTTGAGGATATGTGATTACCCAACCTTACAGACCGAGGTTTATTTGTTAGGAAATCCATAATCCAATTGCATATGGATGTGCAGATACCCAGGTCAATGATCAGTTTACTAGGGACGACTGTATTAAAAGCAGAGCTGAAGTCAGTGAACAACATCCAAATGTATGTATTGTTGGTGTCCAGGTGGGTGAGAGATAGATGAATAGCAGTGGAAATGGCATCCTCTGTTGATCTATTCGGATGGTAGGCAAACTGGTGTGGATCCAGTGTAGGTGGGAGACACGCTATGAGGTGACTTAGGACCAGCTTCTCAAAGCACTTCATAACAATGGGGGTGAGTGCAACAGGGGGGAAATTGTTCAGACACTCTGCAGAAGAATGTTTGAGCACTAGTATAATGGTTGTAGTCTTCAGACATGTGGGAACAGTGGCCTGGGCCAGTGACAGATTGAAAATATCAGTGAAGACTTGCGCCAGTTGGTCAGCACAAGTCCTGAGCACACATCAGGACCAGCTGACTTACGTGGATCTACTCCGCTCAGTGCTGAGTGTACCTCTGTTGTGTAGAGTGATATTGGATGAACAACCTTGGAGGAGTCAGCATTTCTGGTGTGGTGTATGACGGCTTTGTCGAAGCGAGCAAAGAAGTAGTTGAGCTTGTCTGGGAGGAAGGCATTGCTGGTTGGTAGAGACTGTATTGAAGGTTTGTGGTCAGTGATGGTCTGGATGCGTTTCCACATGTGCCTGGGGTCAGAGTTGCTGTGGAAGTGCTCCTCGATATGTAGTTTATGTGCATGCTTGGCTTTCTTAATGCCCCTTTTCAGGTTGGCCCTGCTGTAGTCCTCTGCATCGCCAGATTTAAAAGCAGTATCTCTTGCTTTCAACAAGAGATGGACCTCAGAGTTCATCCATGGCTTCTGTATAGGAAAGTGTTTCACATGTTTGACAGTGGTGACGTTATCAATACACATGTTGATATGGTCCAGTACAGATGATGTATAGGTGTTAATGCCTCTCTGTGCCTCTGAGGTGGCCTGTGAGGCAAACATTCCAGTCAGTGTCTTGTAGCTGTTGCTGTAGTGAGGAAATGCCCCTTTCCGACCATATCGCCACTGTCTTCACTGATGGTTTCACACGTTTGATGAGTGGTGTGTATTTGGGTAGCATGAACAAAGAGGGGTGATCAGACTGACCCAAGTGGGGGAGGGAAATGGCCCTGTATGCCTCAGCAATGTTAGTGTAGACATGGTCCATTGTGTTGTCCCCTCTAGTAGCGCAGGAAACATGCTGATGAAATTTGGGGAGTACAGATCTTAAGTTGGAGTGGTTGGAGTCCCCAGCAACAATAATAGCTCCACCGGGATGCTTGGCCTGTTGCTTGCTGATAGCTGCATGCAGTTCTTCCATAGCAGACTTAGTATTAGCATCTGGAGGGATGTATGCTGCAGTCACAACAATGGCTGAGAATTCTATTGGTAAATAAAAGGGTCTGCATTTAATCATCAAATACTCCAGATGAGCTGAGCAATGACTTTCAATCACAGTTGAGTGCACCATGATTTGTTAACATAAATACACAGACCTCCACCCTTGTGCTTACCAGAGTCCACTGCTGATCTGTCTGCCCGGAAAACACTGTGTCCCTCTAGCTCAATGGCACTGCTGGGAATGTTGTTTTTAAGCCATGTTTCCGTAAAAATCATGACATTACATTCCTTGTGCCGCTTTTGTGTTGTTATCCAAAGTTGCAGTTTGTCCATTTTATTCACCAGAAATCGTACATTTGCAAGAAAGTTGCTTGGGAGCTATGTTCGACGAGGGTTTAGCTTCAGCCTTGCTCTAAAGCCGCCGCGCTTCCCCGTCTTTGTTTACACTCGCGGCACTGGCGCTGCGCTCTCTCTGCCGGGTGAGCTGGAGCGGAGATCCACAGTGTTTTGGCGATTTCCTGAGGGAGACAAAAGACTGGTAAATTATCATTAATACAGTTGTGACCGATGTCCAACAATGCTTGTCGACTGTATGAGATATATGCAAGGCCATTCTGAGTGAATAAACTTGCAACTACTAGAGAAATAACTACTAATTTAATTTACTAAGTTAAGTTAAGTTAAGTTGCCTTTATTTGTCACATATACATTACTGCACAGTCAAATACTTTTCTTCGCATATCCCATCCTTGGGGGTTGGGGTCAGACCGCAGGGTCAGCCATGATACAGCACCCCTGGAGCAGGTTACAAAAGACTGCATGACATCATTGATGCTAAAGGGGGCAATACATGATATTAAGAACTAAAGGTATGCAAACTTTTGAACAGGGATTATTTCCTCATTTTCTTTATTGTCATGTTTTGTTTGATGTTTGTGCCATTCTGTTATGCCTTACATATGAACTTGAGTCCTATAAGAAATAAAATAAATTCGTTTTGACTTCTCACTCATGTTTTCTTTAAAAAATGGTACACATCTTGCAAATTCTCCCAAGGTATGCAAACTTTTGAGCACAGCTGTATCTCCATTTTCAAGTGAAAGATCCATATCTACAATAGAAAAGATTAAGCCATAATCAAAATGTTTTGTTTTGTGTCTTCTTCTTCTTCTTCTTCTTTTGGCTTTTCCCTTCAGGGGTCGTCACAGTGAATCATCTCTCTCCACCTATCCCTATCTTCTGCATCCTCAACACTTGCACCCACTAGCTTCATATCCTCATTAATTCCATCCATATACCTCCTCTTTGGCCTTCCTCTTTGCCTCCTGCCTGGCAGCTCCATGTCCAACATTCTCCTACCAATATACTCACTCTCACTCCTCTGAACATGTCCAAACCATCTTAATCTGGCCTCTCTAACTTTGTCCCCCAAACGTCCAACATGATCTGTCCCTCTGATGTACTCGTTCCTAATCCTGTCCAATCTTGTCACTCCCAAGGAGAACCTCAACATCTTCAGCTCTGCTACCTCTAGCTCTGACTCCTGTCTCTTCCTCAGTGACACTGTCTCTAAACCATACAGCATGGCCGGGCTCACCACTGTCCTGTACACCTTCCCCTTGATTCTCGCTGATATTTTCCTATCACACAGAACTCCCGACACCTTTCTCCACCCATTCCAACCTGCCTGCACTCGCTTCTTTACCTCTTTCCCACACTCTCCATTATTCTGGACTGTTGACCCAAAGTACTTAAACTCCTGTACCTTCTTCACCTCTTCACCCTGTAACCTTACTGTTCCACTTCCCTCCCTTTCATTCACGCACATGTACTCAGTCTTACTACGACTGACTTTCATTCCCCTTCTCTCCAGCGCAAACCTCCACCTGCTCCCTGCTCTCACTACAGATCACAATGTCATCTGCAAACATACTTTTCTGCTACTCCTGACTTCCTCATACAGTACCACAGCTCTTCTCTTGGCACCCTGACATACGCTTTCTCCAAGTCTACAAACACACAGTGGTTCTCAGGGCAAAAATTGCATCAGTTGTGCTCTCTCTGTTCCACAGAGTTCACCCCTTCTACTCTTTTTTCCCTCTCATTTTCCTCATTCATCAGCTCCTCAAAGTACTCCTTCCATCTCCTCTGTACACTCTCCTCACTTGTGAGCACCCTTCCATCTCTATCCTTAATAACTCTAAAGTGCTGCACATCCTTCCCATCTCGATCCCTCTGCCTAGCTAACCTGTACAAGTCCTTCTCTCCTTCTCTAGTGTCTAACCTAGTGTACAACTCGTCATATGCCTTCAGCTTGGCCTTAGACACCTCCCTCTTCACTCTGCGCTGTAACTCCTTGTATTCCTGTCTATTCTCTTCAGTCCTGTCCATGTCCCACTTCTTCTTGGCTAACCTCTTCCTCTGGACACTATCCTGAACTTCCTCATTCCACCACCAAGTCTCCTTAGCTTCTTTCCTCCTTCCAGATGACACACCCAGCACCTTTCTCCCTGATCACTTCTGCTGTAGTTTCCCAGTCATCTGGCAGCACTACCTGACCACCCAGAGCCTGCCTCAACTTCTGTCTAAATTCCTCACAACATTCCTCCTTTTTCAGCTTCTACCACTTGGTTTTCTTCTCTATCTCTATCTCTGACCTCTGCTTCTTATGGACCATCAAAGTCATCCTACACACCACCATCCTATGCTGTCTGGCTACACTCTCTCCGACTACCACTTTACAGTCACTAATCTCTTTCAGATTGCCTCTTCTACATAGGATGTAGTCTACCTGTGTTCTCCTACCTCCACTCTTGTAAGTCACTCTATGCTCCTCCCTCTTCTGAAAATAAGTGTTAACCACAGCCATGTCCATCCTCTTAGCAAAGTCCACTACTGTCTGTCCTAGGTTCCTTTCCTTAACTCCAAACTTGCCCATCACCTCCTCATCACCTGTGTTCCCCTCACCAACATGTCCATTAAAATCCGCTCCTATCACCACTCTCTCACCCGTGGGAATACTCTCCATCACCTCATCTAATTCACTGCAGAATCTCTCTTTCTCCTCTAACTCACAACCTACCTGTGGGGCATAACCACTAACAACATTCAACATCACCCCTTCAATCTTCAAACTTCAGACTCATCACCCTGTCTGACACTCTCTTCACCTCCAGAACATTCCTCACAAACTCCTCCTTCAGGACCACACCTACCCCATTTCTCTTACTATCCACACCATAATAAAACAGCTTGAATCCTGCTCCTATACTACGAGCCTTGCTACCCTTCCACCTGGTCTCCTGTACACACAGTATATCCACCTACCATCTCTCCATCATATCAGCCAGCTCTCTACCTTTCCCTGTCATAGTACCAACATTCAGAGTTCCTATTCTCAGTCCCACACTCTTACCTTTCCTCTTCTCTCTCTGTCTGCGCACTCTCCTCCCTCATCTACTTCTTTGACCAACAGTAGCCCAATTTCCACAAGGCACCCAGTAGGTCAACAGCACCGATGGCAGTCATTGTTAACCCGGGCCTCGACCGATCCGGTATGAAATTCAGAGTACTGACGATTCGCATGGTAAAATTTGGCAATGTTTTATGCCAGATGCCCTTCCTGACACAACCCTCTCTTTTTATTCGGGCTTGGGACCGGCACAGAAGTCACTGGACTGTGACTCCCATGGCTAGATTGTTTTGTGTACTTTTATATATATGCAAAACCTCAGAACTGAACATTAAGGCTTGCACTGTGAACAAGATGTGATGATGATGAAACTGAAAATTAATCAGAGACAAAAACAAGGCAGCAAATGCAACACTGACCAAAGAAATATGTATCTGATCTTACAGTTACCTTAAAAGACAGAATGGAAGGCAATAAATGCTGCCTCAGCATCCCTGCAAATCATCCACCGCTAAAGCCAACTCAAAAGCCTTTTCAGATATGTTCATGTAAGCCGTGTCGCAACTGACTAATATTCAGTTAGAAAGGAAAAGCAGAAGTAGGATAAAGCATGTTCCCGACAGAAATTGTTTTGAAACCACTACTGATGTCTTTTTCGCAGGCATTTGGGAATCACAATGTTTCTGTCTCACAAAGACAGAAGTGAGATGTAGTGAGATTCTAGTGAAATGGAATGATGAGTAATGAGTAATATTCATTCATTGTCTGCCACTTATCCAAACTACACTCGGGTCACAGGGAGCCTGTGCCTATCTCAGGCATCATTGGGCATCAAGGCAGGATACACCTTGGACAGAGTGCCAACCCATCGCAGGGCACACACACACTCTCATTCACTCACACAATCACACACTACGGACAATTTAGAGATGCCAATCAACCTACCATGCATGTCTTTGGACTGGGAGAGGAAACCGGAGTACCCAGAGGAAACCCCCGAGGCACGGGGAGAACATGCAAACTCCACACACACGGCAGAGGCGGGAATCGAACCCCCAACCCTGGAGGTGGGAGGCAAACGTGCTAACCACTAAGCCACCGTGCCCCCCTAATATAATAGTTTTTATTTATTATGCTTAACTTTTTGGAAAATGACTGACCAGACACACTAAACAAGATTAATGCCAACGTGGAGTAGAGGTCCTGTGGGACACCGAGTGTATTAAATCAGCCACCTGACCTTTGACCTCCATGTAATGGAAGCAGTGTGGGATCAGGACATGGAAGTGAAGAGGAATTTAACACTTTTACACACCCTTACATTTAATTACATAATAAAGGAAGCCAGAAACAAACACCAGAACTGCGTTTAAATAATTGTATACCAGTGCTGTTGATTTCTCAATTCTGATTGGTCAGAATGTGTTCTTTTTAAAAAAAAAAAAAAAACCAGTAGTGCAAGCTGTAATTCAAACCACGGGTTGTTTATAGTAATGTGTTTGTTCTAATACAGTATTGCTTTTATAGTAACAACTCATTAAAATCACAAACACTTTAATAGAACGGCGGATGTGCCACATAATCCAATTCTTATGAGAAACGGCTAAGTGTTTATGTATTTAATGATGTCCATATCGTTTCAGAAAGAGATGTTTAATTCCCATGTACAGTACTGATAGTCTCCAGTGTCAGAGCTTTGTGTTTTATTCAGTTTAAGGGAGAGGGAAAAAAGGCTGGTGAAGGTGGATGAATGATTGCTTATAGCTGTAATAAATGAAAATAGGAGCTAACATATTTTGCCGTTGTACCTCAACGCTAGCGTTAAGCTATGAATGGATACAAAGTTAAAGAGACTTGAGAGTTGAAGAGAGTTCTGGAATAAAACACATTGGTTTTGGAAAGTGCTATTACTGGATGATAATCAGCTTTGGGATGGAAACAGCAACTGTGATTCATGTCATTGATTATTTTTCTATAACAGCATGCTTTGTCATGTTTATTTATTAATCTTACGTAATTTTTTCATTACTTCTAATTATTCATTGTGTTATTTCATGTAAATAACCATTCATTCATCCTTCATTCATCACCAGTGAGGTCCAGTAAAGATCCGATTTCCTATCCTGGGAAAACCAGATTGAGGCTGGAAAACAAACAAACGTACAAAGTTTCTACAATACTGTCCGTTATATTTTTTGGCAACTATAAAGTTTGACATCTTACTGTACATATGAACATGATCAAATGATTCCTGTGGCCTAATGACATCTTGGCAAAAAGTTTTCTGCATGTGCTTGTTGGGTTCAATAAATAACATTATCATAGTTTCCTCCAACTTCTGGCCTTGTAGCTCGTTCTCAGAAAGAAATGCGCAATAGATTTTCTGTTTTCTTTTCTGATTTCTTTCTCTGTGCGCAATCCAGTATTTTTCCAAAATCTCACAGCAACCTTGGCAGTGGCAGGAACTCGTGGTGTTTCAGCCATTTGCTGAGATGATTTATCGCATTCTGTGACAAAATGGCAGCGTGAATCAGAGGCAGAAACCTCTAGAACACAACTACAACAAAGTGTCCTTGTGGCTAGTGTTTAGTGTACTTTTGCAGATTGAAATCTATAGGAAACGAATAAGAACATCTCAGGGGAACGTCACACACCATCTACTATGCAGTTTGCAGCTGGGAGAAAAAGTCTGGCCCACACAACATGTGCATTTTCCATTGGCTGGGATTTTGAACTGAGGTGAAATGTGGTGTATTATAATCACCATACACTGAAAGTGATCTTCTAGTTTACAGAAACCTCCTTTGCCTGTAACTCAATTTCTGTACTGATTCAGAGTCAGGAGGTTAATGATGAGACCATTTTCACCCCATGACTTGCGTGAACATGCAGAAGAATTTTATCAATCATGATATGTAGAAACAATACCAGCATTGAAATTAGCTAGTGTATCTGTGTGTGTGCACAGGAGTGTGGGTGATATGGTCTACATGTATGTAGGAATGTATAGGGAAGCCTATATATTGTGTACAATGAGTTAGAATGGGAGTCGCTTGGCCGACCGGCTCGGGCTGTTATTGCATGATAATAAAAGCCTTATCATCTGGCAACAAAACCCGAGGCTTTGCATGGTTCCTTCAACAAACACCTCAGATCTGTGTGCTTCCTAAATAGTTGAATTACAGATTTATTGATTGAAAACATTTTATTTTCAGGAACATTCTTCTATTCACTATGTCTACCGCTTATCCAATCTATTCTCGGGTCACGGGGAGCCTGTGCCTAGGGTTAGGGTTATCTCAGGCATCAAGGCAGGATACACCCTGGACGGAGTGCCAACCCATCGCAGGGCACACACACACACACATTCATTCACTCACACAATCACACACTACGGACAATTTAGAGATGCCAATCAACCGACAATGCATGTCTTTGGACCGGGGGAGGAAACCGGAGTACCCAGAGGAAACCCCTGAGGCACAGGGAGAACATGCAGACTCGACACACACGGCGGAGGCAGGAATTGAACCCCCAACCCTGGAGGTGTGAGGCAAACATGCTAACCACTACGCCACCGTGTCCCCCCCTATTCACTATGTATTTGTCTTTATTCATAAGGACCTCTACTAACTCACGATTTGTTATGTGAAAATGGCTAATGATCAACTTATAAATATGTTATAAATCCTTATATATATATATATATATATATATATATATATAATATATATATATATATATATATATATATATATATATATATATATATATATATATATATATATATATATATATATATATATATATATATATATATATATATATATATATATATATATATCATTATGTTATATATCATTTACATTAATGTTTATATATCATTTACATTTACATGTGATTAATCTTAATTTTCCATATCAGACCTTTAGGTTCTAGGTAGCTTTATGTTAAATGCTAGTAATTAGACACTGTACATCATTCTTAAAGGGGATGTTTAGAGGCTTGTCAGCAATGTGGGTTATTTTTGTCTTGTGATGTTTTTTTTTTTTTGCATTACATGTAGAATCAGCTCATTGTAATCTCTGCATGCTTTTTGCCTGAGCACAAACACAGAAGAAACTGCAAATGATTACGGTTTTGACCTGCAGTGTGGTTTACAACAAAACCATCTGTACAACATGTGCTCAGTTTTTTGGTGTTTGTCTTTAATTGTGTGTTTATATACGAACCAGATAAAGTGTGAGCACATTCCTGCAGCTCAACTTGTTCAAAACCACAGTCACATTACAGATGAAATATTGATAAGGATTTTGTGTGTGTGAGTGTGCACACAAGTTTTATACATATGTCAACACCAAAAAGCAATTATACAAGAACCTTATTCCGGAAAGTAGATTTGGCTCTGAATAAAGAAGAAAAAGAAAACAATTAGCATTCTTTCTTCATTTTAATTTATACATAATAAATAAATAAATGATGTATCAATTTATTCATTCAATGGGGATTGTAAAAAATCTGAATATGCCACCACCTCCAGCTTATCCCAGACAGCGGCGGTAGAGAGAGAGAGAGAGAGAGAGAGAGAGAGAGAGAGAGAGAGAGAGAGAAGGGAGAGGGAGAGAATGTGTGTTTCTCATTAGCTATATCAGGGTTCACTTCTCTCTCTTGTGCACACTTTCTACATGGACACCTGGTAGGTACCATTCTGCTCAACTTCACATTACAAATGTTTATGTACATGTTCATTTAATATTCCTCTTTTATTCTAGTTTTATCATGAAAAGAGTGTTTTTCAAAGCTTATTAACATTCATGCATGTTTCTGCTATTTAGCTGACAATTGATGTAGCACATGGTGAACAAACAGGATGTATCCTGCTCAGTCATGTTCACTATGTAGCTGCTATTTATTTATTTATTTATTTTCCTGATCTCCAGGTAAATAGTCAGAGATGAGTTTTCAGTAGCAAACATTTTCAAGCTTTAGTGTTACCCTTTTGTCCAAGGCAAAGCAAAGGCTTATCGTACATATACTATCAAAATGTGCAGAAGAGATGAAGTGTACAGTTCTTATCCAGTTGCTTTCATCATCACTAAGAATGATAGCCTTCTTTATCCTCAGGAGTATGTTTCTCATTCTTATCCTTGTGTTTCAGACTGCAGGGTAGTAAAAATTTTTCTAGATTTTTCGTTTGGTGTGCAGATGATAATGTTTCACTGCCCACATATTTCCCAGACCACAGCATCTGCAATTCATTGCCCAAATTTCTTGCAATGAAACATCCGTCACAAAAGCACATGTGTTTTTATGGTGCTTAGGCAGATTTATGTTTCTACTGGTATTTGATTAGATGTAAGGATGTGACCCTGGAACAGATAACTGTATTACTGTTTAGATAAAGTAAAGTGCAATTTTTGCAATCTTTGCAAGTGTACCATTGCAAGCAGACAGCTGTCTATATATATATATATATATATGTATGAACATATAAATGTACTTTGTAAACTTTGTAAAACAAATCATATATGTGTCCTTTAAACATCTGTAAACTTTCTATAAAAGACCAACAGCTGTGACTTTTGCTGATTTTTTACACGAATATGGTTTTGTTTGGTCACGCCAAAACGGATTAGGTGTACACTAGCACAGTTTCCAGTGGCGACATTTCAGGTTTTTATATGATTATGAGAATGCTGCCTCACAGCTCCACGGTCCCCAGTGTGATTGTAAGCTTGGGTTACTGTCCAGGTGGAATGGAGTCTGTGTGGGGTATTCCTGGGATAGTCTCCGGATCCACCACTTCCCTGACCAGGATAAAGCATTTACTGAAGATGATTCATGGCCCAAATCCATATCTAATATTTGTGTTGAATTTGGGTTTGAATCTGTAATTTCTAGTTGACATTATGTGGAATCACGGTGGTCAAGCTTGACCGAATTGCTCAACATTGTTTCATAGTTGTGTGTAGGTCAGATGAATGTGGTCAATTTTAGATATTACTGCATTGAACCTTCCTTAGTGCATGTAATGACAAAGCAGACTGTATAATCATCTTTTCTATGATAAGTAAATGACAACACCATACTAATAACCCGGTTAGTGATGCATCGTCTCCACTGTTTAAACCACTGTATATACTTAAAAAACTCTGACATAGACAGCATGACAATCGCATGACACCAAGGCAATAATTTACTGCTTGAAGTGATGTTTTGGTGCAGCATCGTTGAGGTTTAGCAGCATGTGGACTAACATATGGTTCAGGAATTACTATGCAAATCATATATAATGTAAACACATATACACAGCTAGCACTGTTATACAGCCTCTTCTAAGCTGGGGTTGCTTTTAAAGACTCTAAGAAGAGTTCCAAATCCCTGATAACTGTGTTATTATTTATTAATGTTTACACACGTGGGAGATTTGAGGTACCAGGAGAGTCTGGACTCCACCACCGACTAATGAGGGTTTATAGGCTTTTACTTATTTCCTCTTTTACTTCCTTGTTTGCTGTTAATTATAATAAAATTTATTCATGAACCTAAAAAAAGACTATGAATTGTTTCCTACTGTTTTTGGGTAATGATTGAAATTGAGAACAACTTGAAGAAAACAAAAAATCATTCCTTTGTTTTTATAAATTTTGACACTAGTCATGCTATTATTTAAGTTAAAACATAGGTAAGCGCTTATTCCCTTTTCCAATTCCTTTGAAATATTTTCAATTCAGACTAAATATGTGTTAATAACCCGTTTAAACCATGACAAAATTCATAATCCAATCCTTCACACATTTATCTTTACAGATATACAGCGTTGGAACAGATGACGCTTTTCCTCATGTTAGAATCTCCTTGTTAATGTAAAGAGCAGGAGATCTAATAACGCAACGATGGGAAAAGGTTACTACATGAGCAAACCACTGGCCATAATAGCTGCCTTGCTTGCTGCTTTGGCTGTAATCACCATAATCGCTCTATCAATAGTCTACTCTAAAGAAAAGGCCAAAAATGAACTTAAGTTCAACAATGGGACTATGGGACCTGTTCCCCCCACTAAACCACCATCTAATGAGCTCTGGGATAAATACAGACTTCCTGACACCATATCTCCTCTATATTACAATACCACGCTGTGGCCTCAGCTCACCATGGACAGCCAGGGCATGTACATTTTCACTGGTGAATCTGGAGTGGCTTTTACATGTGTCAAAGAGACAGATTTAATCCTGATCCATTGCCACAAGCTGAACTTGACTCTTTTCGAGGGGAGGCATGTGAAGCTGATGGGAATGCATAACACCAAGGCTCCAGCTATTAGAAAAACCTGGTTTCAAGAGGAAACTCAGTACTTGGTGATCCAGCTGAAGGGGACACTGAAGCCACAAATGGTCTACTGGCTTTATACAGAGTTCAGAGGAGAGCTGGCTGATGATCTGGAAGGCTTCTACAGGAGTGAGTACGAGGAGGGCGGTGCTAAAAAGTACGTTTCTGCTAACTTTTACTTAAATATTTTTTGTTTTTTACCAAAACTTAAGAAGCAGAATTATGATCTCTCTGAAACGTTCTCTCAGTTGCACCACAGAAACACCAATCCTTGTGTGTAAAGGCAAGCAAATGTCATTTTACACAATTCCACTATCTATGCTCCAAATATTTTTTACATGTATTTGTATGTAAACCCAAGTGGGTGTGGCCTAATCTGTTGTTTTCTCCGGAAACAGTAAGAAAAAATCCCATCACAGCTCTGTCAGCATGGTCTGTTAATTGTCCTTACTCAACTCTCCTCACCTATTCACTCATATTCATAACTACTTTTAGCTAGAGATAATTAAGGGAATAAATCACGCAGGTATTTTTTTTTTGTCTACCTACGATTATTTCTTTGCTGGTTTGATTTTCTCAAAATATAATCAACCTAGTAGCACAACAACCCTGACCAGGTAGTTTCTAAGAAAGGCATTTTACTTTCATAAGGTGAAATAATGCTATATTAATATGATATAAACCTCATATATCATAGCTTACATGAAATTAAAAAACTAATGAAAAAAAAATCTCACTTCCAATGTACAACTCAAGACTTAACCAGATGCACTATTCTGGCAAAATTTCTAAAAAGAAAAAAAACCCTATTAGTATCTGTTTTGCTATCATTTTATAGAACATTATTTGTTATATCTGAATAATGTATTCATACTCCGTTACATTCCTAATACAAACATGCAACATTGCCTAGTTTCTCCATACATTTTGAAAGTGCATGAGACTATACAGATGCCATTGCTGGTTTGTAACAAAGCAACTGCCACCAACTGACCCTGTCATCTATATCCATTAAACCCATTTAAAACATATTCAGTTATATTTTTGGGATTTTCCCAGTGGTGGTAAACAACATTGCTACAATTACTTCCTGCCTCCGTACTTGGATTTAAGTCTACAACATGCTAAATTTTTTCCTAATGTTTTTCCAGGGTGCTTGCCATCACTCAAATGCAGGCTACATCTGCTAGAAAAGCTTTTCCTTGCTTTGACGAGCCAGCCATGAAGGCCATATTTCACATCACTCTCATTCATTACCCGGGAACTGTTGCATTATCAAACAGTCGAGATTTAGGTGAGAGAACTGTATGAGTTTCATTATCTGCAAACTATCTTATATTATCTTACTTACATTTATCACATACTTTACAGTTACATCATACACTTCGTCTGATTTGTTTGTCTTAGGTCCAGAAAGCCTCAAAATGAAAGGCCAGGATGTTATTAGGACTAGATTTGAACCCACAAAGAGGATGTCGACGTATCTTGTTGCCTTCATCGTCTGTGAATTTACATACACCAGCAAGCAAAAAGATAACATGAATGTTCTGGTAATTATATAACAAATTGATTATTACTTTTGTCCAGTGTTACTCGACATATTTGTTAATAGTTTGTATTTTTCCGAAGGTTCGTATATGGGCAAGGAAAAACGCCATTGCAGAAGGCCAAGGAGACTATGCCCTCCGCATCACGCAGCCAATTCTAGAGTTTTTTGAGAAGTATTACAATACTTCATATCCTCTCTCTAAGTCAGGTATGACCATATTGAATTTTTAGTTGAATTTGTACTCAGTTTTCTCCTAATATGCTCACGTTTCAGTTCTCACTCTCACCCCTATTTAAAAGATAGCTAACATCCAGACAGGGTGAAGGCTAGCATATGCTTGTTCTTAGACACGTGAAGTCAGCCACTGCATCTTTTTGAGCTACTACTCTTGTTATATCGCATGGTAGCTTAAAATCCTCAGAGGAGCATCATCTGCAATCGTATATATATATCACATATGCTCATGATTGGTTAGTGTTGCCCTGATTGATAGGTGAAAGTCATGTCATTTCTCCCATCCAGAAAACAGACAATTCTGCTCTCTTTCCCATCTTTAGGTTAAATGCTTTATTTTTTGTTTTGTTTTTTCTCCATTTTTAATTTTTTACAGATTCTATAATCTTTATTGTGCCCCAAAACACTGTGGTTTTCTCTGTATAGATTTCAGGCCTGTAGATTATTTGAATCATTTTGTGTTAATAAATCTGGGTGATTTGAAGAAATCCCTGCTCACATGAAGCTCTTCATCATTTAATAAATAGTAAGAAATTGTCTTTGCTTTCATTTGTAGACCAGATTGCGCTTCCTGACTTCAATGCTGGAGCCATGGAGAACTGGGGACTCATCACGTACAGAGAGACAGCACTTCTGTTTGATCCCCAGACCTCGGCCAGCGGCAACAAACAGAGGATTGTAATGGTGGTGGCTCATGAGCTCGCTCATATGGTAATGCTACAACCAAGTGACATACATTTCTTACTTTTGTTTGACATCATGCTAATGGTGCGGTTTGTGTCTTCCAGTGGTTTGGTAATCTTGTGACGCTCAAATGGTGGAATGATCTGTGGCTGAATGAAGGGTTCGCGTCATACGTGGAGTACCTTGGTGCAGACTACGCAGAACCAACATGGAACATGGTAGGATGATTGCACAGGAGATATCTAGTAGTGATATAGTAGATATTCTTTGTCCAAAACAAATTTACCCTCTCTTTTCTCTCCACAGAAAGACCAGATCATACTGTATGATATTTACCGCGCGTTTGCAGTGGACAGCCTTGTGTCCTCTCACCCTCTGTCCTGCAAAAAGGAGGAAGTCAATACACCATCGGAAATCACCCAAATGTTCGACACCATCTCTTACAGCAAGGTGAAATGGTTCATTGTGTTTCATTTTCACATGCAAAACTTTAATTTAACTGAACATACTTATTAAATTGAGCATGAATCAAATCCTATCAGTGCTAAACGGAATCATATTGGTGATTAGCAGATGAAATGTTTCATATCATTACTTGAGTAAATCATATTTGTTCCATATTATATACAACATATCACCTGAAAGAGAAAGATTCACACTTCTGTTATATACCACTCAATATACTCACTCTATACTCATAGTACAGAATGTCATTTATTAATCATTCATCTAATAGCTTACTGTTTTTAGTAAATCAACAAAATGGGTCATTCTGACCCAAACAAAACAGAACTAGGGGGGCCAGCAGGTGGGGAGTGAAGGCTGGCCCGTGTGATCCGATCCAACAGACGAGCTACTGTTGCTCAAATTGCTGAAGAATTTAATGCTGGTTCTGATAGAAAGGTGTCAAAATACACAGTGCATGACGGGTCAGGGCTGTTTTCGCAGCAAAAGGGGACCAACACAATATTAGGCAGGTGGTCATAATGTTATGCCTGTTAGGTGTTTTTTTATAATATACAGTATAAATATATTTTAATGTTCTTTGAGCTCTTTATAAATTATATAAAAGCAGTTATTTGTAGTGGAGTCAGACTGTTGAACTCTTCTGTCAGTTTTCCTGATTTCTTTCTTTCTGCCGAATCAACTGCTCTATCATGAAAAGTGTTGGAGGCTATTAAATGGCTTTCACAAACATATTGTAAGACTCGAGAATTCTTAAGTGGCCAATTTATACATTTGTGCATTTAGAAACTGGATATATCACTACAATACTGAGTATGTAAGTGTGTGCCTGAGTTTGCATATACAGTATGTGTGTGTGTGTGTGTTATTCCAGGGGGCTGCGGTACTGAGAATGCTCTCTCAGTTCCTCACTGAGCCTATCTTTGCCAAAGGACTTAGTGTAAGTCTTACTTACTTTTTAACTTAAAGGATTAATGAGGGCTATTTATGTGCTGATCAAATAAAATAAAGCATCTTTTCAATGTTTCCTCTTACAGACATATCTAAAACAGTTTGCTTTTGGGAGCACAACGTATTCTGACCTTTGGGGTCATCTTCAGAAGGTAAGTAGGCATTGATTGTGCTAAATTTCTCCACCTCATGCGCTGGTATAGGCTTTGAATCCACTGTGGTCCTGACTAGGATGAAGCTCTTACTAAAGGTGAAATCCAGTTAGATGTGAGAATGGTGTTCTATTCATCTTCCTATACTACAAATTAATGTCTCCAATGTCTTCTTCAGGCAGCTGATAAAACCCCACGTCTGAAATTGCCACACAGCATCAATGACATCATGAACCGCTGGATTCTTCAAATGGGTTTCCCAGTCATCACCATTGACACCCAAACTGGGAACGTGAGCCAGAAGCACTTTCTGCTGGAGCCGGACTCAGTGGTAGAGCGACCATCAGAATTCAAGTATGATGCCTAAACTGGCCATTTTAATATTATCATGAGACTTTTGGTTAATTTGTTGTGAGCTGAAATAATAAAGCTTAACAGTATGCATGTTTAACACTTCTGCTTAAGCTATGAGTGGTTTATTCCAATCAAATGGATGAAGCGTGGTGTAGAACAGGAGCAACTCTGGCTTCTTCAAAAATCAGGTATTTTTGATGCACTCCATTACAACCACACTAACATGTATTTCATTAAGCTTCACTGCTGAATGACCACTGCACAGTATGCTATATCTTTAGATTTACTCAGAACTAGAATTACTCAGATACTGGACTTCTATTTCTGTGCTGTAAAATGAACGCTTGCTTTGTGTATGTCTCAACATATCCCTCTCTCTCAGCCTATGATTATCACAGACCTACTTGTTGGGATTCTTGTGTTGTCTCTCCAGCTATGCATAAATCTCTAAAAGCCGGAAACGGGGAATGGGTTTTGGCGAATCTAAACGTTTCAGGTTACTACAGAGTCAATTATGATCTTGAGAACTGGGAACGACTCCTTAATCAGCTGATAACTGACCACCAGGTACAGAAATTTAAAACATAATGCCATAGTTTCTTAAAGTGACAGTATCTAATTTGGACAGATAAATAAATGAAATGCTAACATACCCCAAATCATCTTTACATTGTTTTACAGTTATAACATGTACCTATTTATCAGCATACATACAGGTGCATCTCAATAAATTAGAATGTCGTGGAAAAGTTCATTTATTTCAGTAATTCAACTCAAATTGTGAAACTCGTGTATTAAATAAATTCAATGCACACAGACTGAAGTAGTTTAAGTCTTTGGTTCTTTTAATTGTGATGATTTTGGCTCACATTAAACAAAAACCCACCAATTCACTATCTCAACAAATTAGAATACTTCATAAGACCAATAAAAAAACATTTTTAGTGAATTGTTGGCCTTCTGGAAAGTATGTTCATTTACTGTACAAGTACTCAATACTTGGTAGGGGCTCCTTTTGCTTTAATTACTGCCTCAATTCGCCGTGATCAGTTTGTGGCACTGCTGAGGTGGTCAGGTTTCTTTGACAGTGGCCTTCAGCTCATCTGCATTTTTTGGTCTCTTGTTTCTCATTTTCCTCTTGACAACACCCCATAGATTCTCTATGGCAGTGGTCCCCAACCTTTTTATCACCGCAGACCGGTCAACGTTTGAGAATTTTACCGCAGCCCGCTGAGGGGGGGACATTGATTGTTTATATTTTAGATTGTTTTGATTTAATAATTTTAATTTAATTGTATTTAAACATGCCTTCAAAATAAAATACAGTTACACCAAAAAATGAATATAAAGTGATTTAACATTTTAACTCACTAGAATGCTAAATCAATGAGAACCCTGAGCTTGTTTCTTTGCAACGAGACGGTTCCATCTGGGGGTAATAGGAGACAATGACACCCGAAGTGTGTTGCTTATGTCCAGTTTATTCCGTTGTTTTGTTTTGGCTGCTGTCACTGCAGAAAACCCCGCTTTAAAGGGGGCGGGGGAAAGAGATTTAAGTGCTGTGGTGGCAATCTCAGGGTATTCCGCCATGACTTTAATCCAGAACACCGGCAGAGTTGTTGTCTCGAACGTAGTTTTAAGGCCGCCGTCATTTGCAATCTCCAGCAGTTGATCTTCTTCTTGCACAGACATGCTAGATTTGCCTGGTTTGTTGACAAATGGGTCGCGGATCCATTCCTTACCAGTTCGTGGGTCTTTTGTGGTTGGGAAGTAGTGCTCGAACTCTTTTAAAAGCAAAGACAGGTGATCGTGCACCAACTGGGAGAATGAATGCTCAGGCTCAGTCTTGCCTAAAATCCCCACTAATGTCTGAAACATGTCCAAAATGCCTCTGTTCACGCGCCGTCCCCCACAACTCCAGTTTGGCTTTAAATGCAGCTACTTTGTCTGCCAACTTGAAAACAGTTGTCATTTTCCCCTGAAGGCACAGATTGAGTTCATTGAGAAAGGCTGAATATGTCACACAGGTAAGCCAGTTGTGCATTGTGACCCATACCTTGTCACTGAAATGTGCTGCCAGCGGTGACTTCTTTTTGAGAGAAATCTTTGCAATGGCTCTCGTAATTCAAATACTCTGGTTAGCGATTTTCCTCTGGATAACCACCTTATTTCTGTGTATAAGAGAAGGCATCTGTGCTCTGCGTCCATCTCCTCACAAAGCTGCTCAAACAGGCGCGAGTTAAGGGTGTGTGCTTTGATGTGGTTAATAACTTTAACGACATCAATCAATACGCTGTTAAATTCCGGTGACATTTTTCGGCTTGCCAGCATTTCCCTGTGAATGATACAATGCGTAGATTCACTCTCAGGTGCAACCTCCTTAATCCAAGCAGTTAAACCAGACAGTCGTCCGGTCATGGCAGCAGCTCCATCTGTGCATATGCCGACACATAAGGACCATTTTAGTTGTCCTGATATATAACCATCCAGTGACTTGAACAGTTCTGCTCCTGTGGTGTTGGTTGGCAAAGATAGTGCACATAACAAATCCTCATGCACATCCTCCTGATATAGATATCGCACATAAACAAGTAGTATTGCCTTGTTGTCGATATCTGTAGATTCGTCAACCTGGAGTGCGTACCACGGTGATGTATTAATCCTCTCCAACAATTGTGTCTCAATGTCTTCGGTTATTTCCTCAATGCGCCTAGTTACAGTGCTAGCCGACAAAGGCACATGTGCTATCTTTTCCACAGCAGCCTCTCCTAGAAGTTCACGGCAAATGTCTTCAGTGGAGGGCAAGATCAATTCTTCACCGATAGTGAATGGCTTTTTAGCCTTAGCAATACGGTTAGCCACCAAATATGATGCTCTCAGTGCATTCTCCTTTATTGATGTGGTGGCCCTCATAAATTTCTTCTGTCCTTCGTGTTCCCGTTTTTTTCTTTCAAAATACTCCAGGGGCTTGTCTTTTAATCCAGGGTGCTTGGCGTTCAAGTGGCGAAGCAGTTTTGAAGGTTTCATTGCCTCATTAGAGAGCTGGTCGCCGCAAACTATGCAGAGCGGTTTTGGTGGGGGCCTTTTTCCCTTCCCCCCAGGGGTCGCCACAGCGAATCATCTCTCTCCACCTATCCCTATCTTCTGCATCCTCAACCCTTGCACCCACTAGCTTCATATCCTCATTAATTCCATCCATATACCTCCTCTTTGGCCTTCCTCTTTGCCTCCTGCCTGGCAGCTCCATGTCCAACATTCTCCTACCAATATACTCACTCTCCCTCCTCTGAACATGTCTAAACCATCTTAATCTGGCCTCCCTAACTTTGTCCCCCAAACGTCCAACATGGGCTGTCCCTCTGATGTACTCATTCCTAATCCTGTCCAATCTTGTCACTCCCAAAGAGAACCTCAACATCTTTAGCTCTGCTACCTCTAGCTCTGACTCCTGTCTCTTCCTCAGTGACACTGTCTCTAAACCATACAGCATGGCCGGTCTCACCACTGTCCTGTACACCTTTCCCTTGATTCTCGCTGATATTTTCTGATCACACAGAACTCCCGACACCTTTCTCCACCCATTCCAACCTGCCTGCACTCGCTTCTTTACCTCTTTCCAACACTCTCTAGTACTCTGGACTGTTGACCCCAAGTACTTAAACTCCTGTACCTTCTTCACCTCTTCACCCTGTAACCTTACTGTTCCACTTCCCTCCCTTTCATTCACACACATGTACTCAGTCTTACTACGACTGACTTTCATTCCTCTTCTCTCCAGCGCAAACCTCCACCTCTCCAGGTTTTCCTCCACCTGCTCCCTGCTCTCACTACAGATCACAATGTCATCTGCAAACATCATTGTCCAAGGAGACTCCTGTCTGACCTCCTCTGACAACTGGTCCATCACTATAGCAAACAGGAAGGGGCTCAGAACCGATCCCTGATGCAGTCCCACCTCCACATTGAACTCCTCTGTCTGACCTACAGCACACCTCACCACTGTCCTGCTACTCTCATACATGTTCTGCACCACTCTGACATACTTCTCTGCTACTCCTGACTTCCTCATACAGTACCACAGCTCTTCTCTTGGCACCCTGTCATACGCTTTCTCCAAGTCTACAAACACACAGTGCAACTCCCTCTGACCATCCCTATACTTCTCCATGAAAATTCTCAGAGCAAAAACTGCATCTGTTGTGCTCTTTCTGGGCATGAAGCCATACTGCTGCTCACAAATTTCCACTACCTTCCTTAACCTAGCTTCCACTACTCTTTCCCATACCTTCATTGTGTGGCTCATCAACTTTATCCCCCTATAGTTACTGCAACTCTGCACGTCACCCTTATTCTTAAAGATCGGCACTAACACACTTCTTCTCCATTCCTCAGGCATTCCCCCCCTCACTCCTTTTTTACCCTTTCCAACAAAATCTCTAAAAATTCCACTGCTTTACCCCCAAGACACTTCAGACTCCACCTTCCGTAACCTCCTTCCCATTTTCATCCTCTTCAAAACCTTCCTGACTTCACCTTTCCCATCTTGGCTAAACCCCTTCCTCAGGATTACTTCCCACTCTTCCCCCCATTCCACCATTCAAGCTCCTTAAATATTCCTTTTCCTCCTTCCCGTACACACCCAGCACCCTTTCCCCCCCTGTTTCCCCCCTGAAATTTTTTTAGTTCTGCCTTTTAAAGTTTTCCCAGTTTTATCTGGGCCCAGCACCTTACCTGACCACCCCAGGAAAGCCCCTTGCCCCCCCCCCCCAACCCCCCTTCCCTTGTTTTTTAAATTTCCTCCCCCCAACCAAAATTCCCTTCCCTTTTTTCAGCTTCCACCACTTGGTTTTCTTCTCTATCTTTGACGTCTTCGTCTTACAGACCATCAGAGTCATCCTACACACCACCATCCTATGCTGTCTGGCTACACTCTCTCCCACTACCACTTTACAGTCACTAATCTCTTTCAGATTGCCTCTTCTACATAGGATGTAGTCTACCTGTGTTCTCCTACCTCCACTCTTGTAAGTCACTCTATGCTCCTCCCTCTTCTGAAAATAAGTGTTAACCACAGCCATGTCCATCCTCTTAGCAAAGTCCACTACCATCTGTCCTTCAAGGTTCCTTTCCTTAACTCCAAACTTGCCCATCACCTCCTCATCACCTGTGTTCCCCTCACCAACATGTCCATTAAAATCCGCTCCTATCACCACTCTCTCACCCATGGGAATACTCTCCATCACCTCATCTAATTCACTCCAGAATCTCTCTTTCTCCTCTAACTCACAACCTACCTGTGGGGCATAACCACTAACAACATTCAACATCACCCCTTCAATATCTAACTTCAGACTCATCACCCTGTCTGACACTCTCTTCACCTCCAGAACATCCCTCACAAACTCCTCCTTCAGGACCACACCTACCCCATTTCTCTTACTATCCACACCATAATAAAACAGCTTGAATCCTGCTCCTATACTACGAGCCTTGCTACCCTTCCACCTGGTCTCCTGTACACACAGTATATCCACCTTCCTTCTCTCCATCATATCAGCCAGCTCCCTACCTTTCCCTGTCATAGTACCAACATTCAGAGTTCCTATTCTCAGTCCTACACTCTTACCTTTCCTCTTCTCTCTAGTTCTGTGCACTCTCCTCCCTCCTCTACTTCTTCGACCAACAGTAGCCCAATTTCCACCGGCGCCCTGTAGGTCAACAGCGCCGATGACGGTCATTGTTAACCCGGGCCTCGACCGATCCGGTATGAAATTCGTACTGATTTCTGGAAACTGGTTAAATTTGCCAATGTTTTACGCCGGATGCCCTTCCTGACGCAACCCTCTCTATTTATCCGGGCTTGGGACCGGCACAGAAGTCACTGGACTGTGACCCCCATGGCTAGATTGGTGTGTGGGAATCACCTGTCCCGATAAATCCATATTTCAAGTAGGACTCATGGTATTGTCTGTTAAAAGTTTTATGTTTCTTTGATGTTGAAGGCTCTTCTTCTGTCTCTTCACTGGGCCATTTCTTTTTCCCAAGGAAACTTTCTAACGACGTCTGTTTCGTACTTATTTTTGCTAATTTCTGGGTTAAATTTGAGCAAACACAATATACACGTACACCAAGCACTGTTAAACATGAGAAAGTACCGGTAAAAAGAAAAAAAACGCCCCGATATCACGATATTTTGCGCATGCCCGGTATTGGTGCGGCTTTAGGTGACGTCTCTCAGCTCCCGGTTAACCTCTCGTCCATGGAAAGTCGCACAAACCCGAGAGAAATACACCACAGTAAATAAAATGGAAATAATTTAATGTTCCTTGGGCGGCCTGGTACCATTTGATCCATGGACCAGTACCGGTCCGCGGCCCGGGGGTTGGGGACCACTGCTCTATGGGGTTCAGGTCTGGTGAGTTTGCTGGCCAGTCAAGCACACCAACACCATGGTCATTTAACCAACTTTTGGTGCTTTTGGCAGTGTGGGCAGGTGCCAAATCCTGCTCGAAAATGAAATCAGCATCTTCAAAAAGCTGGTCAGCAGAAGGAAGCATGAAGTGCTCCAAATTTTCTTGGTAAACGGGTGCAGTGACTTTGGTTTTCAAAAAACACAATGGACCAACACCAGCAGATGACATTGCACCCCAAATCATCACAGACTGTGGAAACTTAACACTGGACTTCAACTTGGGCTATGAGCTTCTCCACCCTTCCTCCACTCTTGGACCTTGGTTTCCAAATGAAATACAAAACTTGCTCTCATCTGAAAAGAGGACTTTGGACCATTGGGCAACAGTCCAGTTCTTCTTCTCCTTAGCCCAGGTAAGACGCCTCTGACGTTGTCTGTGGTTCAGGAGTGGCTTAACGACAACTGTAACCAAATTCCTTGACACATCTGTGTGTGGTGGCTCTTGATGCCCAGCCTCAGTCCATTCCTTGTGAAGTTCACTCAAATACTTGAATCCATTTTGCTTGACAATCCTCATAAGGCTGCGGTTCTCTCGGTTGGTTGTGCATCTTTTTCTTCCAAACTTTTTCCTTCCACTCAACTTTCTGTTAACATGCTTGGATACAGCACTCTGTGAACAGCCAGCTTCTTTGGCAATGAATGTTTGTGGCTTACCCTCCTTGTGAAGGGTGTCAATGATTGTCTTCTGGACAACTGTCAGGTCAGCAGTCTTCCCCCTGATTGTGTAGCCTAGTGAACCAAACTGAGAGACCATTTTGAAGGCTCAGGAAACCTTTGCAGATATTTTGAGTTGATTAGCTGATTGGCATGCCACCATATTCTAATTTGTTGAGAGAGTGAATTGGTGGGTTTTTGTTAAATGTGAGCCAGAATCATCACAATTAAAAGAACCAAAGACTTAAACTACATCAGTCTGTTTGCATTGAATTTATTTAATACAGGAGTTTCACAATTTGAGTTGAATTACTGAAATAAATGAACTTTTCCACGACATTCTAATTTATTGAGATGCACCTGTATACTTTAATCTCATAGAGTATATCTATGTGACAGTATTATGATTTTACTGATAAAACGATTTGGCTTTTCTGTTTTCTGTTGCTTAGAAAATACCAGTGATTAACAGAGCACAGATTCTGGATGATGCATTTACTCTTGCAAGGTAGGATCACTATTCATGTTCTTTCTTTTAACATTTTTGTGTTAAGTGTCATTGTTTCCTTGTTGAAATCATAAGTGTTAATATAACTCATGTTCCATGTCCTTCAGGGCATCTATCATAAACATAAACCTTGCTCTAAGAATGACTAAATACCTGTCAATGGAAAGAGAGTACATACCATGGGAAGCAGCTCTCAGAAGCCTCAGCTCATCATTTGATGTATTTGAACGCAATGAGGTTTATGGACCGATGCAGGTGGGTTCAGGACAGACATCAATAAAATCAGTTTCAAGTTTATTCAGTGTAATAGCATATATTTTTGTCCTTTTAGGCCTACTTACGAAAGCAAGTCAAGCCACTGTTCGATCATTTCAGTTCTGTGACTGCAAACTGGACAACGGTGCCTGCTGGCCACACTGATCAGTAAAGATTTTAACATTTCTCTTAACACTTACACTCTGATTTGATAACTGAGGGTTAATCAAGTCTTTTCTGTTTTCTGCTTTGTGCTTAGATTCACACAGATCATCGCACTGTCTCTGGCATGCAATACAGGAGTACAGGGATGCAGAGATCTTACCAAGCACTGGTTTAGACAGTGGATGCAGGATCCTGAACACAATAGGTAGGTATTTATATAAATTAGAGAATTATACAGAACTGCACCTTGTATCTAATAGTCACCTGCTGATTTCTAATTTAGAGGAAATGAATTTGTAATGTATGAATTGTACATGGACATTGGGCGTGTCTCAATCAGCTCCATAGCTCCCTAGGGTGTGACTCATGAGTTTGGACATTGTTAAGGATGTTAGCTCACTACACATTAGGACACTAATGATGTCCAGATGATTATTATTAGCATAATTGCATGTGGGTTCTGTCATGGTACACCAAGCAGGATTGTAAGCAAGCTAGATGATGGGTTTTTTTTTTTTTTTTAATCATTGAACACTTGAAAGTCTTTAGACTTGAACCATACATAGAACAGCAAATAAAGTTAAAAACCACTAAGGGAAGTAATGTTTGTATACAAAGTTGGCTGAGACATTATCTACAATTTTTTTCCTGCTGAAGATATGATGCCATTTCCTGTAAAAGAACGACAGGTAACGATGGCCTTAGGAATCTCACACTCAACTTCAGCAGGAGACAATTAAACTCCCAACTTTCTTCTAACTCACTACACATTAGGACACTGATGACTCCATTTCCAGAGACATTCCAAATTCAGTCACAACAAAATCCCAAACATATGAAATATTTATTCATATAAATTTATTAGCATTATCACATGTGGGTTCTGTGTACACATCCTGCTTGATGTACCATGACAGATCACATTGGACCATGTACCATGGATTGATCACATTTAGAATAAGACAAAACTATAAATCAATGAAGGCCAAGTATTATTTACTGCAAGATACCGATCCAGAAAGTGGTCACGTGACGAACGATCAAACGACTCGGGCCCAGAGAATCGTGAGATAAACTAATCACTTCCGTTTCCGCCACGGACTGCACAGCCGGAGCCTGAGGCTGTCACCTGATGAACCTATAGGATGTTGCGCATGCGCGGTCAATACAAAATGAACGAATCGCTCTCTGAGACGACTCGCTGTTCCCGAATCATATTAAGGATTCGGTCAAAATGAACGGATCGTTCATGAACGACACATCACTAATTAGTATCAGTATTAGTGTACTATCTGGGTTACAATCTACATAATTATTGCTAACCCTAACTGGGTGTGACGACGCACTGGAGGCGGGAGGGGTTGAATCCATTAGCAGAGTTTATTAAAAACAGCAGGCAATACTTATTAACGAGGGACGAAGTAAAAAGTCAAACACCAGGAGGACAGAGAAACCAGGAAAAAAAATCCAAATCACAAGGCAAGTTCAGAAAAACAGTAGTCAAACACGGAAATACAGAAAAGGCTTGGTACATACGCTAAGGTAAAGACTTCGCATTAGACACGTGTGTGTGTGCCTCTTTTATGTCCGTGTGAAAACAATTAAGAGTCAATACTCGGGAGAGGGCTCCCTCTGGTGTTCAACCTCCCGGTGTGAAGTGACACCGGGTTACAAAAGTTTTTTAAGCGTAGGCTATGGCATAGCTTCTTTGTATAAAAAAAGATATCATAAAAATAGTTTCTCTATATAAAATAGGACAATGTAAAAAATATAAAAAAATTTGAGCCTGCATTTTGCTCTATGTATATGTTTAATAGTATATAGTAAGAATGCAGAACTTAGCCATAATAAAGCATTACTTTCTCCTTCAGACATTTTATTATGGGCCCCTTTGACAGCTGTGAGCTTTAAGCAGCCACTTATGTTGCTAATTAGTCAGAGCTGGCTTTCCTTTTCTTCGGAATCCCTCTCAGTAGTTTTATGAATAGGTTTTATGAAGAAGTCTTAGCTAGGAACTTTAGCTAGGAGTGCCACTTCAGAGAACTCTTACTGGTTATACTGTTACATATTAAACTAAAACAGTCTTATAATGTAAAATTCCTAATGTTTCGTCTGTTAGGATTCACCCGAACCTGAGGTCGACGGTGTACTGCAGTGCAGTGGCTGCAGGAGGAGTGGAGGAATGGGACTTTTGTTGGAAGATGTTTAAGAAAGCTACAGTAGCAGCTGAGGCGGTCAAACTGAGGGCAGCTTTATCCTGCACCAAACAGCCATGGCTACTTAACAGGTACCTATTCTTAAATTTCTCAAAAATGTCATCTTTTGAACCTCTTTCCTAAGTAATGTTTTAAGCTGCAAGGGGACTCAGATTAGCATGATTTTATATATATTCATTCATTGTCTGCCGCTTATCCAAACTACACTCGGGTCACGGGGAGCCTGTGCCTATCTCAGGCGTCATAGGGCATCAAGGCAGGATACACCCTGGACGGAGTGCCAACCCATCGCAGGGCACACACACACTCTCATTCACTCATGCACTACAGACAATTTAGAGATGCCAATCAACCTACCATGCATGTCTTTGGACTGGGGGAGGAAACCAGAGCACCCGGAGGAAACCCCCGAGGCCCGGGGAGAACATGCAAACTCCACACACACATGGCGGAGGCGGGAATCGAACCCCCAACCCTGGAGGTGTGACGCAAACATGCTAACCACTAAGCCACCATGCCCCCTGATTTTTTTTTTTTATATATATATAATCATGTTAATCTATCTATCTATCTATCTATCTATCTATCTATCTATATATATATATATATATATATAGATATATAGATATATAGATATATATATAGATATATATATATATTAGTTTGCTTTACTTTACTATAGATAGATAGATAGACTTTATTGGGAAATTCTTGTTACAGCAGCTTAGTCAGTTACAAGATACAACACCCAAAAATATGAAATGTAAAATTCACACACACACACACACACACACACACACACACACACACACACACACACACACACACACACACACACACACACACACACACACACACACACACACACACCCCCCCCCCCCCCTATAGTTGAGTGGGCACGGTGGCTTGGTGGTTAGCATGTTTGCCTCACACCTCCAGGGTTGGGGGTTCGATTCCTTCCTTCGCCATGTATGTGTGTGTTTGCATGTTCTCCCCGTGACTCGGTGGTTTCCTCCGGGTGCTCCGGTTTCCTGCATTGTAGGTTGATGGGCATCTCTAAATTGTCTGTAGTGTGTGTGCATGTGTGCCCTGCGATGGGTTGGCACTCCGTCCAGAGTGTATCCTGCCTTGATGCCCAATGACGCCTGAGATAGGCACAGGCTCCCCGTGACCCGAGAATAGATTGGATAGACAATGAATGAATGAATGAATATACACCTATATACACAAAAACATAAGACTAAGAAGAAAAAACTTAAATATAGAATAAGTTAAATTAAACATAGCAGTGCAGATATAAAACACAGTTTGGATTTAACCATATTAACATCAGTATTTACATCACAGTACACTTGTGCAAACTGGCAGTAGATAATAAATATGAAGTACCTTAAGAGTCTAGAAAAAAAGTGTTAATGGTTGTAGTGCAGGTTGAGAGTGTTATCACCTATCTCACACACAGGTGAACTATTGTGCAATGTTATTGTGAATGGTATGAATGATCTCCTGTGACATTCTCTGTGACAACGAATCTGAATAAGTCTTTTGGAGAATGAGCTCTGTTGACTGAGTGTGTTGTAGAGTGAGTGAGACGGATTGTCCATGATGGAGAGCAGATGATAGCTTTGCCAGCTTTGCCAGCAGATCCAGCTTTGCCAATTAGCTTGTTAATCCTGCTGGCATTCCTAGCACTGATGCTGCCATTCGTGTAAAGTGATTCATTCCTATTCTGACAACTTTTTATGTTTTCCTTTTAAAAACAAGGTTCCTTGAATACACTCTGGATCCTGAAAAAATTCGCAAACAGGACGCGACCTCAGCAATAGGATCGATCGCCAACAATGTGATTGGTCAGCCTCTGGCATGGGATTTTGTCAGAGGGCGATGGGAGTACCTTTTTAAAGTGTAAGAGTGACACATGGAACATGATATGGTTCTAAAGCAAAGACCGAGCTTTTAGATTGATTTGTTTTGCAGGTATGGAATGGGATCATTCGGCATATCCAGGTTAATAAGTGACGTCACTGCCAAACTGTGCACTCCATTTGAGCTACATCAGGTAGGACAAGTCCTTTAAACAACATTAAAGACTCACTGTGTAAATAGAAAGGGGACTGGTGGCTTTGTGGTTAAAGAGTGCAAGAGTTTCAGTTTAAGACTGTAAGCATGGCTAAATAAAGAAGCACTCTTGATTCTTTGACTTCAGTTGTACAAAACATCTCTGCCAATTAAATAAACAACAACCGTACAGGAAAATAGCATTAAATGATACAGTATATACCCATACATTGCAAAAAAAAAAGCCAGTGAGAATATCTTGAATTTAGCCAAATTATTGTTACTATTACAAGATTACAGCAAACCAAATATAAGGTTACTAAAACATAATTCTAGACATTCTTACTAATATCAAGCTTGTAATTGTTTTTTTTTTCTATTGGCATAATCTTGCTATGTTTAGAAGAAGAAGCAAAATGATCTACCAATAGAACAAGAAAATGTAAAAATGTCTAGAAATAGACTTAATTTATTCTTACATTTGGTTAATTGTACTCTTACAATAGGACAGTGCAGAGTTTGTGAACACACAATGTGTTCAGCTGCAATGTATAAATGTACAGCTCCATCAAAACATCTGGATAAGTGACTAACATGACTGAATGGTGAGAAAATGTACCTGTTACTTCGGGATTAGTGATTTGAAGTGATTTTGATTTGTTTCTCAGTGCTGCTTCGTGTTACCGCTTTGGATTAACACAGCAAACTCTGAACAGATTAGACAACTGTTTAGAAATTGAAGAAGGAAGAATAAACACATACTTCTCTCTCTGTTTGTCTTTATACGTTCTGTATCCATCATAAACAAGCCATGCTCTCAGATCCAAGCGTGTAAATAAAATGAGTAGTCTATGAAAGTCTGTGAAAGCTTTCTCCTTTGTGACCTAACGTCTGTAGCGAGTCTCTGATCATTTACATAAATATATGTGACGAGACGAAACAGAGGCTGGTTCTTGTTTAAACTGGAGTTGCTTAATTACAGCCCTTTTCCATATGTTTATTGGCTCTTCTGTACTAATCCAAAGTGAACAGGAATGGAGACACTATGGGATAATGGTGATTCTTGTATTTTTTTCTCCCTTCAAAATGAGCCTTACTTGCACCTTAGCCTAAAAAAGGCAAAAAATATTTCAGATGTCCTCAACATGATATAACCTCATACCATTATCAGTAACTGTGGTCTTTATTTGTAGCATGTAAGTATATCTTGGTGTCTAAACACAGCTAGATCTAGCTTTTCTTGGATTTACACTGTATAAAACCTACTCTGTGATTCTTTTTTAAGGAGCATGAGCACCATATAAGGTATTGTTGGTGGACTGAATCGCATCAGTCATGTTCAAGAATTTGAATTTATTTTTAATATAATCACACACCTCATTGTGCTGTGTCTCGCAGTTAAAACAGTTCCAAAAGGACAACGCAGACGTTGGCTTTGGCTCGGCCTCACAGGCTCTGCAGCAGGCTATTGAGAAGACAACGGCCAGAATCAAATGGCTGGCAGAGAACAAGGAACCAGTTCTCAAGTGGTTCTTGTCTGAGACCGAGTGAACTGCACAGCACCGAAACACCTCGACAGCCTTACGAACTCCAGCCACGACATTTACAGAAGGGGAACCTTCGTATTGGCGTGAAAATACAGACATCAGCATATTCACAGCAATTGAGAATACATTTCAGTTGTATTAGTAAGGCAAGTGATATACATGGGCTAGCAGGGCTAAACCTCATTCATTCCAAATTAAAAAGACAATAGTGCATAAGGTTTTACTTGTCCACTGCACATCAGATTATATGTTGTCAACTCCATAGATCATTACAGACTCAAAATACTAAAAACAAATGATGGTGGTTAAGATGCTCAGTAGTTAAGAGGTTGGATTGAGTTCAAAGCCCAGGGCCCTTAAGCAAGGCTCTTAATCCTCCAATGCTCAGATATATAAAAGAGATAAAAATGTAAGTGACTCTGTATAAGGGTGTGTGCCAAAACTATAACAATTAATGCAGCTGTCTGTCTGACTTTAATTAAGTGTGTGTGTTCCTTCTTGTTATGCCATCGATTAGACCTATAATTCATTGCTCAACCCTAATAATTTCATCCCCAGGTTAATAGATTCAAGCAGACAGTACTGTCCTTGTTTTCCCCATAAATTCAACTCCTTCACAAACACTGTGAAGCACTGTGCATTTCACACTGCAAAGAAATCAATAAATGAAGCTCTTACAGGCCTGTAAAATGATTGCTATTTTTTAATAAAAATACAGTATTCAGTCAGAAAATGAGGTCACTTGTGCTTCTTTTTATGACATGGGAAGTTCTGTCTTCACTGCCTCATGTCGCCTGAAGTCTAACTCTTTTACAGGAAGCTGCTTTATTTTCACTGAAATAGAATTTTATGAAATTTTTTTACATACTGCCATATAACTGGCATAAGTTAAATGCGTGAAATTTACTCTATCACTGGTAAAAAAAAATACATGTTAGGAATTATTATAATAAATAATAATATTTTATTTTCAAAACCTTGATTTAAAAGTACAACACTGGGCTCTATTAAAATATAAAAGTTTTGTGTAAACATAACTAAATATCCAATAAATTACAAACAAAAAATTGAAAAAGATTTTTAGAAATCGGTTAAAAAAAAAAAAGGGGCTACTTTTAAGGACACATCAGACCATGAGATCAGCTGTACTTCCTTTAATGATGTTTCATGAAGCTGGTGAAGATTACTATACACTAAATTCTTCTTCTTCAATATTCTTTATTCCTCTTTGTGCTTATGTTTAAGATTGGGGAAAAAAACTTTAACTCATTTTGTAATGTTATTACCAAGAGCTAAAATAGCATGAATTGGAATTCTATAGAAACTGTTTACATTTTATTAGCACAGTGAGTTACTCATAGCACTAGCAACAAGCTCATTAGGAGTACTTGACTTTATGGCCCCAAGTTAATTGCCCTATTTTGTCCCCTAGTGGAATACCAGAGACTAGCTCTTCCCCATAATCATTCAATTCTATCAGTCCACAAGACAATGTCAACTTAAACCACACTTGTCAACAAATCCTACAGTAATTTGAGTTTATCCTGTAGTATCTTATTCAATTATTTGAGGCCACAATGCAGGCCACAATGCAACATAAGTTTTTATGTTCTGTAGAACGTCTACTGTGAGGTGAATTCATTCAAACTGCAAGACACTCGAAAATAAATATGAATTAATTTATCAAATTTATACATATTATAATAAATATTAATATTTATTCATGTCATTAAAAGGTATTTGTTCAGTGAAAAACTGCAGTGAAAACTACACCTTTAGAATCTTGTCCTATAAGACAATTCTCTATATACACCAATCAGGCATTATATTCTAAGCACTGACCAGGGTGGGATAATATTCAGGCCTGTATGAATTTGTGTGATTGTAAAAAGATGAGGTGACATCATGAGTAGTTTTGAACACCATTTCTGTTATTGGATTAATGAAGTAAGGTTCACAAGAAGGACACGTTGTTTATCTGTGTCTGTTAAGCATGAATAGTCTTTATGTAGCGGATGAATTAACAGTAACTAAATTAAAAATAACATTCTTAATATTGCAAGTCTTATAAAAAATGGAGTCAAGGTCAGGTAGTCCACTCAGAGCAGTGTTAGACAGTGGAGTCTGGGAGAATCAGTGCTTGCCACTGTTGTCTGTTATGCCATCGATTAGACCTATAATTCATTGCTCAGCCCTAATAATTTCATCACCAAGTTATTAATAGATTCGAACAGACAGTACCGTCCTTGTTTTCTTCATAAATTCAACTCCTTCACAAACACACTGCTAAGAAATCAATAAATGAAGCTCTTACATGCCTATAAAATGATTGCTATTTCTGAATAAAAATATTTAGTCAGAAAATGAGGTCACTTGTGCTTCTTTTTATGACGCGGGAAGCTCTTCTGTCTCCGCTGCCTCATGACTCTTACAGGAAGCTGCTTTATTTTCACTGGAACTTGAAATAAAATTTTATGAAATTTTCACATAACTGGCTTATGTGAAGTTTGCTCATTACAGAACTGAGTACTGATCAGCAATGCACTGTGAAAACTAATCTATTGTATTGTATTGTATTGTATTGTATTGACAATGCCCACAGATAGATAATAATCGGTTATAAGGTTTACCATTTCTGTGCCTCTGAGATCATTTTAAGTTCACTCTTGAAAACTGCATTAAAAAAAATGTATAGCAGTATTATAGTCATTGTGTAATTCTGCTCATTTAAACAAAAGTTCAGAGAAAGTTTTCCTGTGAGTATGGCCTGTGAGAAATCATAACAAAAGCTGAAATATCTGTCCTGATATATAGCAGCATAATCAGATAGTGTTATCAGATGTGGGAGTGTAAAAATAAAATATACTCATTATGTATTTCTGGCTTGAAGAATATTTTGCTCTCCAAAACCAAATACTTCAGCGTGTATCAGAGGTGGTAAGTTACTCCAGTTACTTTGTTACTGTAGTTTAGTCTGGTGTTTATGTTATTAGCATCATTAGCAGGGTGTAAGTGAGACATATTAACATCTGACAGCTTCAAGGAGGTCTAAAGTCCTAACAAGTCTAAAGGTTAGCAGTTTGTGACAGTGAGAATGAGAACTAATAATCATTTATCACTGTGATCCATCTGTTACTATGAACACTTTAAATCTATTAGCATTTAGCTACTTATTATCTTGCTATATATCTCATCAAAACCAGATGAAATATCTAATTTGTCTAGATTAACGGAGTGTGCTAAAGATATTAAAGATTGGATGACTGATAATTTTCACTATTACTAAATCCTGATAAGACAGAGATATTACTGACTGGTCCAAAAACCAGTACACTAAAGCTTTCACAATTCAACTTGCATTTAGAAGGATGTTCTATTACTACCAGCTCGACAGTGAAAGACCTGGGCATAATATTAGACAGCAATTTGTCCTTTGAAAATCATATTTCCAATATTATAAAAACAGCCTTCCACCTTAGAAATATTGCCAAGCTTAGGAACATTTTATCTGTATCTGATGCAGAAAAGCTAGTTCACGCATTCATGACCTCCAGACTGGACTATTGTAATGCATTACTAGGTGGTTGTCCTGCATCTTCAATAAACAAGCTACAGTTAGTCCAGAATGCAGCTGCCAGAGTCCTTACCAGGTCAAGAAAGTATGATCATATAACCCCAATATTATCATCCCTGCACTGGCTACCTGTTAGGTTTAGAATTGATTACAAACTAGCACTACTTACGTACAAGACTCTAAATGGTTTAGCTCCCACGTATCTAGCCAGTCTCCTAACACGTTACAATCCATCACGCTCCTTAAGATCTCGAAACTCCGGATTTCTGGTAGTTCCCAGAATATCAGAGTCTACAAAAGGGGGTAGAGCGCTTTCGTATTTAGCTCCTAAACTTTGGAACAGTCTTCCTGACAGTGTTCGGGGCTCAGTTTAAACCTACACATAATACATCCCATAACCTTGTACTCCAGTACATCTGATTAAATGCACATTATCATCCAGTGCTTGCTAATATTATGAACAGCAGCTACACTAATTCCTTTCCACTTGTTTCCCTTTTTCTACCCATCCCAAGGATTTGGGTATTCAAAGCAACGATACCAACCCTATGTGGACTTTGAGGATGACAACAACCTCTTAATTAATGCACACAATAACATTCTACAGACTGTACATGACTGCAGAAAGGACATTGTCCATAAGTGTCACTCTCCGTGTGTCACCCAGATGAGGATGGGTTCCCTTTTGAGTCTGGTTCCTCTCAAGGTTTCTTCCTAATACCATCTAAGGGAGTTTTTCCTTGCCACAGTCGCCTGAGTCACCTCAGGCTCGCTCACTAGGGAAAATTTTGTCTAACATCTAGGACTGTTTGTTTGTATGTTTATTGTTTTTTATGTTCTGTAAAGCTGCTTTGAGACAATGCTCTTTGTTAAAAGCGCTATACAAATAAAATCGAATTGAATTGAATTGAATAATAACACTCTTTGGTATTTATAATAATTTATAATCACACTCTCTGGTGTCACCCAAATGAGGATGGGTTCCCTTTTGAGTCTGGTTCCTCTCAAGGTTTCTTCCTCATACAGCCCTTATCCAGGAACTTCGTTAAAACTGTATCAGATTAGTCTGTTCTGTAGCTTGATATATATGTTGTCTATTTTGTTCTATAGCTTAAACATTTTGTTAGAGGTCGATTCAGCCGTGGCATGAGTCTAATCACACACCTATCTAAGAACACTGTGCCTTTTTGAACTTTTTCTCACACAGCACTGTTAAGCAGCTCCACACGCTCAGAGCAGAGTGTCAACATTAACTCACACATCTCTACTAGTGACACAGAGGCACAGAGGAAATGACATCTGAAGCATTCAGTCTGCTCATGGACAGCTTTACTCTGCTGAACAAAGGATAGAGGGAGTGCAAAGACACAGACCGCAGCTTTAATATACAAACACTTTGATTTTTAGTGATATCACTGATAAAAAGGAAGTGGTAGCAATCGGAAGGTTATATGTTTAAATCCCAGGACCACCAACCTGCCACTGCTGGGCCCTTGAACAAGGCCCTTAACCATCAACTATTCAGTTGTATAAACAAAATGAGATATAATATACAGTAAGTCACTCTGGATAAGTATGTTGGTATGTTGATTTCTTATTAGCTTAGTAGTCAGTGAAAAAAGATAGTAGTCAGGTATTTAAAAGTAAGGTAAGTATAAAGTGGCATTTAGCCCCATATACATACTGTATATAAGTATTTAGATGTTTTCACTTTATATACTTACTTTCCTTCTTTAGACAGGAGTGGAACCTGACATATTCTTCTGCCCATCTGCCTCAAGATTTAATGCATTCTCATGCTTTTCTGTTCACCACGAATGTAAAGAGTTACTGTAGACTTCCTGTCACCTTTAACCAGTCTGGTTATTCTCCTCTGACTCTGTTGTTGTTCATCAACAAAACATTTCTGCCCAAAAAACCGCTGCACATTGGCTTTTTTTCACCATTCTAAATAAACTCTAGAGATTTTGTGTGTGAAAACCCCAGAAGATCAGCAGTTTCTGAAATACCCAAACCACAGCCACATTCGAAGTCGCTGAGAGCACATTTGTTCAATAAACATTAACTCAAGCTCTTGACCTGTTTCTGCATGACATGTCTACATGACATACACAATAATACACCAGAGGTTTCCGGAGAAACAGCAAGCTAATGACCTCCTCCACACTCAGAAGCACTTTGCTTGCATAGCTGATTAACATATCAACTTTTGTTCTGTTTCTCTGGATACTTGGCACACTATGCTACTATCTTTTACTACATCCCCTATGAAGAAATATTACAATACGGTAGGCAGGGGCTCACAAGAACTCGCTAAATTGTATAATGAAGATGAAAATGATGTCACTGGATATCAAACCCAAGTATAAATTAAGATTAAGCACAAAAGGTTCATTGGGTCTTTAGACTGTAAAAATGTTCTTTATGGCACTAAGAAAACTGAAAGTTTCTTTGGGGAACCCAAAATGGTTCTTCTATTGCATTGATATTTATATATTCCTGTAAAGCTACTTTGCAACAATGTCTGTTGTTAAAAGCACTATACAAATAAAATTTCATTAAATTAAATACACAAAGCTGCACTGAAGCTGTTCTGTTGGCTAACGATGTCCAAAAACCTTAAGTCATTTTATATGTTTTTTTTTGTTGTTGCTTTAAGTAGCCACCCTTTACTCTAAATGCAGTATCTTTTGTCAGACTGTGTCATTTAAAACATCTTGTTTTAGCCTGTGATTATTTCTGCCCTCATTCTGCTTCTGAATGCAGCCCTAGACAGGACGTCCATGAGACACACAGCACAGATGGACAGAGGAAGTGTTGCGTCTGGGAACAGCTGCAGGCTTGTCGCCTTGGAGGTGCACTGTTTTTTAAAGAGCCATCCTCAGTCCCACAGTCCCACACCTCTCGATCAACACCGGAAGAGCAGCTGTGTTACTGCAGGAGGATTTATGCAATAAAAGTTCTCATTCAAGTTTACATAAATCATTCTGATATTCTGGCTGAATCTCCGAGTTTGCATTCTCTGTAATCCGCATTTGGCTCAGTAGGAAGTCAAGATATTAAGTTTTACATTTCAGAGCGAAGTCCCGCTGGGTTCAATGCTTGACTTTGTTTACTGACCAGCAGCATTAAAAGAGCTACATGGTGAGAATGAGTTTACTGTCCTGCCTGTCTTATTTTTATCTCACCAGGGGACCTTCCTTGGAGGTGCTAATTACAATGTGATCTTACCATCACCCACCTGTCTATCATTAGGATGTGTTGGGTTTGAGTTTTTTTAGATTTAGATTAAAAAGTCAAAGGCTAGCTGATATCAGAATTAAATAAACTCACAGAAGAAATTTGTTATTTTAATCTTTTTTTTTTTATTTTTCCGAAATATTTTTCAATCAATAAATAATGTAAAAATATAAATAAGGATATAAAATATTCATATTTACAAGCTTTACAGTATTAACAACATTGCACAAATGAATAGTCCTTCTGTAGAAATGTCCTTCATGGCAGTTCGCACTCTCCATAATAGCAGTATTGCTGCTGGGGGATCCAGTAATCTTGAGCTGGAGATGGAGGCAGGCTGCTTGTCTCTGCATTCTGATGTAGAAAAAAAAGATGACATATTAGTCATAATTAATAACAAGTCATGTGTTAGAAATAACTAGAATTCTTAGGTCATTATATGCAGATATTAAAGACATTGTAATATTGAGTACATACCTGACAGTAAGGCATATTGAAGACCTCCTGTGTGGAGAAGCTTGGTGTTTGTGGAGCCACTTGGTTAAAGGTCTGTTCATAGAATGCTGGCATGTTTGGAGGCTGCACTGGTGCTGAAGGATTCTCATGAGCTGCCTCTTCTTGGCCAGGCTCCAGCTGAGCCGACAGGTAGGAAATGTAATGGATGGTGAGACGCAGAGTCTCGATCTTGGTCAGCGCCTGTCCAGCGGGAGCCACTGATGGAGGCAGGTAGGTCCTGAGGTGGTGTAATGCTTTGGTCAGGTCCCTCATTCTGAGCTTCTCCCGTTCGCTCGCACTCTGGCGTTTCAGCCCAGGGAACTTCGACCGCGGTCGTCCGGTCTTTTTGGCCACCTTGCCGTTTTTTGCCTTTTCTTGATCGCTGTTGTTCTTCAGAGGGAAGATCTCTGCCAAGCTCTCCTGTCCTGTTCCGTAGTGGAAAGTTGGTGGAGAGAAACAGCAGGAATCGATGGAGGAAGCCGGGGAGAGGCTGCTGCAGGCGCTGTAGTAGCCGGCGTCAGAAGCAGAGAGGCTTTGCTCCAAGAGGCCCTCGCAGCCGAACAGAAACTCAGAGTTATCCTGAAGCTGGATAAGAGAGCTGGAGACATCCATGGTTGCTCGGAGTGAGGAAAAGTGTTGAAGAGAGGCTGTGTGTCTGACTGATGCTGGAGCAGTGTGGAGCTCTTGTATATATCCCCCATGAGGTGTGAGGTGGCACCTCTAGGAGCTGTTCTCAGGCCAGAGAGGAGAGGCGACACCACAGGCAGGGGGTCCATGGGAAAGGGCAACTCATCCAGGCTCAAGGCTGAGGTGTGAGCACCACAAGAAACACCTAGCAACTGATCCTCACAACTAGGAAAATGTCTGAAATCACAAGTAACATCAGACAAAGTTATAAATATAAAAGACAAAGATATAAATATAAAACACACTATGGCTTCACTTTATTTATTTATTTATTTATTTATTTATTTATTTATTTTTACCTTTTCTCGTTCATGTGGAGGAAATGGCACAGTAATGGCAGGAATTATGTTTCAGGTGCCTGAATTATAGATGATACATGGCATATACAGTTCAACATTCATTGCAGTCAACAGTAATTAAAGTAGGACCCGATCGATTTGTTATTTAGTATAATCATATCATGTTACTGTTGAGGAGCAATTACTTTCACTTGCACACTCTTGTCTTGCACAGTATTTGCTTTAGCCTTCACTGTCTTGATCTTATATCTAGTCCATACTGTATATTCAGATTGTTTTACTAAAAACTCTTGTCATTATGCTTATTGTTCTTATCGTGCACTGTGTACACAGTTCTGTCTTGGCTCATGGTTTTGGAGCAGAGGTTCTCAAACTTTTTTAGACATGGACATCCTTCACTTGCAAAACAAATTCCCCAGACCCGCTCAGTACAGATTTATTGTCATGAACAGAATGTAACCTTTTAAATATTTGGCGCACAAATGTGCACTATAATATTTTGCCTATTTATGGGAGACAAAGATCCAGCGTCCTGGGTTCAGGTCTCACTCCCGCTCACTGTGTGTGTGGAGTCTGCATGTTCTCCCCATGCTTGGTGGGTTTCCTCCAGGTGCTCCGGTTTTCTCCCACAGTCCAAAGACATGCTTCTAGGCTGATTGGAGTCTCTAAATTGCCTGTAGTGTGTGATTGCGTGAGTGAATGAGTGTGTGTGTGTGTGCTCTGCGATGGGTTGGCACTCCGTCCAGGGTGTATCCTGCCTTGATGCCCGATGACGCCTGAGATAGGCACAGGCTCCCCGTTACATGATGATAGACCGGATAAACAGCACAGACAATGGAATGGAATGGGAGACAACGAACTTTTTATTCTGAACTTTCCACTCACAGGACAGATTAAATCCAAGATCACTTGTTGAGTTTTTGAGGTAAATGAATTTAACTCAAGTGACCGGTCAAACAGGATTGTTAATAATATGTCTAATAATATTCAAAACAAAGTAACAAAGTACATGGGCTTATCAGATCCCAGTATTCTGGAGGAACACTATTTTGTCATATTGTTTTCTACAATGGAAAAAAAATTCTGTGAATTGTTATCAGAATCTTTCAATTGTCGCCTTGTTTTTGTAAAAATGTTTTTTGGACCATTTGCCTTTTGAGTTCTGTTTAACACAAATTAACTGTGTATTCAATTAAATCTTTTAACATTTTCCCCCAATCTATGTATTTAAACTTTTATCCTCTATTCAATTCACAATTTTACTTGTATAGCACTTTCAACAATAGACACTGTCTCAAAGCGGCTTTACAGAAATATAGAAATTCAGAATAAAAAGGACCAAGTTTACAAATAAAATTTTTATTTATACCTATATCTGTAAATTCACCTATCTGGTAAAAAAAGAAAAAAAAAAGTTTCTCTAAAACACACTGTAGATAATGAAAATGTTTTATTTCATTTTGTTATTATTAATATCATTATCATTATTAAAAAGACTCAAGCATGTTGCTGGTTTGTTAAGTCATTTAAGGACCAACATGTATCCCAAAATCACTGAATTCAGAATTTGGAAGATGATTTTATATTATTGTTTTTCCAAATGCAAAGAATTAATTGGTATTTAGGAAGAGTTATACATCTTCATTTTCCCAAAACATGCATTGCAAATATTTTTTACTATTAATTGCACTGCATTTTGCTTGGTTTGAGATAAACGCTCATTGCTCGCTTTTCTAGCTTAGGAATCACAGATAAATGAGTATAAATGCTCTTATAAGCAATAGGGACAGTCATAGATTTCACCTGTTATATTCTCTCTCTTTGCTCTTTCAGGTCCTGCCATTTCTGCAGCTTTTCATTTTCCTATTTCAGATCTATAGTCACTTGGGATTGTCACATCAGTCAAAGGTTTTGGTTGTCAGGATTATTAAGTATTTTATAATATTACATTACTATGACTTATTTGCAGGTCTTTAACACTCAGAAAAACATTAGCTTACTAAACATTTCATTGTGACTGGGGTGGTAGTACCAAGGGTACCTTTAGTAAGTATCTTATATAAAAAGATGCATGTAGCATACTTTTAAAGCTAAATTCTACAAACTTTTAAACATTTCCTTTTTGAACCTTTTTCATTTATGTACCTTAAATAATTTTGAAGGTACATTATATCCACATTTACTAGTGAAATTTACATATCAATGGTACAAAAGTGACAAGGAAATGTCTACAGGTGCTATTTTCAATTTAATTCTATTTTTATAAATAATCTTTGCTTGTCTAATTTTTTAGCTGTACTGGAATTTGGATTTGTGTCTGATCCATATTACTTTATAAATAGGATTAAAATATGTTTATATTATTACACTATGTTTAGATTATATTGTAAGCAACGCAGCATTACAATATTACAATATAACTATTGTGGTTGTTGATCAGAAGGTGGGCCACGCTGTTACTCTTGGGCCCCTGAGCAAGGCCCTCAACCCTCCTTGCTCCTATCATCACTGACCCTGTGCACTGACCCCAACTTTCCAAAGCTGGGATATGCATAGAAAGAATTTCCCTGTGCTGTAAAGTATGTGCGACAAAAATAAAGGCATTAATGTCAGAGTAGTCCAATTTTCTATAAGCTTAGATGAACCTCTGTCTTACTGTAGTAACTGAACCCTGATGCACGGAGTTGTGTCATTGTGCATGTATGTGTCTTGTGTATTTTTGTCTGTAATTGGAATTTAAGACCTATGGTCACATTCTTACAAAGGGGAAAATTCTTGATAATCGTTCAATTAACAAAAACGTGGCTAAATCGTAAGATCAGCTCTTGTAAACGAGCCTTATCTAACACATCATGTTTGCCACTCAGAACTCCAGAACTGTTACGCTCCGAACGTAAACCCTGTGCAAACTGCTGTGGTGGGAACGTAGATTAAAGTAGTGGAGCAGGTCGCTGCGAGTCATTCCCACAAACTAAAGTGTCACATTTGACTCCTTGTTACTTAGAAAACACACACAGCACATGATTTCACATTCCCAATCCACCCCCTCAACCAACCCCACCCCTCCCCTCGTCAACCAAATCATCACCTTAAAAAAAACCCAGAAAAAATATGTCTCTTTAGTTCTCTTAGATACACACAATAACGTGTCTATGTATATGTTAAACAAAGACAGTCATGTTGAATATCATTGAAAAACTTGAATTGTCATTGAATTATTACAGTAATATCTACATATTAATAGAATACATCTTGCTCTGATTTAGGCAATGGAAAATTTCTGAAAAACAAAAAACATGAATGGATTTGAATGAAGAAGACTTTATTTGAGACTTTTATGAAGACTACACTTATTACAGTAAATACACTACATTTATTTCAGTAAATTTTGCTATAAATACACATAACCCTCTTCCTTTTCCCAAGTCTTTGGTGTGAAATGGCACCTCAGGACCTTTCACAGGTGTGAACTAAAGTGGGATTAAGCTCCCACAACATTTCCACGCTCTCAGCCCTAAAAAAAATAATTCCCTAAAAGCCACCTAAAGAAGCCTTACATATTTGGTAAAATATTTGTAGTTGAATGTAATCTTGATCGAAAAGAAAAAAAAAACCCTCACAATGACAAGGTGTGAGCTGTTAATTCAGAGAGCCCTTCAAATGTTATTTAACACACGTGATTATGAGTTAATTAACACGTCAGCACTCCTGATTCATGTCTTTAAATGCTGGCTTCGCCTCTGAAGATAAAAGAGTCCTGTGTGTGTATTGGGTTTAGGCTTTGCACATCAAATGCCATCGCCCGCTCAGCGCCAAAACAAACTAATTACTTCAAATCCCGTCATTCACACCACCATGTTCTATGCATTTGAAATGTGACCCTCTCACTTGAAGACAACGTTAGTGTGGGAGATGGTGGACGTGGGGTGTAGGGGACGGGTTTGTGGCTAGACATGGCAGTGTGAAGAAGCTTTTCACATTCAGTTAAGCCTCATTAGTTACAATAAGCTTCTCTTAGCTATGACTGAATACACATCACACACTATCAGAATTAAACTTTTCCTTATTTTTACCCTCAAAGAACTATCTTGAGCTTTTGTAGCTTTAGTATGTAGCCAATCTTTTACCTGGGAAGGTGTCAGTGAACGTGCCGTAAATTATTTGTAAAAGTATGAAGATACATACCAAAGGGACAAAATGTGCCCTTGATGGTATGACAAGGAAAAGTACACTTTAGTACATTTATTTCAGACAGTCTGTGATGTGTAATTGTGATGGTATCACCATATCAGCGAGTGAAAGTACACATTGGTTCCTTTATTTGTAAAAGTACAGAGGCTAGTTTTTCTGAGGCGAACTCAAATGCTAGTTTTCCATTGATGTTTTATTGTCATAGGAAAAATAACTGATTTGTATTTAAATTATTTTCTCTTGTTCCATTGTTACTGAATAGTAAAGAAGAAGTGTATAAGAGGTTTTAAATGCTTGTCTTTGCCTGATAGCTAGCATCAGATGGTATGTTTTACTAGCTAGTAAACATTCATTCATTCATTGTCTACCGCTTATCCGATCTATTCTCGGGTCACGGGGAGCCTGTGCCTATCTCAGGCATCATTGGGCATCAAGGCAGGATACACCCTGGACAGAGTGCCAACCCATCGCAGGGCACACACACTCTCTCATTCACTCACTACGGACAATTTAGAGATGCCAATCAACCTACCACGCATGTCTTTGGACTGGGGGAGGAAACCGGAGTACCCGGAGGAAACCCCCGAGGCACGGGGAGAACATGCAAACTCCACACACACACATGGTGGAGGCAGGAATCGAACCCCCAACCCTGTGCCACCGTGCCCCCCTAGCTAGTAAAAAGAGTGCTAGAAATCAGACAAAGAAGCTAGCAAGCTTTTCCTGGTAGATGGGACAAATTATTACAGCAGGTTAAGATTTGCTGTAGAGAAACACTTTAAAAATCAAAAACCATTTAGTCCAAACTAACAGTACAGTTTCCGAAAGACACCTAGAGTTAAAACTAGCTATTTACTAAAAGGCTAACATCACTATAATCTACAGTTCCCTTGAAAAACAGATTTCTGTTTTCATAAAAAATAGACTATATGATCTGGACCTGAAACACATTCATAGCTATACTTTGTAGTTCATCTAATACTTTCCCTTTAGAACACTGTATATTATTATTTGACCCTGATTGATTACACCTCACATATCAATCAATTCCGAGGACAAATGCAGTTAAATTCCATTTAAATGTCTCTTTGAATTGAGTAAAGGTCAAAATATCATTTTATCCTAAATCCTATTTGTAATACGAATTAAAATGTGGGTTTTAACACGTTGCTTCCATGTCTACAGGAATACTCTTCAACATATTTTAGCTATGTGATAAAAAACTGATAAGAAAGCAAACACAGACTGAACAAACTGAACAAACAAACCTAGCGCTCTAATAGAAAGGTCAATGATTCATTAGTCGATGAATGTGTTAAACCAAACCAAAGTTAGGGTTTTGCTGTACTGTTTACATCTTATGTATCTTCTTTTTTCTTTGACTTTGTAGACACTGTACAAGTCAGAATCAACTTTATTGGCCAGCTTTATTGACAAGTAAGAGGAATGAACTTAGGTTAATTTCAATTATACCAAATGGATATAGAAGCAGTACTAGAAATAGTAACTAATATGCACAAAAGTCTTACAGCACATACAGAAAGGTGATAAATTACAGGAATAACAAATTAGGGATACAGTTGGCCTCCAGTTTAGTATCATTGGCATCAACTTCCGATAGAAAAAAAGTCTTGGCTGGTGAACTAGGAGCTATGACATTTTTGGCATCAACTTGGTATGCTAGCAAATTCGGTATTTTTTGGTATGCATGATGCTAAAGTGAAGTGTTAATCATATGGGATAAGTGGAAAATTGATCTGTTTCTCTGACATTGGAAGTGAAGTGTATCCACATGTTTTTAGGAGTGTATGTGCAGGATGCATGCTTCATTTCTGAACTTTTCCCTACAGCCCTAACTTCTCCAGTCCATATGTTCAGCTAATCATCTAGAATGTTATCATTGGATAAGGTGCATTTGGACCAGGGAACACTTCTAACTTTGCAGGATAGCAGGGTTCCAGGACATCAGACACCAATGCAGCATTTTTTTACTATCATAGAAAAGCATTTGGCAAAATGTATAGATATACAACTAGCTCAGTATTATGGTTAAAATTCTGGAAACTCCTCAATAGCAAATCTTTAAAAGCATGCCAAAAGATATGATGTCTAAATCTGACATTTCTAAGCAGTGTGCTCTTTGTTCCTACAATAAACACTGAACAAGTCCACCAAAAATAACAACGTTCCATTTTTTTGTTTGGCAAGAGTAACAACAAGATTAGAAAATTCCTGTAAAAGCAATGAAAAATCATGTTATACCTTGACATAGAAAAAAACCCCAATCTGTTCTGCTTGTATATTATAAGCTATATACACAGATCAAGATACAGATCATATACAGATCACAGATCAAGATACACAGATAACATTATGACCACCTGCCTAATATTGTGTTGGTCCCCCTTTTGCTGCCAAAACATCCCTGACTCATTGAGTCATAGACTCCACTAGATCCCTGAAGGTGTGCTGTGGTATCTGGCACCAAGATATTAGCAGCAGATCCTTTAAGTCCTGTAAGGGCCCTACCTCACAACTTACAGGACTTAAAGGATACTTACAGGACTCAGGATGCTTACACGACTTAAAGGATACTTTTGATAGATATTGACCACTGCAGACCGGGAATACCACACAAGCGCTACGTTTTGGAGATGCTCTGATCCAGTGGTCTAGCCATCACAATTTGGACCTTGTCAAACTCACTCAAATCCTTACACTTGCCCATTTTTCCTGCTTCTAACACATCAACTTTGAGGACAAAATGTTGACTTGCTGCCTAATATATCCCACCCACTAACAGGTGCCATGATGAGGAGATAATCAGTGTTATTCACTTTACCTGTCAGTGCTCAGAATGTTATGGCTGATTGGTGTAGTATCAAAATGCTAACTTTTTCCATCAATTCGTGCTCTTATAACAAAAACAACAACAAAACCCCCACAAAAAAGACCACAACATGCAAGTCAGTCACATAATTTGAATTTTGCCATGTCTTAAAACCCATCCAAGCATAGTAAACAATTCATGCCATAATACTTAGCATGCTAGTAGGTCAGTAATTTGGTAGTTCATTACTTGGTAGAAGTATAATAATATACTAACAGTGTTATAAGAGATCCCATGTTGAACAAGCATGTCCATCTCTGAATTAAGAGATCAATCTGACATAAATAGGAGTGACCTTGGGTAGCCTTACGTTGCGTTTTAACAAAACAAGACTCAAAAATGTAAAACAAAGCAGTGCGACTATGAATTACATATGTATTTATAATAGTTCACTTATATTCATATGGTTTATATTAAAACTACTGTCTTGTGCTTTGTATATCAGTGCTCTGGCGCCATCTTCTGGTCAAAGCACTGTTTCCCACTCAATTTAACTATTGAATTTAGCGCAAACAGTGAAACGGAAGAAAAACAATGCAGTCACACGACCCTGTCACGATAATACAAAGGACGTTTTACATGAACTAGTTAGATGACTTTATGCAAATCAATTTTCATATCACACTAACATCAGCCGAGAGATGTAATGCAACTGTGTTTTTTTCTGTGCAGCAGGAACAACTAGTAAAGTCTCGTTTGCCAACGAGTCGACTCTTTGAACCGGCTCTTTTTAAAATGGAGGTTGGGAGTCGATTCCGTCCTCTCAGAGGATGTATTTTCTTTATTGTACCATTCTGAATAAACTCTACACATTGTTGTGCGTGATCTATCTATCTATCTATCTATCTATCTATCTATCTATCTATCTATCTATCTATCTATCTATCTACAGTGGGGCAAAAAAGTATTTAGTCAGCCACCAATTGTGCAAGTTCTCCCACTTAAAAAGATGAGAGAGGCCTGTAATTTTCATCATAGGTACACTTCAACTATGAGAGACAGAATGAGGAAAAAAAATCCAGAAAATCACATTGTCTGATTTTTAAAGAATTTATTTGCAAGTTATAGTGGAAAATAAGTATTTGGTCAATAACAAAAGTTAATCTCAATACTTTGTTATATACCCTTTGTTGGCAATGACAGAGGTCAAACGTTTTCTGTAAGTCGCCACAGGGTTTTTACACATCGTTGCTGGTAGTTTGGCCCATTCCTCCATGCAGATCTCCTCTAGAGCAGTGATGTTTTGGGGCTGTCGCTGGGCAACACGGATTTTCAACTCCCTCCAAAGATTTTCTATGGGGTTGAGATCTGGAGACTGGCTAGGCCACTCCAGGACCTTGAAATGCTTCTTACGAAGCCACTCCTTCGTTGCCCAGGCGGTGTGTTTGGGATCATTGTCATGCTGAAAGACCCAGCCACGTTTCATCTTCAATGCCTTTGCTGATGGAAGGAGGTTTTTACTCAAAATCTCACGATACATGGCCCCATTCATTCTTTCCTTTACACGGATCAGTCGTCCTGGTCCCTTTGCAGAAAAACAGCCCCAAAGCATGATGTTTCCACCCCCATGCTTCACAGTAGGTATGGTGTTCTTTGGATGCAACTCAACATTCTTTCTCCTCTAAACACGACAAGTTGAGTTTTTACCAAAAAGTTCTATTTTGGTTTCATCTGACCATATGACATTCTCCCAATCCTCTTCTGGATCATCCAAATGCTCTCTAGCAGACTTCAGACGGGCCCGGACATGTACTGGCTTAAGCAGGGGGACACGTCTGGCACTGCAGGATTTGAGTCCCTGGCGGCGTAGTGTGTTACTGATGGTAGCCTTTGTTACTTTGGTCCCAGCTCTCTGCAGGTCATTCACTAGGTCCCCCCGTGTGGTTCTGGGATTTTTGCTCACCGTTCTTGTGATCATTTTGACCCCACGGGGTGAGATCTTGCGTGGAGCCCCAGATCGAGGGAGATTATCAGTGGTCTTGTATGTCTTCCATTTTCTAATAATTGCTCCCACAGTTGATTTCTTCACACCAAGCTGCTTACCTATTGCAGATTCAGTCTTCCCAGCCTGGTGTAGGTCTACAATTTTGTTTCTGGTGTCCTTTGACAGCTCTTTGGTCTTGGCCATAGTGGAGTTTGGAGTCTGACTGTTTGAGGTTGTGGACAGGTGTCTTTTATACTGATAACGAGTTCAAACAGGTGCCATTAATACAGGTAATGAGTGGAGGACAGAGGAGCCTCTTAAAGAAGAAGTTACAGGTCTGTGAGAGCCAGAAATCTTGCTTTTTTGTAGGTGACCAAATACTTATTTTCCACCATAATTTGCAAATAAATTCTTTAAAAATCAGACAATGTGATTTTCTGGATTTTTTTTTTTCTCATTCTGTCTCTCATAGTTGAAGTGTACCTATGATGAAAATTACAGACCTCTCTCATCTTTTTAAGTGGGAGAACTTGCACAATTGGTGGCTGACTAAATACTTTTTTGCCCCACTGTATCTATCTATCTATCTATCTATCTATCTATCTATCTATCTATCTATCTATCTATCTATCTATCTATCTATCTATCTATCTATCTATCTATCTATCTATCTGTCTATCTGTCTGTCTGTTTATCTATCTATCTATTTATGTGTCTGTCTGTCTGTCTGTCTATCTATCTATCTATCTATCTATCTATCTATCTATCTATCTATCTATCTATCTATCTATCTATCTATCTATCTGTCTGTCTGTCTGTCTGTCTGTCTATCTATTTCTCTATCTATCTATTTATGTGTATGCCTGTCTGTCTGTCTGTCTCTCTATTTATCTATCTATCTATTTATGTGTATGCCTGTCTGTCTGTCTGTCTGTCTATCTATCTATCTATCTATCTATCTATCTATCTATCTATCTATCTATCTATCTATCTATCTATCTATCTATCTGTCCGTCCGTCCGTCCGTCCGTCTGTCTATCTATTTATCTATCTATGTATTTATGTGTCTGTCTGTCTGTCTGTCTGTCTATCTATCTATTTATCTATCTATCTATCTATCTGTCTGTTTGTCTTTCTGTCTGTCTGTCAGTCTATCTATTTATCTATCTATCTATTTATGTGTATGCCTGTCTGTCTGTCTATCTATCTATCTATCTATCTATCTATCTATCTATCTATCTATCTATCTATCTATCTATCTATCTATCTATCTATCTATCTATTTATGTGTATGCCTGTCTATCTATCTATCTATCTATCTATCTATCTATCTATCTATCTATCTATCTATCTATCTATCTATCTGTCTGTCTGTCTGTCTGTCTGTCTGTCTGTCTGTCTATCTATCTATCTATCTATCTATCTATATATCTGTCTGTCTGTCTGTCTGTCTATCTATCTATCTATCTATTTATCTATCTATCTATTTATGTGTATGCCTGTCTGTCTGTCTGTCTATCTATCTATCTGTCTGTCTGTCTATCTATCTATCTATCTATCTATCTATCTATCTATCTATCTATCTATCTATCTATCTATCTATCTAGCTGTCTGTCTGTCTGTCTGTCTGTCTGTCTGTCTGTCTGTCTGTCTGTCTATCTATCTATCTATCTATTTATGTGTATGCCTGTCTGTCTGTCTATCTGTCTGTCTGTCTATCTATCTATCTATCTATCTATCTATCTATCTATCTATCTATCTATCTATCTGTCTGTCTGTCTGTCTGTCTGTCTGTCTATCTATTTATCTATCTATCTATTTATGTGTATGCCTGTCTGTCTGTCTGTCTGTCTGTCTGTCTGTCTGTCTGTCTGTCTATCTATCTGTCTGTCTGTCTGTCCGTCTATCTATCTATCTATCTATCTATCTATCTATCTATCTATCTATCTATCTATCTATCTATCTATCTAGCTGTCTGTCTGTCTGTCTGTCTGTCTGTCTATCTATCTATCTATCTATTTATGTGTATGCCTGTCTGTCTGTCTATCTGTCTGTCTGTCTATCTATCTATCTATCTATCTATCTATCTATCTATCTATCTATCTATCTATCTATCTATCTATCTGTCTGTCTGTCTGTCTGTCTGTCTATCTATTTATCTATCTATCTATTTATGTGTATGCCTGTCTGTCTGTCTGTCTGTCTGTCTGTCTGTCTGTCTATCTATCTGTCTGTCTGTCTGTCCGTCTATCTATCTATCTATCTATCTATCTATCTATCTATCTATCTATCTATCTATCTATCTATCTATCTCTCTATCGGGTGCATGACAAAATCTCCATAGGGGAAATGAAATTTTTTTAGCAAAATGTAACTATATTCACAAACATCCACTTCATGCCATTCAAGTCAATCAGCTTTTTTATACAGCCTTGAGAATGATTTCAGTATGTTCTTTTGACAAAGGCGTTCTTAAAGGCTATCTAAAAACAACAACATTAACAACAACAACAACAACAACAACAACAACAACAAAAACTATGGAAGTGTTTTTTTTTTGCTAAGGTAAATTTCCCCTATGTATGGAGTCTTTTGGGACACCCTGTATTCATATAAAGACTGAATTACTGAATTAGCTGGATTTTTATTGCTGAGCTGAGCCGAACTATGAAGTGCCTGAATTCCCATAGGAGGAACAGATTTTCATCAACATAACTTTTTTGCTTGATAAAACTTTCAAGGAACAGAATTCTTCACTGCTTCAGTATTGCTTCAGAATGTAAGTGCACTCAGGCGCTGTCTCAGTACTTAACAAACCTTAAAGCCTCAAAACTTTAGCATTTATATAATATGTTAAAAAAAAAAAAGAAGTCAGGATTGTTTAGTTAAAATACAGGCTTTATTATAAATACATATTAAATATAATTTTGTATTTATTTTGTATTTACAAAAGACAGGCAGATAACATACATATTTATATAAATTAGTATAAAAATTAAATTATTATCTAAAATCTAGACTCTAAAGCTACATTTTTAAACATTCATTTTAATGGACAGCATGTTTGATTTCATAATATGGAGGAGTCCATCAGTTTCACTGTGCCAGTGAGTTTGGTGGTATACAGTAATGCAGTGTTTAGCTCCAAAAGGCCGGAGGTACAAGCTGATAGCCATAAACCTGGAACAGAGAACAGAAAAAACATTAGAGATAATACTAAACAAAATTAAAAAGAAAGTATGAACTATTTTGCTTCTGATAAAGCAAGGTTCTTCAACAGTGCAAGAATCTAAAGCTATTTTAAGCTGAGACACTTTTCCCTGAGTTATATTAGTAGAAAAAATTGAATTGTGTTTTAATAGACAATTACTGATGAGTGATGATTATCATTGCATTCATACCTGACAGGATTGTGTGAACTGAGCACACTGCTGTTGCTGAAAAGTGTTTGTCTCTGGGCTGTAGATCTGATCCGTCACTGGCTCTGAGAGCTGTGTGCTGTACTGACTCATGTCCACTCCTTGCTCTGAGTACTCCAAACAGCTCCCAGTCTGATGCTGTTCTGTATAATCACCAATTCCATGGCCCTCTGCCCAATCTGTGCTTGTAGATTTGCACTGAAAGTAGCCCAGAATTTCTGGAGAGGTTCTCCATCCATCCCCGTTGCTCATCTGCTTTCTCTGAGACAGATATTCTTCACTGAGCCCGAGCTGAGCTGAAAGGTACGAGATGTAGCGAATGGTGAGGCGCAGAGTCTCGATCTTGGTCAGAGTCTGTCCAACAGGAGCCACTGATGGAGGCAGGTAGGTCCTGAGATGGTGGAGAGCTTTGGTTAGGTCCCTCATTCTGAGCTTCTCTTTCTCGCTGGCATTCTGACGCTGCTCGCTCGGGTTCTTCAGCCTAGATCTCCGTGTCCTCCTGGCAAGGCCTGAGGGAGAACCGGGCTCTTTGGTCAGTCTGGAAGTGGCTTTGTGAAGCTTGGTGAGTTTGGGTTGGTAAGACGGAGAGCAGTTGAGGTCCATGGAAGGTGCTGGAGAGACAGTCTCAGGGGAGGAGATGCTGTAGAGCTCAGAGTCAGAGCTCGGGCTGCTCCACCGGCCGTGAGGATGGTGGATGATGCTGGAAGTATCCATACTCGAGAGCTGGAAAGCGAATAAAGGCACAAGCAGTGTGGCTGGAAGGCTGGAAGTTTGGAGAGCAAATGAAGCTGGAAGGTTTTTATGCTGGAAGGCTAGAGAGAGAATGAAGGCAGGACCTGGAGGCTGGAGGTTTTTATGCTGGACTCGGAGGTGTGAGTTGACACCTCAGCAGCCTCCATGCAGCAGGACTCTGTGTGGGAAAGAGTTGAGGAAGGCTGCAGGAGTGGAGGTGTGAATTCTGACTCCTCTTCTAAACAACAACTCAGCCCAGTTCAACGCTCAGGCTGAATTTACTTCTTTTAATATTTTAATATTAAACCTATGTTTATGTATGTGTTTATGTTAAAGTTGGGGCTTTCTGTGTGTGTGTGTGTTTGTTTTAAATGTGGTTTAGAATTGCAAATATATTCATGGCTGAATTTGTTTATGGATAATCATTTAAAAACTATCAGTATTTACTGAATTGCAATACTTTCAAAAAATTTTAAAATATATTTAAGTATCTCAAAAAGTTCTGAAAAGTTTTAAAGAAATAAAATAAAATTAAATAATTCTTCCTCAGTCCATTTTTAAATAAAAGAACCCCCACAAATCTATAAGCTGAAATAGAAACATCAGAAAAGTCATAATAATAATTAAGAGCCTTGAAGTTGTATTTCAAAGTCTAAGCAGAATTCTTGACCTTAATGAGGTTTAATTATGCTTAATAACCTCCATTAGTGCATTACACTTGAGGTGTGACATTTACACTGAATAGTGATCAGGGTGTCTTCAGATCTATGAGTCAAGTAGCCATTGACACTGAAGCTGTGAAAATGCAGCGTGCTTGGTCAGTCACGCTCAGAATATCTCTACCTTATTTCATGTACTAGCTCAGCCCATTGAACCTGACCAGGAAAGCATTATATTAAACAGCGTGTAACATGCAACGCTTAATATTTATGATTATTGCTGTTATCGCTTCCGATTATAATTCTTATCCTGAAGGGCAATTTGTCCATGCTGGAAATAAAAGCTTGGATGAAAAATACATGCTTTTAATCACGGTGTTGGTTTGTGAAAATTGTAAGCATATTTGAGTCATATATCATATTTAAAATGATATCTAAAACTATCTAACATTCAGGGGCTGGAAAATTTATGCCCTCCAGGACTGTGCGCAGACATTAACAAAAAATCAGGCAAATTCTGCAGTATTCAAAGGAACTTTCCTTTTTTTCAGATTTGGGCCAAGACACGTTGTTGACGTCATCACAACTCACGTTAAGCCAAATCCTTTTTGATTTCTGTGTGTTCAGCATGAGTATGTATCTTTACTGGCAGGAGTTTAAAAGGAATATCCTGTGCTTACAATTTCATCAATTAAAGTAGTTTTATGAAAAAAAAAAATCACAAAAACCTCTGCAAGTTGCATCGCATATTTTGAGAAACGCTGTAACAAAAGCAAATTTGTGGCTGCAACAATCTGCAAAAACCTGGAGATACTAAAAGATCAAAAATCAAACTAAAACTTTTAGCTCTTAGCTAATACCTGTAATGCTAATACAGAGAAGACAATTATATAAAAGTAAAATATATGCAAATAAATCCAAGTATATTATAGTAATGGTAGGGAGGCATTGGTGGCTCAGTGGTAGGGTTCTCGCCTATCATGCGGAAGGCCTGGGTTCGATTCCCAGCCAATGCCTCAACCCCAGCCACTGGATGCAGTGCCGGTCCCAAGCCTGGAAAAATGGGAGGGTTGCGTCAGGAAGGGCATCCGGCGTAAAACCTGTGCCAAGTTGTTGTGCGGACCAGTTGGTCCGCTGTGACGACCCCGAACAGGGAGCAGCTGAAAGCGACTTCTTCATATTATAGTAATGGTAGCTGTAGTCTGTTTACTTTGTCAGGTTTTATTAGCTTTAACTTTACAGTGTTAGAAAAGGGACAGTGTATGTAGCACAACAGATAAAGTTGCTTTCGGCTGCTCCCGAAAGAAAGTTTCGGGATAAGATTAATAAAAAGCCAGACCAGGATCATGGTCATGGTTAATAGTGTAATTGCATCAGCTAAAACAGTTCATTAGGAAACTCTGTGCTTGTGAAAAAAAAGTCGAGGTTTATTCATGTATTCACTTATACAGCCAGGCAGATGTACAGATATAACACTAATGATAGCACTAATCTGATTTGTCTTTCTTCTTTCTTCATGAGACTTTTTGCCTCATAACTTTATGACAAAAAAGTAATACTTAATCTAGTTTTAATTACAGACTAGCAACACCGAAGCTGATTTCCGATCTCTCTTCACGTTTTACAAAGATTCTTCTTCACACACCGATTCAGAGATTAGCACTGAATTACACCAGACTACTGTACTGAGTAAGAAGGCTTCCTAGATCTATAATGTTGCATTTATACAGTTGTAGAAAGGACATTATTTATAATCACATTCCCAGATGCTCCCCAGATGAGGATGGGTTTCCTTCTGAGTCTGGTTCATCTCAAGGTTTCTTCCTCATATTGTCTCAGAGAGTTTTTCCTTGCCACCGTTGCCTCAGGCTTGCTCATTATGGATAAATATAAATTGAAAGTTTAAAAGTTTTATTCAGAAATTTTATATTTCTGTAAAGCTGCTGTGAGAAAATGAATTGAATTGAATGTTACCTTTTTAGGTTAATAACATTTTCTTTTACCTTTAACGTATATGTTTAATGTATAAGAAATTAGGCATCTTATTTAGGAAATTTAAACACACCGTGATTTGAAGACTTTTTTAACATGAGACTATAAAGAAGTCACAGGCAATGAGTAAAGGAAACAGTTCAGATTCTCAGTGACCCAACCAAACCCCGTAGTGAACTAACTCTGACCTATGCTGAAAGGGTCAAGAAGAAAGGCCCAGTGACTCTCACGCTCCTCACACGTTCAGCCTCAGTTTTCCCGAAGTTTTCAGCAGCATTGGCAAATCTGAAGACCTGTTCATCTGTGCAAGTAATTTTTTTTCAGGAATGGTCCTCAGCCTCTCTCTCGCGGGAAGGGTGAGAGAACGCTGAGGCGATTCAGTGTCGTGTTGGGTTTGACACCTCCATGTTTTGGAGGGAAAAGTGAAGCTGGCACCTGTGTGTGTCTTTCCAGTTTTATCTTTCCTTCAGCAGCTCATGGCAGCAGTCCTGAGTCAACACACCAGCTAAATGGCCAGGCACATGTGAAACATGTCTATGCATGGTTGTATATCACTTAGAACTGAGATTTAATACTGTAAATATAAGGCAATTACACGCAGCTTAAAAACTACCAGGTCTTTGCACTGATATTTGGTCCCATAATGCAATGATTACTCAGCGCTGAAGTAAGAAATAAAACACTACAAGGTTTGCTGTTACAGGAAAATAATAAACTCTGCGGTGAGGTAATGCAGTCTGATACAAAGCAGCTTTATTCTTCTTATGCCACTGCACAACAATTACCAACACCTATTTTTTTATTTATTAAAGAATGACACATTATACTTTTAATCCAATTATTGTTCTGAAACGTTATCACTTACATTACAGCAGCTATAAACAGCTCGTCCCTCATCTGCCCCTTTTTTCTTTAAAAATGTTTTTTTTTTCAGGAACTTTATAAGACAAACAAAATGCAACTTATTAAGTTACTAATAAGTTCTCTGAGCTGAATAATTGTCCCAAAGATGAAAATTGGACATTTATTTGACAGATTTACCAGTACACTGGTGTACACAGACCCATTTACCAGTACACTGGTGTACACAGACCCATTTACCAGTACACTGGTGCACCGTTCTGCCTGAAGTGAAATATTATTATTTCTTATCGGACATCTTCAATCAGTATAAACAAATGAAGTATTTTATGGCACAAATCTAATAATTTTATATATAGTCAAGACACTGTGAACTTTCAGAGTTTTTTTTTTTTTTTTACCTCTGTTGGGATAACCTCAACAGAATTGTAGCGGTTTAGTGGTTTTAGTGGTTGATGGTAATGCCTTAAAATTTTTGATGCTTATAAACAAGCACTTGGGACATCTCAGAGAGCAGAAATTGGTTTGATATCACCATTTATACACCATTACGTATCATAATACTTAAAAACTACAAATTCCTAAAGTCCTGAGTGTCTTGTTTTAGTCTTTAACTACCACTGTGGAGTGTGACATGACAAAGAAATTTAATGCTAAACATAGACACAACCAAAACTGGCACAAATTCGATTTTTTGGTAAAAAGAAGTTCCGTAAGTTGTTACTACGGAAACAATGATGTATCAGAACCAGCATGTTAATATCGACCTCACAACCAATGTTACTTTCAGTGCTGCTGTTGCTGTAGAACATTCAACACTATCTGACCAATCAGAATGGAGAATTTAACAGGTATAGAAATGAAAAAACAAACACACAAACTAGCTACATCTATATTTACATCTACACACACACACACACACACACACACACACACACACACACACACACATACCAACATTATAAACCGAACAAAATGGAATTTGCACCTGTTTTGTTGTCCCATATTCAGCATTGATTTGTCATGTCACACTCTACTGGTGATTAATGGCTCATGTGAAAGTAGACACTCAGGGCTTTCAAAACAGTTCAAGTTCAAAACAGTTTTTTTCGTGCACATTTTTGTATCTTCAAGGTAAATAGTGATGTCCCGGGTGTTCATAATCATCTAAAATTTTAAGGCGTCATTTCAACCACTAAAATTTTGTAAGGTTATCCCAACAGAGGAAAAAATGTTTCACACTGAAATACAACAGAGTCCTGACTCGTTTTCTATCAGACTTGCATGCATCAAATAATTCATTTGTTTATTCCGATTGAAAAATGTCTGATACGTTGATTTCCATTCATACTACTGGTAAAAAACGGTTGAAGTGTTAGCATATTACTCAGCCATCTGACTTAAAACATACTACAATGAAAGTAACAAAAAAATGTGAGAGTTATGAGAATTAGGAATATAAGTCTGTACTTGCTGCCATGACCTTATATTTTAAGGGGATAATTAGCACAGGTTTATGTCACCTTCCATCCAGACACTTTTCCACCCTCAGATGATGCTAATGATTATGGTTATGATTATTTTCATGGTTGTTTTAGAGCATCTCTGCCTAACAGAGTTCTCTCTCCATTAAAGCCTCAGCAGACCGTGTAATCCTCAGTAACCTTGTGAGACCTCGTGCTGACCGCTGCTCCTGTGGGAAGTTGGGAGTGTGTGTGCAGCATTTTACACCTGAGGTGTGAAGCAAAACAAGCTCTTCTCGTCCCAAGCATTGCTTCTATTTCATTTTCTCCGGTGATGAACTTATGGTTTCAGTGTACTTTAAAAACTTATATAGATGATTTCATTATGCTGACGGTTTATTATCTGTCTGTTTTTATGATTCCATGTTTTAAACAAATCCTAAATAATGGTATTCTTCTATATTTACAGTGATTATAAGACACTGTTAGGCAGAACATTGAAAACATATCTTCAATCTATTCCAAACTAGCCAGTCTAATAATCGCTTGAGGCTAAAACCCTGTTAGATAGGAGTCTGAGCTTGACAGGTAGAACAGTAATAAGAATAATAAAACTCCCCCTTTATATTCCTTCCATTCCCAGATATGAGACGTTGCTAAACCCTTTGACATTTCCACATGTACTTTTCTCACTTTTTCTGACTCCATATTTTTTTCTCATTAGGTTTACTGTAGTTTAGATTATTCCTAACACACTGAAAGATGAGCTCAATAATAAGCTGAGACATTAAAGGGTTAATTCTTACTCTATATTGATAAGGTACATCTATCTATAGTTGAACATCTAACTGGAATGGTGGTAAGAAGACTAAAATATATATAAATACTATTGTTAAACTGGATATCCAGATTTCATTTCACACCTCGGCTCAAATAAACAGCCTGAGGCTGAAGTGTGATTTATTCACGCATGTGTGCTGCTGTGTTTTTCCACCTGCTCTCTCTCTCTCTCTCTCTCACACACACACACACACACTCGCAAACCCGCACAGGCAAAATAAGAGTCAAACTTTAGGTTCTTTATTTTTATATCGGAAAAACATAAAGTAGTTTTGATAATATTTTTAAACATGAAATATAAAAACAGTAAAGTAAGCTGTTTTTTCCTTTATATTTCACACCCTACATCTGTGCATATTGTATAGTGCTTTAAAACGTTTCTTTGGATACAACCGATCAACAAAGACTTTTCTCATGACACCTAAATATATTTAGTCTGGATCTGTTGCAATACATCTTAAATCTCCATCAGATATTTATTAAAAATCATAAAAGTAAGTCAGCCCTATTGACAGAACAGCATGAATAAACATAAAGAAAGAATAACTGTATGGGAATAATGATATAGGAAATGAAGTATATTGGTATTACATGATGTCACACATTTGGAGCAATTAAGCAGTAACACAATGTTTGTAATATAAAGGCATGAACAAGGATTTGCACTTCTAAGACAAGGTGGAACATATGTAGTGTGTAGTATTGGCTATTGTGTAAGTACAGTAAAATAAAATATGTCGAAACGATGATATAGATGCATATAAATTTTTATGCAGAAACGTTTGCGTCAGTTTTCATGTACTAAAGCTATGATGCACTTTTATACTTTAACTCTTGGCACAATAACCAGACCTGTCCTCCACACTGGTGGAAAATAAACCCTATTACTGTTGTTTTTTTGGATTTTAGATGTTCATTGGAACAAAAATGCTTTGTGAATCAATCATACATCCAGAACAAAATTACTGCCTTTATAACCTGACTTTTTATATTCAAATAACTGATACGCAATAAAATTTAAATTCAACTGATCACAATACATACGCAAATATACACTGATCAAGCATAACATTATGACCACCTGCCTAATATTGTGTTGGTCCCCGTTTTGCTGCCAAAACAGCCCTGACCCATCATGCACTGTGTATTCTAACACCTTTCTATCAGAACCAGCATTAACTTCTTTAGCAAATTATCACCTTCACTCCCCACGGGCATCAGTGAGCCCTGGCCGCCCATGACCCTGTCGCCGGTTCACCACTGTTCCTTTCTTGGACCACATTTGATAGATATTGACCACTGCAGACCGGGAACACCCCACAAGAGCTGCAGTTTTGGAGATGCTCTGATCCAGTCGTCTAGCCATCACAATTTGGCCCTTGTCAAACTCGCTCAAATCCTTACACTTGCCCATTTTTCCTGCTTCTAACATCAACTTTGAGGACAAAATGTTCACTTGCTGCCTAATATATCCCACCCACTAACAGGTGCCATGATGAGGAGATAATCAGTGTTATTCACCTGGCAGTGCTCATAATGTTATGCCTGTCCGGTGTAAACTACAGCTAAAATACAGATGTACTGTAATAAAAAAAAACACCCACAGAACAGAAATGAATTATTTCCAGTAATATAATCTGGAGTGAAGAAATAAAATAAAGCAAAATAAAAACTTAAAGAAACAAGAAAAAAAGAAAGAAAAAGTCAGTGATTAAAATGTAGAATCTAAAACTAAAAATAAATGCGTTCTATGAATATTTCTCAACTCAACACACACTGTTCGGTCTTTAGTAGAAAGAGGAAGGAATAGACAGGAAATGGTTGTCGGAGGGATGATCTTATATGCATTTCCAGAAAGATTTATAATACTAAACACTTTGTTTACAACAAGAGTCCCGAGAAATTCATTATACACAAAGTACTTACTTCTTTTTTAATGCAGCATTTTTCTTCGTCTTCGTATTCGTAGTAACTATTTTGTTCTTTAATCTTCCTTTTTAATTCAATCTTCAATGTTAATAATAAACCCTATTTCCTTGTAGACTTGCAAAACAGGCTCTTGCATAAATGGATGCCTTTCTTAATTTGCATGTTTTTCTCAAAGATTTGTTGTGGTTGGAAAAGCACTCCTGATTTTTTTTATTAATTATAAACCACTGCAGTGATAGCTGGAATGAGATGGATCTGAAATATTGACTGAGTTCATTTCCCAGGCAGTGGCAGGGTTGTAACCTTAATTAAAAAAAAAAAACTTTTAACTGCTCAGCTTTGGACTGTATTCTAATAAATCTCTAAAGATAATCTGTCTGTCAAATGAAAAGAAATGTACGCTATATGGCCAAAAGGATGTGGATACCTGACCATCACAGCCATGTGTGCTTCTTTTTAGTCCTCCTTTGCTGTTATAATAAGTTCCACTCTTCTGGGAAGGTTTAGGTCCATTCAGAGGCAAGAGCATTAGTGAGGTGGGGTGATGTTGGCTGAAGAGGTCTTGGGTTTCTTTCCCAAAGGAGTTGAGGTCAGGACACTTGAGTTCCTTTAATGTAATCTAGGCAAACCTTGTCTTCAAGGAGCTTGCTTTGTGCACAGGTGTATCGTCATGCTGGACGAGGTTTAATTTCAGTAAAGAGAAATTGTAACACCACGGCATACAAAGACATCATATTTAATTTGATTTAATTAATAACTTCCAACCTTGTGGAAGCAGATTGGGGAGAAACACACATGGCAGTTATGGTCAGGTGTCCACAAACATTTGGCCATATAATGTAAACGTAATTGAGGTAAACATCATTTTAACATGTACACAATCAAATCACTTTTCCAGCAGTCTCAGTGTGAGAATGTCCAGTTTCCAGCTGGACCAAGCTCTGTTACGAGGCTGACGTTTGGCTTGTTGCTTGTTAGTTGGTTTGGTTGTTTACTGCAGAATGACTTCACGTGTCTCAGGAAGCTTGAACGAGAGCAGACCTCCACACGCCATGGCTGAGAAGGAGAGTATGATGGGGATTATCTTAGTGATCCCAACAAACTTGGAGAAGACGAAGGTGCTAATGATGGCTGCCAACTTGCTCAGGCTGTTCAGCACTCCAAAAGCAGTCGCTCTGCAGAGAAAGTGAGTGTGACATAATGCAAGAATTTGGTTAAAAATTTTTTTTTTTACAACATACTTTATCTACAGCTAAATATAGAAGAAGAAGAGAAAGGAAAGATCACAAGGAAAATAAGATACTACTATAAACGAACCTTTGTAGTAACTATACTGTATTTAGCGGTTAATGAAAATCATGTATTTAGTATGTAATATTATACAGCATATTGTCTATTAAATAAATAAGTTATATTATGCTTCAGGAAGTACGTTTATACAACGGCATCATATTCAGTTTCTGCTGGTATAGAATTGACTTACAAAAGAACTTTTACAGTGGACGATCCACAAAAAAAAATTCTTGGATTTCATGGATTCTGTTTATAGTTGCGATAGTGTAAATGAGTTTTCGTGGAGTTTTCAAGATGAAAGCTAACTGTAAACTGATTTAAAAAAAAATATTAGTAAGCTGCTGTGGTATAAGAGGAATAAAACACTTCAGAATACACTTTTATTGGAAAGTATCATGATAAAAAAAAGCATCATGACCACATCATCTGTGATTATTTTCTATACCAATAAGCCCCTTGTTATTCCTTACATACATACCTACTACTTTTGGAAGTGGGTGAAATTCCTTATAGATTAGAAGAAACTACTGAAAGCTATATCCCAATAATTTAAAATTAGTACAGTACTGTAGTTTGAGGTTGCTACAAACAATAGTTTAGACATATATCATTGTACTGAGGCAAGATGAGGATTCTCCTAATGTAGCTGAACTTACTTTTAAGCAGTCTTTGTGTGTGTGTGTGTGTGTGTGTGTGTGTGTGTGTGTGTGTGTGTGTGTCCTTGTTGAACATCTGACAAGCACATACATACTTGCAATCCCACACTGTGTGTTTAAGACAGTATATTATATAATTAAAGGTCCAAAACACATCCAATGCAGCCAACAGTAATCAGACAGGACCTGCAACTTAAACCAGGATGTGGGGAAATATGACCATGTAGATGACACCATGTATGTGTGCTCTATAAAATGATCTGTAAAATCAGATCTACCGTTTAGAGGCTGGATAAAGCTCCACTGTTAGAACTTCAATTCCGTTCCAGGCGGCTGCAGACGCTGCGTAGAACAGACACTGGAAGGTGATCACAGCACCAGGACTGAAGCAGAGGAAGAGGAAGAAAGTACAGCCAGAGGACACCAGCATGGAGCTACCTGTGACCATACACACACACACACACACACACACACACACATGCACAGACACATTTGTCTTGCTATCCTGTTGAGGACCATTACCATATCTATTAATGAAGCTTATTAATGCTTTTACCTCACCAAAATCTAACCCTAACCTTAAACCCAGTAACCAAAAGAAAAAATAAATACATGAAAAAAATTTTTTTTATTTACAACAGTCGAAGAAATCTGGTTTTGAAAATTATCTTCTTCTTTTTATTTTGTTTTTTAGAAAACTTGAAACAATACAAAAATGATTAATATTTTAGCTATTTGACATGAAATAATGAAAATATTTAGCAATTGAGTAACTTCAAGCAATACTAAAATGTTTAATAATTTAGTGACAGTATACAGAATTTTTAAAAATCCAAAATACTGAAATATATGTTAAAAATACATTCTAACTGCGCATGATAATCTAATCCAAATGAAATAAAACAGTACCCTTATCAAATATCTTAATATTTTACAAATGTGGTTTATTTTTAGACAAACTGCAATCAGAGTAATAAATGACAGCAATGTGAGTCACCTATAATTTTAATTCTCCCTATTTTATCCATCAGGAAGCCTGCGATGATGTTGCCTGGTAGCACAGACAAGCTGCCAAGAAAACTGACTAAATAAATCAAGATGTCATTTTCCTCCTGGAAGTTAAGATGGCAGCCGCTTTTGGGATGAGAAAATGTGACATTGATGAAGTTGCAGTCGATGAACTTGGAGTCAGGCCATAAATCTGCAAAGAACGAAACGGTAAAAAACGGATAGAATTAGCGGGTGACTCTAATAAAGTTGTCTGATGTAGTTCATTTTGTGTAGTGAGACGAAATACCTGTGTTGTAGAAGACACTGTTTATGATGGTGCAGTTCTCAAACAAGGTGTCTGTTGACTTGATGTCCTCAAAGTAGCAGTGTTGAAAGAGGGCATCTTTAAACCTCACATTTGTTATCTCTATGCCGACAAACCTGTACACACAGCACCCGGTGATGAAGAATCAGAGAACGATCAGGCTTGTAAAGCTTGTTTACTTTATCACAGTGATGTACTATCATATAGAATTTCCAATAGTCAGATTGATTCATTTTCTAAAACAACAATCTAATAACTCTAATCCCAGCTATAGTTAACTCGATAACCCTAACCCTAACTCGATAACCCTAACCCTAATACGGGACACACTCGCACACCTATTTCAGCACTACAGTATATTTAGAGATGCAAATCAGCCTATATCGCATGACTTGGGCTGGGGGATGAAACCAGTGTACCAGGAGGAAACCCCTGAAGCACCTGGAGAACATCCACACACACAGGGTGGAGGCAGGAATCAAAACCCCAGACCCAGAGTTGTTAGGCACATATACTGACCACTAAGAGCTTTCTGTAAGGTGTTTATTCACTCATTTGTGGAAGGAGTCTAAAGTGCCAGTGCTTTGTTTTTGATTGATGACAATTTTTGCTGTTCCTTTTTAATTCAGAACTTTTTTATATTATTTGCTAAGTTTGTTTTGTATTCTATCTAGCTTGTCCTGTGGACAAACAGAAAGGAAAAAAACATACCAGTCATGATTATAGTGGCCCTCCTGGTGAATCTGGTTTTTCAGAGAAAAGTTGAAGTGAAAATATTCAATCTTGTCATTCATAAATATCTGGGTCTTAGACTCATACTCTTCATACTGCAGGTGTTTTATCTGGTCAGGAAACCACACTGAAAGGCCGTAATAGCTACAGAGCAAATGGAAACACAACAAGTTAACAGTCATGAATAAACCTGTAATGGATTATCGTGTAATACACATCTGGCCTAAAGAACAGTAATGAATAATATATTTGATAACTAGTGCAGGGGAAAAGCAATTTTACCCAAAAGCCATTGTAAACCAGACAATGGCAATGAACAGTCCATGGAGTCTCAGTTTAGGGCCTGCAAGTGACATCAAGTTCTTCATCACCTTACAAAATACATTAAGTAAAAGGTTACTGCAGGGTTTTATAGTCAGTATGTGTGAAGCCCTGATTTAAGCCTGATTTACATCATACCTGCTTGACCAGGGTCATTTGTCTGACCATGAATCTCTGAAAGGCCGTGCCAGTCTCGCTCTGGATCTCAATGAAATCATCTTCCTCAGTTTGAGGAGTCTTAAACTGGGAAACCTGACAAATAGAGAAAGCCACAGTTATCATTTATGCTTAAATACAACCAACAACCAAATGTGAACAAATGCAGTCAGGTTGAAGATCCCGAAAATGCTTAGTGCTAATTGTTAGCAAGAAGGATATTTTACAGTGAAGATAATTTGTATGTAAGTAGTCACCCACTGACAGCATTGATTGTTTTGGCTATATTGGAATTGAATATTTAATTTTTGGGACATGCTCTACTATATAAAAAAATGTAAATAATTTTTACATCATACACAGTTTTATTGTGGATAGCTTTTGAAAGACCTATATAATTGATTTTAATATAATTCCAGCAACATGGCTTTTTCTAAAAGACCACGCATTTTCAAAAACCTGAAACAAATGTTAGCTGTGTTCAGAATGATACGCAGCGTTATACAGTCCATCCACATCTTAATGATTTCGTGATCACAGAAATGAATGCAAAATCAAGCAAACACTGCAGAAATTTGGAGGAGCTTGAAATTGATCAAAATTACTGCAGACTTGACCAAGATGTGCTTCATGACATCATCACAACACTCATTCAACCAAACACCCTCTTCGAGTACAGCTATCATAGTCATTACATAATCATGTCATTCCGAGTCATTAAATAATCATGAAATCGAGAATCATGTGCTTGCAATTTTACTAGTTCAAGTAGTATTCCACGAAAAAGCAAACAAAACTCATTTGGAAAAACAAATTTGGAAAAAAGCTGCAAAATCAAGCATTCTTGGCTGCAACAGTCACAATAAAACTCCATGAGAGACTAAATATAATACAGTGAAATATTTCCAATTCAGGTGACTTGTATTTGGACAAGTGGTGATGAGATTACTGTACATTAATTAGGACTAATTAAAACGTTTAGTGCCTTTTTTATAGTTTACATCTACATTCTAATTACCTCTAAGTCAAATTATGTCTATAACAATGTCACTTACTGTAAGAAGTATGTGCTGTGCTCAAATAGCCTATGCATAAAAAGTTTTATATTTTAGATTTGACTAAGTGCATTTAAGAGTGTCCAGTAGTGTCTCATATTCCCTACACTCATTTGTAGAGCCAAAACAACAAAATACATATCACTGTCTCAGTATACATTAATGAGGGATTAGTATTAAAGGAGAAGTTCACTTGCAGAACAAAATTTACACATAATTTAGTCACCCACTTGTCATCCAAGACGTCTTTCTTTCTTCAGTCGTAAAGAAATTATATTTCTGAGGAAAACATTTAAGGATTTTTCTCCATATAGTGGACTTCCAAAATAAGTCAGAACTACGTAATCACGTCAAAAATCACAGTTTCTTGTTTAAAATGCTCTGTTCATGTGTGTACCCTGGATGTGGAAATCGTTTTAAACCTAAAAGATTACGTCCGCTTAGAAATAACGTGACTGCTCACAAATTCCCTTTTAAAAATCCTGAGCGATTGAAGCTGTGGTTGCTCGCTCTGCACCTGGATATCAACACACCCATACATTCTCGTTGTACCTCTTTGATAGTAAAGAGCGTTTGACTTATTTGCACTTCCTTGGTCTTTGCACGTTCGTTTTGTAAACACTGGGTCTGTAGCTCCGCCTACATCACCCGTGACCTTTCGACGTGATTACGTAGTACGTAGTGTTGTGGACACGCATCCCAGACAAGATTTTGTGGTTAAAAAGTATACAATTTTTAACTCTTCTAAGAAAATGTCCGACCGTTTCGCTAGATAAGAGCCCTTTGAAGCTGCATTTAAACTGTATTTGCATTTAAGAAGTTCAAACCCGCGGGCACCATTGAAGTCCACTATATGGAGAAAAATCCTGAAATGTTTTCCTCAAAAAACATAATTTCTTTACAACTGAAGAAAGAAAGACATGAGCATCTTAGATGACAAGGGTGTGAGTAAATTATTTGTAGATTTTTGTTCTGGAAGTGAACTTCTCCTTTAAGATAAATACTGTGTAAGACTCAAATTCCCCATATTCACATGCCTGTTGACTCACTGATAATATTTTGGTTCCAGTGCATCAGAATGCCTTCTTCCACCACACGAGTAAAATAAACCACTGAGGCTTGAGCTGATGTGAGCTATAATGTGTGTTTTATTGAGCTTAGATTTAGTTTATGCGTTTTTAGTTTATGCATATTTAATTTATGCGTATTTACACACACCTGAAACACTCTCTCTGGTTCACCTTTCGCCCTCCAGTTGGTGTCATGGACACGTCGCAGGATCATCCAGGCCTCGTCATGCCTTGCATTCTGAAAACATGTACATTTACAGTTTACAGGATGGAAAGGAATAAAGAAACGGTCATGAATTTTCACTGTATAAATTAATTTTTTGAGAAAATCTATACTGAATGAATATAAAGTCTGCATATATTAAGATTTGTTTTTACATGTGTATATTGTATTAAATGTAATAGGAATGACCATAGAAGATTGTAGGTTTCCTAAAGAACCACTGGGCAGCCACAGTAGCATTGGTGTCTCACAGTTTGATCCATTTTTTTTGGCATTGTCTGTAGCGCTTATCATCGGGTCACAGGGAGCCTGTGCCCATCTCAGGCGTCATCGGGCATCAAGGCAGGATACACCCTGGACGGAGTGCCAACCCATCACAGGGCACACAAACACTCATTCACACACTATGGGCAATTTAGAGACTCCAGTCAGCCTAGCATGTCTTTGGATTGTGGGAGGAAACCCACCAAGCATGGGGAGAACATGCAAACTCCACACACACAGTGAGCAGGAGCGAGACTCGAACGTGCTAACCACTAAGCCACTGTAGGCACAAACAAACTCTGAATATTTGACCTAGTTTTCCTAGTTTTTGACCTAGGGAGCCTGGAGCCAATCATGGGGCTTGGAGCACAAAGAGGGAAACACCTTGGACTGGATGCCAACCCAATGCAGAGCACAATTTTCACCCACACACTTACACACCACAGACAATTCACAGATACCTACAGCACATGCTGTTAAAATAGGGGAGGAAACCAGAATGAGGTTGCTTTCAGCTGCTCGGGGTCGCCACAATGGACCAACTGATCCGCACAACAACTTGGCACAGGTTTTACACCAGGTGCCCTTCCTGACGCAACCCTCCCATTTTTTTTCCCGGGCTTGGGACCAGCACTGCATCCAGTGGCTGGGGTTTGGGCATTGGCTGGGAATTGAACCTGGGCCTTCCACATGGTAGGCGAGAAACCTACCACTGAGCCACCAATGCCCAGGGAAGGAAGCCAGAATACCCAGTATACAGTGATTAGTAAATTTTTTAGCAAGAATATACACAGCACTTTTGCCTCTGGGTATTCAGGGAAGGAAACCAGAATACCCAGAGGAAACTCTGCACACAGGACAGGGGGTGGGGTTGTGGGGTGCTTGAAGCCCCAATCCTGGAGATGTGAGGCAAAGTGCTGTGCATAACCTTGCTAAAAAATGTACTAATCACTGTATACTGTACATCACTTCAATGTACAGAATCACGGTCAAACTGAGCATTTTTCTACAGTGCCTATATAACATGATTACCTCGAGGAGGTAGCGTGGGCTCTCGGGCATGAACACGAGTCCAGCGAGAGCAGCCACCGCGGGCAGGAAACACACCAACACAAACACTCTCCAGCTGTGGAACTGGAACTCAGTGCCCATACTGAAACCCCAACCTGCAACACACAAGCAGAAATCTCACATCACTTTACTACTATAACAAGGCTTCTTCTCACATCTGATCTGATCTGATAATGTTGTCCTAAACATTCAGAGATATTATTCCTTCCCTTAAAGGAAGAAAACATCTTTAATAATATATTTTCAAGTGAAAATATTATTATTATAATTATTAAAGGGTGACTAAGGTGCACAAAAATTATAACGATGGGGCGTGAAAACACATTCTATTAAAACAAGCTATGTTGTCAATTTGCAGAATCAAATAAAATGAGCTGCTTTCAGATAAATAATTGACATAAATGTATGTGATGAGATAAACTACAATAGAGGATCAGCTACAGAATCTGGTTCTTCTGACAGTTTTTCTATATTTTTCAGTTTGGGCTGCTGAAATACTTTGATGGGTCCATCAGTTGATGACTCAACTGTTAACTATATAAACTGTATGATATTTTCTGTATAAAAAGCTGTATATTTTATAGCTGTACATGCTAACAAGTTAGCATGCATTACATACTACAGCTGACACAAGAGAGTGCTCAGAGTGTTTTGAGTGATGAAAACAGAAATGGTGGCTCGGCTTTATACAGTGAGTATACTGTAGAAGGAGTTACAGATAGAAACAGTAATGTATCAGGAAGATTGCTTTAATCGAAATGTGCGATTTGAATTAGAACAAGTACTACTGAAAATGATTCACTGTGTAGGTATTATAATACAATAAAATTAGAAATGATCCATATTATAAAATGAACAGGATTAATGTTCAAATAATAAGAAAGGAAAAGATTCAAGAGGAAAATATCCATTTTAATACTCTAATACTCATATCCCTATTCATATCCCCATTCATATTTACCTTCTCTCCACCTAAACGGATGCTTCCAGACTTGCCCTCTGATTTTTAAATGATAATTATGGCCTTTATCACCGTGGTGATGATTAGCATGAAGATGCTGAAGGTTAATACTGTTATTACCATAATGAGGGATGATTCCCCAGGCGCTGAAAGAAGCGTACAGGCCTCCCAGCATCCAGAACAGACACAGCCAGCTCAGATGCTCGCCACGTTTATCCATATGCAGGAACTCGGCAAAGTATGTGTACACTATGGGGATGGAGCCACCTATTCTGTAGAGAACAGAGAAGCACTGGGGGATACTTACAGTCCAGTACAGTGAGTTAACACAGTGATGGAGACAGACATTTCCCATAAGAGTAGTATGAACTATAATACACATATACATGTAGTGCAGCAAAACACCTTCAGGAAGCAGTTCTGTTTAACATGTGTGTCATTTCCTGTTGAGAGTTTTGAGGTGTGAATGTGTTATGAGCAACGTTAAGGCAACACCTTTCAGACAGAAATAACAATTTTTCAGATCTATATGTCTTTACTATGATAATAAATTATTTCAAACTAAAAACAGAAAATGCTAAACTTAAAAATCTGAAATTTCTTAAACTCTTAAACTTATCAACTTTAACTTTAATAAAGGCTTTAAGCTCCACCCACTCAGCTCAATAATGTCCTATGTAAAAGCAGACTTCCTCATATGAGGAACTTTAGTTTGTGTAAGAAATTTTATTTTTAAAACAATTTTTCTAATCAATCTTTTATTTTCAGTATTGAGAACCAGATATCTGTTTGACCTAATTTCATGAATTTTCTTTTTTTAAATAGAAAACATATTATTCCAACATTTTATTAACATTTTATTCCAATTCCTATTTAGAAAGATATTACAGAAATTTGCTGGTGGTAATATACATATTATACTTAAAAAAGACTTTAAAAACTTTTCTAATCATTTTATGGAGATTTCCTAACAAACTGTTCCATAAAAGTCTTTTTTTATTTTATTTATTTATTTATTTTTTAAGTCACTCACCACCACCAAGACTTGATTTTAAGTAGATTAAATGTATGCGTATTTTATTAGATGCAGCCTTAGGAATAAATGTTTATTTTGGTAAATGTATCTCTAAGAATATCAGCAGTCAACTGGCAATGACTGATTGTGAGATTTATTGTTTTTAAAAATGAGCTTCTTCACCTGCTGTGTCTTTGCCTGATATTTTAGACAAGTGTACACGCAAGCCTAATATTGTATGATCATTGAAATCTTCACAGACTTGGATTTCTAGAGGAAAAGTCGCATTACCCAATCCCTGAGCAGAGTCTGCAGAAGAGGAAGAATCCGTAGCCCTGGGCAAAGGAGGAGACGAAAGAGAAGATGCAGTTGATGGCCAGGGCGTTGAGGAGACACTGACGGCGTCCCAGTTTATCAGCCAGACCACCCCACACTACAGCTCCCAGCATCATTCCCACATACACGATCAGACCTACACAAACACATACACACAATACATATTAGATTTATATTTGCAGCACTCATCCAGAAAGACTTGCATAGTTTCCATCAGGAACAAATCCTCATGTTAGTACAAGTAGGTCAGGGTTTAAAATACCATTAAATGAATACCCTGTTTCGGAGGGGTTAGAAAAACAACAAAGACTGTACAAACTGTACTGTATAAATTATATACAAGAAATATGATCCCTGAAAGAAATAACATTCAAGTGTAAACTATAGAAAATGAAATACTGCTATTAGAATAGTTTTATAGGCAAAACTGAAATTTAGACATCAGCCAGAAGACATTTTCTGTCCAATCTTTGCTTCTTTGGGATTGTACTGTAGACACAAGGCTTGCTGTAGCTCACAGGTCAGGGAAGATTAATAGTTAGTTGTTTACCATTGTATAAACTACATGCCTTCTGATTCTTACCGTAAATTCTTTAAATCCATTTTATGTACCTTTTATCCTACACAGGGTACTGGAGCCTATTACAGGGTCTCAGGCCACAAGGTAGGGGACACCCTGGAGGGTGCCAACCCATAGCAGGACACAATCTCCCTCACACTCACATAGCTATTCACACACCATAGACATTTTATTGATGCCAGTCAGCCTGTAACCTGGCCATATATTTGTAAATCAGCCATATATTTGTAACCCAGCAAACTCCATACACACAGAGCAAAAGTGGAAAAAAAAAACAACAACCCTACCCTGGAGGTGTTAAATAAATGCTAACCGCTAAGCCACATTATTTTCAATGTAAACCAAAGATTTTGTGCTGATAATTGCTTTAACTCTTTATTAATACAGTCTTCTTCTTCTTCTTTCGGCTTCTCCCTTCAGGGGTCGCCACAGCGAATCATCTCTCTCCACCTATCCCTATCTTCTGCATCCTCAACCCTTGCACCCACTAGCTTCATATCCTCATTAATTCCATCCATATACCTCCTCTTTGGCCTTCCTCTTTGCCTCCTGCCTGGCAGCTCCATGTCCAACATTCTCCTACCAATATACTCACTCTCCCTCCTCTGAACATGTCCAAACCATCTTAATCTGGCCTCCCTAAGTTTGTCCCCCAAACGTCCAACATGAGCTGTCCCTCTGATGTACTCATTCCTAATCCTGTCCAATCTTGTCACTCCCAAAGAGAACCTCAACATCTTCAGCTCTGCTACCTCTAGCTCTGACTCCTGTCTCTTCCTCAGTGACACTGTCTCTAAACCATACAGCATGGCTGGTCTCACCACTGTCCTGTACACCTTCCCCTTGATTCTCGCTGATATTTTCCTCTCACACAGAACTCCCGACACCTTTCTCCACCCATTCCAACCTGCCTGCACTCGCTTCTTTACCTCTTTCGCACACTCTCCATTACTCTGGACTGTTGACCCCAAGTACTTAAACTCCTGTACCTTCTTCACCTCTTCACCCTGTAACCTTACTGTTCCACTTCCCTCCCTTTCATTCACACACATGTATTCAGTCTTACTACGACTGACTTTCATTCCTCTTCTCTCCAGCGCAAACCTCCACCTCTCCAGGTTTTCCTCCACCTGCTCCCTGCTCTCACTACAGATCACAATGTCATCTGCAAACATCATTGTCCAAGGAGACTCCTGTCTGACCTCCTCTGACAACTGGTCCATCACTATAGCAAACAGGAAGGGGCTCAGAGCCGATCCCTGATGCAGTCCCACCTCCACATTGAACTCCTTTGTCTGACCTACAGCACACCTCACCACTGTCCTGCTCCTCTCATACATGTCCTGCACCACTCTGACATACTTCTCTGCTACTCCTGACTTCCTCATACAGTACCACAGCTCTTCTCTTGGCACCCTGTCATACGCTTTCTCCAAGTCTACAAACACACAGTGCAACTCCCTCTGACCATCCCTATACTTCTCCATCAAAATTCTCAGAGCAAAAATTGCATCTGTTGTGCTCTTTCTGGGCATGAAGCCATACTGCTGCTCACAAATTTCCACTACCTTCCTTAACCTAGCTTCCACTACTCTTTCCCATAGCTTCATTGTATTTTTTATTAATACAGTATAAAGCATTATTTAGCTATTGATCAGCCTAATTAAATGTGGACTGATGAAGAATACGATTTTAAGGAGTCCTCCATGTATCATGTATCTCTGACAACAGCGATGATCGTTACAGCGATTCAGTTCAGATATAGAGATGAAACAAGTTTTTCTTTTGTGATGACAAATGTGCACCAGTACATGCACAGTGCGATTACTGAAAGTGCTTTCACTTGCCATGGCATATATCTATCTCTAGAGTACATTGTTTCTTTTTTTTCATCTATGAGTCTGTTTTTTATAAAGCATTTTCTTCTGAATTGCTGTTCACAATACTGAGAGCATGTCAGGGATCGCTGAGGGCCTGGTTCTGTAATATTAGCCTTCATGAATTGATGAGGAAAGAGGGCAGTTTTTAACCACTAGAGGTCTCACTTCCACATGTTTTTCCACTCTCTTGTAGAAATGTAAGCGCTGGAACTATTACTTAATATACAAAATTATCCACTACATTTCCTTTATATATGAAGCAGATATAAATGTCCAAAATTGCCCCTAACTCCAAATGTAATGAATCAATTAGAGCCTCTTTGGTGTCTGATTTTGCTTCATTATTACATCAAGGCTAATGCTGCTAACGAGAGCTTACAAAGAGAATAGCCTCCAGTTTAGCATATGCCTTCATACATTTTTGCTTACAACTATATTATTAACCAAATCCCATTTAATGTACAAATCTCTGTTGTACATGATGCTTTGTGTGGAATGACACCAAAATATGTGTTGAGGAAAAAGTCATCCAGACATCAATATGGCTGTGTAGTGTCAATTATTATAGATGCTTTAAAACACAGTTTGGAGGATGTGTAGATGCAGTGATAAGACACAAACCAAAATGACTGACTAAATATTGTGTAGTCTTCTAATCCTGAAATTTGTTTTTTCCCCCTTTGCCCTCATGCTTGACAAATGCATTGGATATGTAAGCAGGGTAAAAGCTAATACAGTCTCTCCCTCTTTCCTTTCACCCCCCTTCTTCTTCTTCTTCTTCTTCTTCTTCTTCTTCATCTGGCCTCTGCACTCATCATCACTCTACTTTCACTGCAGTTGTGACACTTCCATTAACTTTCGCTCCTAAGTGCCAAAAAAAAAGACCCTTTGGTTCTTCACTCTTGCACTGCTCCATATGACCATCATTGTAGCGTTAGTGCACTCAGAAGTTTACAGAGATGGCTTCTCAATGTGCTTTTATCTGTGCTGTGCTATCAGGTCACTCTGTATGAAGGAAGAGAGACTCATTTTCAACATTGTGCTCCAAGAAAATTTTCTGCTGTGATATGTATTGTAAATATAATTACCTATTAAATGTATTTATATCAATAAGCGTCTGTTCTCTCACTCAGAGCTCTCCAAATGTTTGTGTTTTACTACATGTGAGGCACACTATGCAAATGAACATGGATTAATTATTCTGAATAGACAGATATTTAATCTGGTCAAATGCTGATATGAATATGGGACATTGGGGATGGACTGGGATCCAGTAGGACATGACAAAATAGACTGAGTGGATTTGGTGAGCTTTTATTTTCATGTAGGACAGGCTTGGGGACATTCATTCATTCATTCATGCTTAGTAACTGCTTGGTCAGAGTCACTTGTGTTTAAACTATGCTACTCAGAATATATATTCTGGAGACAAAAAGTTGCAAGAAAACATCAGGGCATGGGCATTTCTCATCTATTTGAAGTCAGTTACAAAGTCGTGTGATTTTTCTAGGCACTGTCATTATGGTCTGCAAATTCTACCTCTGACTTTTCCTTAGCCTACATAATGACACTCCCTAAAAAAATCAGGTTTGTGTTTAAATCCGAATATTGATAAAAGATACAGATACAGATGCAGATCATGTCTTTGTGTTAAACCCTGAAAATAAATATATATGTGTACTGCATGATTTTATATCAATCAGGGTTCTAGTGTCTCAAACTGACGTCTCCACCTGCCTCCATCTGTGTTTCACTACACTCTAATGATTAAATGAGATTGACCGTTAGAGACAGTTAGAACTTCTTTCAGGATTAAACTCTCCCTAAAATGAGGCAATCGTGTAGCCTGACAAACCTTTAAAACTGTAAACTTCCTTCATTTGCTACTTCATGCTGAGTATCCTTGAAAACACGTCAGACCCCCTGCATGTGACACTGGAGTCCTACTGGAGCATGTTCAGCCGTAGACTGAGACCAGTGAAGACAACCACAGGAGGTTTTTCCTACCAGTGGCCATCAAACTCTGTAACTCCTCCCCTTTCAGTTGGGAGCAGAGCTGACACAATGAACACTGACAGTATTACTGTTATTATGTGCACCATCCCAATTTACAATATTTACAATATGTATGTTATTATAATACTAGGTGCAATACCATACCATCATACCATTTCTCATTGCAGTACTGTTTCAGATCATTTTTTAGCATTATACACAACCTGAAGTCCACAAACTACACTTAGCAACAGAACAGCATGTGCCAAGCATCAAACAAACACAAACAATATTAGTGTGCTGTATATAAGTCAATAATAAACTAGGAATTCATTGTATGCTCTCACTTTACAGCTTAACTGTGCAGTAGCTAATTTTTTATTTTTTATTTTATTAGATAAAATAGACAATTAGTGGCTGTGGAAAACCTGATATGGAAAACTGTGTAATGGTTCAGAGAGCTCGTTTGTGTTTGCATGGACTGCTTGTCAGCCATTTTTAGAAACTCTTAAATGCCTCTTTGCTCCACCCCATCACAGCCTGAAACTGGTAAGCACCCAGCACTGCCTGATAAATCTCCTGTGTGCCAGATATCATGAGTTTATAGTGTTATAACTTGGGTTTTAAACGGCTAAATGGCAATATTTTGTAGCCTCAAATGCTAATGGTGCTAATACCAGAGCTTAAAAAGTATAAAAATATATTTGTAAAAGTAAAAAAATATTTGACATGTTTATAACTATCTTATAACATGTTTATAACATGTCTTATAACTTTGAAACAGACGATTATAAGAGTGCACTTGACAGCGATATGACAGGGCTTGCTAATGTTAAAGCTTGTTAGCATGCTATATCTAGATAAATTACTGTAGATTCTTTGGTAAAGCTTTATCTGCACTGGCAGGTTTGGTAGTAGATGGGCTAAAAAAAAACAAACAAACAAAAAAAAACAAATCCCAAGAAATTTGGACAAAATTTTCTTTACATAAATGTACTTTAAAACTTAAAATCTGGAAACATAACTGGAAACTGGCTTGATTCCTTGAGCAGAAAATTGTGTTGCTTACAAAATGTTTAGTCATATAAACTGCATGAAAAATTGCTTAATAAATAAAAGACACAGAAATATCAGTTACTTTCTGTGTGGTTTAGCTATAAAATACCCACATTGCACATTTATTGGTATTTTTCTTGCATGACACATAGTGAACTATTTATTTGATATCACTCATTGAGATCAGCATTTGTTTCTGTTTATTCTATGGCTACTTGATCAAGAGAGTTCCAAAGCATACTGATATAGTGAATTTCTGATCAAATGTCATTTTTTACAGACCTGGTCTCAAATGGTTCTTTATTCACTCTTTAAAACTCTACTTCTAACTTGGCGATCATGATACAGTTAACAAATATCTTTTTGTAAATAAAGCTAAATTCTTACAATATCTAAATGAAACCTGGTAGAGAAATGTTTTATGTGCATCTATTTCAGTGTATATACATGAAAATATTCTAGAAAATTCCTGGGAATTAATTTCCCATAAAAAGTTTTTCACTTACCCAGCATGCCCTTGTTGGCATTAGACAGGCACATGTCCTTCTCTGCACTAGGCAAAGCAAAGGCCACTACAAAACACTCCACACCATCAGCCATGAGTGCCAGACCCAGCACGGTGAAGAGGGTCCACTGGAAGCGTCCATGGCCACAGTCCTCCATGATGCTCTCGTACTGCTCAGCCAATGTCTCCTCAGATTCCAAGGAGGCTAACTTGGCCTTCAACCTGGCCTCCCGACGAGCGGCTCGGCGTGCCTCCTTGATTTCGTCTGGATGAGGAATGCCCTGATATTCCCCCTCATACATCTGATCCTCCTCATCATGTCCTTCAGTGACATCACTGGCTGCATCTTCCTCCTGGCCAGTATAGTCAGATTGGTAGGGGTATCCATCCTCACCTTCCTCTCCGTGGGTTTGCTGGCTTTCTCCTTCATTGTCTTGCATGTTGTATTGGTAATGGCCATCCATTTTCACCACAGTTTGGAATTGCCTTTGTAGCCTTCAAATCCCAGATGGCTATATTAGCATAATCCTCAGAAGGCACTTTGTCTGGATCTCAGAATCACTTTTCCAGATGTTAATAGTGATCACAATATTCTATTTATGGGTTTTCTGATGGAATCTGCAGTTGCACCATAGGCCTTAGAGTCGATTGTGTATGTTAACTACTTCTCTTTGAAAGCTAATATAGAAAGAGAGAGAATACTAGTGAGTGTGATCAGACATCGAATGCTGGAGGATCATAAAAAGGATACTTCATTTAGTAATAAGGTTCTACTTGAGAGCCTTTCAGAAACATGTTCACATATAATAGACGTGTATTGATCCCTTCATACAAATAGTTAAAAGAAACTTTTGCCACATATATAGAACACTTGTGGGAAAAGAGTACTTGCATGCGCATAGCCTGTAATAGTCAGCTCTGTTGAAAGCATTCATAATGACCTTCATTATTTAAGGAATTGAACATGTCAGGGAATTACAGGAAAAGAATCCATGACCAGGTGGTGTGATGTGGCCTGACACAAACCTGAGTTACAGTTAACCCCTAAATCCATGTGATCTATGTCATGAATACGAAGAAAGAAATACTTTTTAAGATCTAATTTCTGTAGACTCACCAATTACATCATTTACCATGACGTAGTGATTTACTGCTATCAAATACTATGCTGAGAACTTAAAGTAATTAAGTTGAAATGAACAGAAAGTGAACTGTGTCCTGATTCATTTTGTGACAATCATGTTGTTTTACATAATACATACATACATAAGTGTTTTTCTCTGTACATAACATTACCTACATTACATTTTATTGTATTTCTGTGGCCAAAATGCAGCAAAATGTTATTTTCTTTTGTCATGAAAGAAATGCAGTTTGTGGCACAATTCAATCGGTTCATGAAAATGGTCTTGTAACAAATGGCACCTGCTAAAACAGATCCTCAGTAAGACATTTCTCTGAGAACACTGAGAAGGTTGGCTGCTCTTCTTAGACTATGACATGGTTAAGAAATTGTGTCAAGAGCTGTGATTTAATCCATCTGCACTGTGGGGAATTTCATTCTGCTGGGTGATCCAGAGTGCAAAAGGGAAGAGAGAACAAACAGGAAATGGAAATAATGATGCTGATAATAGTCAAAGATGAATAAAAAAGACAGATAATTATATAAATGGGATGACAGACTGTAATGCTTTATAAATCTTATTTAAAAGTCAATTCAGAAAGTTGTGTGATTGTAAAAGTGTCACACTCTTGCAGTGTCTACCTGAATCTAATGGAGTCACATTCACCAGCAGGTCTGTCTGATGCCACAGTACAGATGTGACAGATGAAAAGGGATTATAAACAAAATCCCCTGCTTTTAGTTTGTAGCCTCTTTGTCTCTGGTGCTTCAGATTTTTACATTAGTGCTATGACTGACATCAGAGCCAGTAAGAATATTTAAGCATGTTATAATACATTTTATACAACAGCACTATCAAATTGGTTTAGAAAGTGTTGATTAATTTTCTGGAACAGCAGATCAGAGTAATTTTGACTGCAAGACAAATCACAGCTCATTCACAGTGTCATGTAATTTAAAAAAAAAGGTATTATAAGTATAATCAGTGATATAGTGAAGCTTCTGGTAACTATAGAATTATTCAACATTTATGGACAGAAGGAGTCTTCAATGCCAGAAACTTCATTTAATCTTTAGGTTCAGTTCCTTGGTAATAAAATGCATCATTAATATTAATTAGGCAACCAAATTGTATTTACTTATTTTATTATAAAAAAATATATATTTATATTATTATAAATATTACATTTATTTTTTTCCCCATTGTCTGTACCGCTTATCCGATCTATCATCGGGTCACGGGGAGCCTGTCCTCATCTCAGGCGTCATCAGTCATCAAGGCAGGATACACCCTGGATGGAGTTCCAACCCATCACAGGGAACACACACACACACTCATTCACTCACACAATACAGGCAATTTAGAGACTCCAATCAGCCTAGAAGCATGTCTTTGGACTGTGGGAAGAAACCCACCAAGCAAGGGGAGAACATGAAAACTCCACACACACAGTGAGAGGGACTCGAACCGAGGATGCTGGAGGTGTGAGGCAAATGTGCTAACCACGAAGCCACGACTTATTACATTTATATCATAAATAAAATTATATTATATATATATATTAAAATAAGTAAATTACTAATAAAGTAATACCATTTTTTGCCTAATTAATATCAAGAAAAAGTGATGGAAAGAGTCTTCATAGCTGCTTTAATGTAAGTGCTAACAGAAACATGTTTCATAGACATTCTACAAAGATTAAATAAACATGAAATAAATGCTTAAAAAAACGCCAGTCTTGAATGAATAAAAATATTGCTGTGGTATAAGAGGAATAAAACACTTGGCAAAGTGTTACTGGAAAATAACGATTAAAATTCTGAACAGTAGCAGAACTCAACTGTGCAGAGCCACATCTCATCACCTCGTCACTGATTATTTTTTATAACAGCATGTCACTTCATGTTTTATTGCTTATATATAATGTCTGGTTCTGATTGGAAGCTGCTTGAATAAGTGAAGTCTTTTGTCAGGTCACTGCAAAGAGACTTCAAGGACATGTTTGCCTCAGCGAGTAATCTGTCAAAATACTAAAATGCTTCTGAAGTCCGGGAAGAGGATTTTTAAGACCCCTGTGTGATATAATTACCAGTATTATATTCTTAAAATAAGCAGCATTTGTACATCAGGCATTATATCTACTGCTTCTTTTTATACCACTGCCTGGACTGCGATATGTTTGATTATTTCTAACATTATTGATATGAATCAGATTTGATTCAAGTCAGAAAATTATGTTTATTGGATAAAAGGTATCTGAAAGACGATATTGTGAAAAGAAGCAATGCAACTCCATATTTTTTGCCTTAAACAGAAACGTCAGATCTACTTAATGCCCCAGTATTGTGCAGAGATACAGTTTTGACATTGCTTTTGCACTAACCGTAAGACATGCATTTTAATCCTGGAATCCATAAACTGTTGCTGTCGAGCTTTACTACTGAAAAATGAACAAATATACAACTTACCGGCATATCCATTTCTTTTTGCTACTAAGCTGGTTCCTTAAAAAAACCAAAAGAATAATTCCCGGATAGAGAATTTTCAAATGCAAACCCTGTCAGTTTAGCAGAAAGTGATGGGACAGACCAGAGGATTAGGATGCAATCTCACAACCAATTCCCCCCCTCCAACTCCCCCACCACCCCCACCACCCCCAATCAGCTCAACTCTAGAGAATCTCTCTCCGTCTGGAGCTGGCAGGCTGAATGATACACTCTGTTCCAACCAGAAGAACGCTGAACTTTACAACAGGGGGAATAGTACAGAAATCAAATAAAAGCTCCATTGCTTCTGTGCTCAAGTCATCTCCAAGATCTCTCTTTTGTGTGTAGTTACTATGTGCCAGTATATTATAATGGAGGGCTTTGGAGTTTCTTGGTAACATCACATACTGCATTATTTTTGTCTTATTAACTTTAAGAGTGAGAGAAAAGTGAGCTCTGGTAAAGCAAAAACAGCTTATAACACTCACTGTAAGTATAAATGGATAATAAGCAGATGTTTACGTTGGTATTGACAAATTGTGTTAGAAAAGAAATAAAACACTTTTGGATGTGTTGTTATTGAAAAATAACTTTGTATTGGGATTTTTTCCCCCCTAAAACAGCATGCCTCATGCATTTTACTCCTTTCTTGTCTTACTTGTCCTTACTTGGGTTTTGAATTGTAGCTCTATCATACTCCTGCATTGTGTTGAATGTTGCAACTTAGATGTGAAAGAATGACATTTCATCTTATTGTCTGTGATATACTTGAGCTCTGGGCTTGCATTTAGGCCTGTCTTGAACCAAGACATTTAAACTTTGACTTTGTTGTAATGCTATCATTATAGATGCTTCACAACCTACACTATTATAGCCTGCTGCAAATCATTAAGGCCACCAAATCCCCACCTTCCTTTGCACAGCGACTTGAGTAGCAATTTAAAGGTTTGACTTCAATGAACTCACTTAGTCTAGGCTTGGACTTGAGAGCTGCTAATTTGACTTGAAGGAAAATCGATTTCTAAGCAATGCTGCTCAGTAGGAAATATAATGCACTGGCCTGGAACAAAACATGTGTTTTTGGTCAGAACATTCTAGCATCACTCACCTCATAATGTTTACAAATACTGTCAAGCGTCCACTCATATCTAGTTGGTTTGGCTTGCTAAGACATAATCATGGATAGGTGATGCCTTGTGCAGAGGTAAAGCTGCCTAATCCCACAGCCAGATAATTCTACTAAAGAGGATTAGCTCCACCCAAGCAGAGCCACTGGCTAAATTTAGATCACACATTCCCCTTGTTTGCTCCACCCCTCTACTTTTTCATGCTGGTTTAGTTTATCCAATCATCTTTCAGTGATGCGTCCAGAGATTTAACCAGCTCATTTGTGTGATGTATAAGGTGAAGCTTAAAAAATGGTGCTCAGTGGCAGATGGTTAGCCGCATTCAATACGTTCGTCTCAATATCTAAAACCTAAACGTGTGCTTTTGTTTCTGAAACAGTTATTTAGTTAGTTAGTAAGCTTTATTTAACCAGGATAAAACTCATTGAGATTAAAGCTCTTTTACAAGGGTGAACTGACCAAGAAGGCAGCAAAATGCACAACAAAAATGAAAGACACAACAACAATTAACATAAAAATAAATAGTAATATATTATTTAATATCACTGAAACAACTTCCATAATGGCTATAATCAGAATTATTTACAAGTGCCATAACTTTAACCAGTAAAGGGAGCACAGTAAGCTATAAGTATTCCTGTAAGTTGTTCCATGTGGATGAGGCATTGATGAAAAAGAAAGCTTATTTTTTTTCAGCTCAGACCTAACACAGGAAACAAGAAACTGAGCAACGTCCATTGAACAAAGATTGTAATGATCATTTTTTACAGAAATAACAGATGATAAATAAGTAGGTAACAAGCCACATATTCATTTAGAAATAAAACAGTACCAGTGGTTCGGAAGTTTAGTGGAGAGAAAGCTGTGATGAGTTTGATAGTAGTTTCTTAGATTAAATTGGTAGATTGGTGATTTTCTTTACTTCTGGACCTCAGGTTTTCGGTTGGTACACTCGCAGTATGTAAAGTGTGTGTCTCAAATCTGCTGAAATTATTGAATGGATAGGGACAGGACCTCACCAGGACAGATGTCAACCCGTCCTGTTAATCCACCACACGTGTGCGAGGCATTTGAACTTGATTCTGCATGAAACCTGATAAGCAGCTCTACACTTCACATGTTAGCATCCCTATCTGAAAATTGTACATTTGTTGGACATTAAAGGACATTAAAGTTTATCATTTTACTGCCTCTAAGAACACTGACCTTCCCTATCTGACTCCCCCACTGACCACCCTAGCCTTCTCCTCAAAACAAATGTGTTTGTATTGATAATGAACCAATTTCAAGTGTCTTATTATATGCTGCTGTAAATATCACTTCCACCAAGTCCACCATGATGGTGGGATGTTCGAAATATTTCATATTTTATAATAATGCAAAATGCATCAATCCAATTGATTGTACTGACACCAGAACAGAAGAAAAAAGTACATTTGCAATGAATATGGACAAATCTGCAAAAAGCTAAACTGTGTGAAATCACCCGCAAGTATAGAAGGTGTACAGCTTTGGATAGATAGCTCCATCTAGTGATTCTTGAGGATGTCTGTCAATTAAGCATGTGATGTTGTCTGTGATGATACCTATATAAACACATAAAGAAAAAAATATTTTTATAATGAAATGCCTTATGGTGTATCCGTATCCTGGTTTGGATAAAGTGCTATACAAATAAAATCTAATCAAATTAAATTGAATCTAACCATATTATCATGAAATCACTTCTAATGTGCAATTCTGACTTGAATCTTTGGGCTATACCAGGTACCTGATGATAAGGCAGATGCTCATATTCTTAGCTGTAAAAATGAACAAAAGGACATTGCTTTGCTAACACGCAGTATCTCTAAAGCACATGAAGCAGAACAGGAAATCTAACTGACAGTCAAAAAAGGAATAAAACAGGACTGGGCATGCTGTAATAGGAAAATAATCAATGATTGGGTGGTATGATGTGGCTTGAAAACAAAGGTTATGTACAACTACATTTACAGCAGTTGGCAGATTCAGAGCAACTTACATTTTATCCCATTTTATACAGCTGAGCAATTCAGGGTTAAGCGCCTTGCTCAAGGGCCCAGCAGGGGCAGCTTGGTGGCTTCTTTTTCTTCTTCTTTTTCTTCCTAAACTTGGAGGCTACATACAAAAACAATCAATTAATAAACATGTTTTATAACATATAAATCATAAAATAAATATAAAACAAATCATAAATAGAAAACCTCCTTTAATGCAGAAACAATTTCAACACACACATTAATACAAACCTGTGATTTCAATTATGGCTGCCACAATTGTTGCTGTTAAAGAAAATTAATAAACTTCTTTTGTATTGTTTGGAGATTGCTGGTTTGAATCCTGGTGATGCCACAGCCATCTGTAGCCAGGAGCCAAGGGAGCAACATTGGCTGTGCTTCTGGATAAGTAAGAGGGATGAGCTCATGCATGCCCTGTGATACAGCATGAGCTACAGCTGGAAATGATGCAGTGGTTCACGTGTTTGGCTGAATGTCATGAGTGGGAAATGGAAGGTGACTAAACTGGGGAAAATTTTTTGTCCATTTGTACTGTAGCTGAACTGTTTCTTTTATCAGACTTGGCTTGGATTCAGCAAATTAATGCATGACTAATGAGAGTTTAATCAGCTCAGTTCCACTCAAATTACACATGTTCATTAAATCTTGTTTTATGACAGTGGAAATGATTGATTAAATATATCTAGTCTTAAATTACTCATGAGGTCAGCAGCGTCTTTTCTGCACTTTGCTTCGAGTTCTTGAGGCTTTGTGGCAAAGACTCGACCCCCACCAGCTGCGCTTCCTCCCCCAGCAAGCCCTTCAACTTACAAAACCGCTTTTGTAGCTGCACAAAGGCTGCATGTACTTCTTTGTTGCATGCTTGCTCCTCATCTCCCTACTTTTTGCAGTTCTGCAGACAACACATTACAATTCTGCGCACGTTCCCTCTCCAATGGCGACAAACAAATGTGTTCAAGTGTGGCTCGGCATGGCTGATGGAAGAGACGGCTTTCTCCTGCTGGTTCCTATTTATCTAACACCAGAACTCCTTGCTTGAGAAGACATTGGCAATGAAGGGATTAAAAAAAAGAGCTCCGTCCCTGTGGCAACACTGTAATACAAACAGGCATGTGCTGATGCTACATTTCGGTCACACGATAATTACTTAACTGATTATTACAGTTTAGAATGCTGTGATTAAAAATGCATTAAAAAAAACTGTGGAACAATTTGAATAGAAATCAGTGACGTGTCAGTATCAGATTTTCAATACAATACAACAACAGACTACATAATAAAAATAACTACAATAGATTTCTATGACGCTTGTCCTCGCCTGACACTGGAGTTGTCACATTTTTTTTTGTTGTCCAGGTCATAACCTCTACTTCCAGGTCAAATAATAACCCAGACATACTGAAAAATAATATTTATATTAATATACCAGCCTTTTATTTCCCTAGCACTGAGCTCTGACAGATGAAATCTACAGCTGCTTGTCCACATACAGCTCAAATCAGATTCACACCACATTTGCTGGCATTATAACAAAACCAGATGTCCTTGTAAAACTCAGTGTCATTTTACTGTGGCAAATTAAGGAAGCAAAGCAGAGGATGTTGCTTGTTTATTCCTGCACAGCACATCATTAATGCTTCTCGGTAGGTTAACGTTAGAGATACACAGGCAGACCTCAGGGCAGTGAATTTATATTGGCCATCTCTGTCCATGTCTCTTCACTAGCTTTATGCCCCAATATCACCTTCCCCTATCTATCTATCTATCTATCTATCTATCTATCTATCTATCTATCTATCTATCTATCTATCTATCTATCTATCTATCTATCTATCTATCTATCTATCTATCTATCTATCTATCTATCTATCTATCTATCTATCTATCTACACTCTTCTTTTGCAAACTGCTCCAGGTCATTCAGATTTGAAGGATGCCTTCTCCTCTCTGGGGGTTCTCTGGGATTCAGATCTGGACCCATTGCTGGCCATTTCAGAACTCTCCAGCGCTTTGTTTGTAACCATTTCTGAATGCTTTTTGAAGTGTGTTTCGGGTCACTGTCCTGCTGGAAGACCCATGACCTCTGGTGGAGACGCAGCTTTCTGACACTGGCCACTACTTTGTGCCCCAAAATTCTTTGGTAATCATCAGATTTCATGATTTCACACAGTCAAGGCATCCAGTGCCAGAAGCAAAGCAACCCCAAGACATCTTTGAACCTCCACCATGTTTGACTGAAGGGACTGTGTTCTTTTCTTTGAAGGCCTCATTTCTTTTTCTGTAAACAGTGCCATAATGTCCTTTACCAAAAAGCTCTACTTTTGTCTCATCTGTCCACAGTACGTTCTCCCAGAAGGATTGTGGTTTTGTCACATAAGCTTTGGCAAACTCCAGTCTTGCTTTTTTTATGCCTTTGTGTCAGCAGTGGTGTCCTCCTGCGTCTCCTACCCAGCGTCTGTTGTACCCTGTGTCTGCAGATGAGCTTGAATTTGGTTGGAAGTTAATCGGGGTTCCACCATTCCAACAATCCTTCGTTGTAATTTTTCATTAATTTTGCTCTTCTGTCCACGTCCAGGGAGGTTAGCTACAGTGCCATGGGCTGTAAACCTCTTGTAGCCTTGAGATTGTCCATGTTTTTCCACAATTCTTTCTCTCAAATCCACAAACAACTCTTTACACTTTGTTCTTTTCTCAATGCTTGATGGTTGAGTCAACTTTTCTCCATTTTAACTGGTTGCAAGTGTGATTACTATATTAAATTACAGGAGCATCGCATGCTTGAAAAGCAATTATTTCTTACAATTTTGGCCAATAATTTTGTTCAGTCCATTTTTGAGTTCTGTGTGAAATTTGACTTTTCTTCTCTGTCTTTTTTGTGTCGTTCCAGTGCAAAAAAAACAATAAACATGTGAGTACCAAAACATTTGCAATTGCAACACTTTTCTGAGAAAAGGGGTTTGCATTTTCTGACAGAATTGCAAGGGTGCCGATATTTTCGCCCATGACTGTACCTAGTTATATTTATATATACAGATACTTATTGTCTGTCTCCCCATCTCCCAAAAACATGCTCATAATTGGAGTCTGATCAAAAATATCTTGTTAAACAGATTATTTATACGGTTTGCGACGCTGTATTCCTTTTGTATCAATCCACACAAGGAACAGTCTCAGGTCCAAGTTTAAAGGCAGCAGCATGATTAGAATTGATTTATTCAACAATATATTTGGAGTTTGATTTGAATTTATTTTAATGATTTAGTCTGTGGATTTATAAATATGCTTTATTTTTTGAGGCAGGTGTGTGATGATTAAACTCCCATTTAATAAAATTAATTCTGGTCAATAAAATATTTCTTGTAGCTCCAGGAAACTATGACAATAACAACAAAAAGAGGCTTGTGATGTAAAACATCTCTTTGGTTATCAGTTACCATTTTATGTAAGAAAGAAATTGTGTAATTATTTACATAAATTTTATCACCTTAAAATATGATAGAAGAAAGTTTTAAAACCATATAAACTTAATTACACTTAATTAAGCCTTATCCTTAATAATAAATGCAAGAAAAAAATGTTTAGTAGTAATGACAGACTTTTTCTGTTCCCCTGTTTGAATTTCTTAACAAGAAGAAATGTATAAGAAGGCAAAGAAAATCTGTAAACATTCTGTAAAAAGCCGTAAAGAAAACAGTGAAAAGAGGAATAAGAGAGCTTGTCTGTTTGATCGGATCACACGGGCCAGCCCTCGCTCCCCACATGCATCATTGAGCCTTGGTCACCCATGACCCTGTCGCCAGTTCACCACTGTTCCTGCTTTTGATAGATACTGACCACTGCAGACCGGGAACACTCCAAATGAGCTGCAGTTTTGGAGATGTTCTGATCCAGTCGTCTAGCCATCACAATTTGGCCCTTGTCAAAGTCGCTCAAATCCTTACGCTTGCTCATTTTTCCTGCTTCTAACACATCAACTTTGAGGACAAAATGTTCACTTGCTGCCTAATATATCCCACCCATTAACAGGTGCCATGATGAGGAGATCATCAGTGTTATTCACTTCACCTCATAATGTTATGCCTGATCGGTGTATGCATATATAAAAAGTCCTTAATTGGCTCAGTGGATAATAATTCAGATCTACTTTTTTATAAGCTGTTTTTTCATCCTCACAAAAATTCCAGGGTTAAAACAAGGGTCAAGGCAAAACAGAGTTATTAATTAAATACTAGTTCAGCATTATGTTCAACAATACATAACACATTGTTAATGAGAGAGAGAGAGACCTCTGCAGGTTGCTTGTCCCTCCATCACTTCTTCAATTGTCGTGCGCCTCCTCCTCCTCCTCTTCCTCCTCTCCCTCCTCCTCCTCCTCCTTCTGTTCCTTCTCCTCTCCCTCCTCCCCCTCCTCCTCCTCCTTCTGTTCCTTCTCCTCTCCCTCCTCCCCCTCCCCCTCCTTCTGTTCCTTCTCCTCTCCCTCCTCCTCCTCCTCCCCCTCCTCCTCCTCCTTCTGTTCCTTCTCCTCTCCTTCCTCCTCCTCCTCCCCCTCCTCCTACTCCTTCTGTTCCTTCTCCTCTCCTTCCTCCTCCTCCTCCCCCTCCTCCTACTCCTTCTGTTCCTTCTCCTCTCCCTCCTCCCCCTCCCCCTCCTCCTCCTTCTGTTCCTTCTCCTCTCCCTCCTCCCCCTCCCCCTCCTCCTCCTTCTGTTCCATCTCCCCCCTCCCCCCCCTCATTCTCCTCCTCCTTCTGTTCCATCTCCCCCCTCCCCCCTCCTCCTTCTCCTCCTCCTCCTCTTCCCCCTCCTCCTCCTCCTCCTCTTCCTCCTCCTCCTCCCCTCTCCCTCCCCCTCCCTCTCCTCCTCCTCCTCCTCCTTCTCCTCCTCTTCCCCCTCCTCCTCCTCCTCTTCCTCCTCCTCCTCCCCGCTCCCTCCCCCTCCCCCTCCCTCTCCTCCTCCTCCTCCCCCTCCTCCCCCTCCTCCTCCTCCTCCTCCCCCTCCCCCTCCTCCTCCTCCTCCTCCTCTTCCTGATGTTGCTATAAGAAACGCTCGCACCGCCGCTGGAGCTAACGGGCTTCCTGTTACACCACGAGTGCTGTTTCACACAGCAAAACTCTACATTTTTTTTCATTTAAAGGACTTTAAAGGACATTTTGTAGCTTTGTTTTTGAAACTGTGCGATATAAAAAGCTTGCCATGTTTAAGGACCGCTCATGTGAATGAAAAAGAGGAAACATTTGTGATACAAGCTTCTGAAGCTGAGGTAAGTTAAGGCGATGCAGGCTGCAGGAACTAGTGTAACAACTTCTGCTTTAGTTTAGAAATACAGTAAAATACCGTGAACTGTTTATCCTTTAAACAAATAAACATTAAAAAAATGTTTTGTAGATAAGGCGAGTTACTTTTGTTGTTTCGTTTGTTTAGTTTGACTCGTGAAAAAGTTTATAGCCTGTATACTACCGTATTACACATTAAACTATGGTTTAAACTCAAGCCCCAGCATAACTATAATACTGTTTCTCAGCACACTATATAATGTTTATTATTATTTCTATTTAATTTGCTAGCATTAGTAAAAATTGAAAGTTGACAGGTCAAAACCGTTTAAGAAGTAATACATATATTGCTTCAAACAGAGCTGGACATGAGGTCCAAATTATTTGAGTGATTTATTTTAGACTTTTATCAGTCGCAGGATTTAGAATCATTTCCTACTGAGTTCTGTATACAGTACTTTAAATGTAAAGACCTGCTTTTGTAATATTTGTGGGCTTTAGCAACAGGAAGCAACACATCATATGATATTTACATTTCACTAGTTTATATTTATATGAGGCTTTCAGGATGTTGGCAAATAGTTAGCTACACCGATCAGGCATAACATTATGACTGCCTGCCTAATATTGTGTTGGTCCCCCTTTTGCTGCCAATACACAACAAACTGTGATACACCTTTCTATCAGAACCAGCATTAACTTCTTCAGCAATTTGAGCAACAGTAGCTTGTCTGTTGGATCGGATCACACGGGCCAGCCTTCGCTCTCCATGTGCATCATTGAGCCTTGGTTGCCCATGACCCTGTCACCAGTTCACCACTGTTCCATTTTTGGACTGCTTTTGATAGATATTGACCACTGCAGACCGGGAACACTCCAAATGAGCTGCAGTTTTGGAGATGCTCTGATCCAGTCGTCTAGCCATCACAATTTGGCCCTTGTCAAACTCAAATCCTTACGCTTGCCCATGTTTCCTGCTTCTAACGCATCAACTTTGAGGACAAAATGTTCACTTGCTGCCTAATATATCCCACCCACTAACAGGTGCCATGCTGAGGAGATCATCAGTGTTATTCACTTCACCTGGCACTGCTCATAATGTTATGCTCGATCGGTGTATAAGAGGCTTTCATTTTCACTTTTTCGGTTCCTGATTCAATCCTGAGATCCTTCTGATTCCTGTCTGTGTGAAGTTTCACATCTTTGGCCATGTCCGTATGGGTTTTCTCTCTGCTTTCTTTCCACCTTTGAGAAACACGGCAGTATGTGGACTTGTGATTCTAAATTGTGTGCCTTTTGTAAAAAGTGTGATAGAGTTTGTGAATATTGAATATTGAAGATTTTCCACGTAATAAACAGACAAGCAAGTTAGTACCACAACATATTGGTACATATTTTCACCCCCTACAGACAGCGAGCTTTCCTCTTGTCTCTGGAGGCATTGATGGACATTTCGGCCTACATCAGACATTTTTACCTACCCACACTTCTCTGCTGTGTGGGTTTTTTGGTTACTGTTTTCGTCTTACTATAATATGAACAAACATACGTGGAGACAAAAAGCATATTGTTTTCCGTGGCCGGTTGAAAAAAAAACTTAAGTGAGAATCCATACAAGCTCGGGTCAATAAGATAAAAAAAAAAACAGCTAACAAACAAACAAGCAGAATTGCCATTTCTACCAAAGTCCACAGCAGGCAGATAGCCATGTTTGTTTTAAGCTGTTGTGAGGAAGCTGGTGTGATTACACGTTGTTGTAGCTTGCGCAGCAGAACGTCTGGTGTTAAATGAATACTTCTAGCACACATTTGTAAACAGTGCCATCCTTTATGCCTTGTTCAAACCTGTGTCAGGTTTACTCACAGGAAATTTTAGAAAAATAATCAACAACATAACATTGTGGTGTGACACGGTTGCTATCGTGAAGTGTTTTATTCCCATTATATCACATCAATTTGCCCTTGATTAGGCCTATTTAAAATAAATAAATAAATAAAGGACATGTCATAGTTTTTTGGCTCTTTATAGCTACAAGTGTAATCACTTGCATTGCAGCACCTATAAACAATCTCTCATCTAATGCAAAAAAAACCCCCATAGCTGTGCATGCTCCTATGAATTCGCTGTTACTGTAGAAACAAGTTGCGCTACAGAGAAATCATGAAATTTGTCCTTCTAGAAATAGCACAGTGTAGAGTTGTATTTGGGACAGAGCCAAAGCCTCACCTAACGGCACGGTTGTTTTATTTATTGTGTTCATAAACATAAGCTGATCTTATTGTCAGTTTTGGTAGTTGCTGAACTGGTATTCATTAACAACAGCAATGACGACACCTGCCCTCAGTTAAAGTCTGGGTGTGAGATGAAAAATGCCACAGCAAACTAGATGTCGTAAAGCATTAAGCTGTAAAAAGAAAGAAAACCCCAAGGAGGTCAATGATGAGATGCTTTCACAAGAATACAAGTGGAGGGTGAACCTGATAGCGGAACATTAACCTGGGAGGCCTCAGAGAGCAATGAGTAGCTTCAGTGATACAACACACACACACACACACACACACACACACACCTGAAGTGAATACCGCTCCTCCCCCACGCAACGTCACCTCCCTTATCTCCTGCCTCGAGCACAAAGCCGCATTTAGCTTCCAGTAATAACAGAGGGGTGACATAACGTGCCATGCACTGGGAAGACACAAAGACGCTCTTTAAGTCGGACTTTTGCGATCAAATGCTGAGGTGTTGGATCCAACCGGGGTTCTACGCGAGAGTTAAGGTAAGAGACTGAAAATGAAACCCTGTGTTAGAACCTGTGAGATAGAAAAAAGAAGACATGCATCCTGTAAGAGCTGGTATATAAAATGAACTGCCTGTTTCACATTAAACCACACTGACACAAAGGGTTTGAAGATGGCTAAAAAGAAACCTGGAGCCATTTTAAATATGAAACCGTTTTCACCTTAAACGATAGCAGCGAACGAACAATCACACAGAAACACGTGCTGAAAGTTTAGCTAAAACTTTAAAGCTGTTAAAAGAAACTGAATACAATGAAATTTTATTTGTAAATTCTTTTTTATGAATTCCCAAGCTTTGTTTAAAGACTCTAACAAAGGACACCGTCACTATCACCCTGTGCTCTTTACTACAGGAATGAAACCTATGTTTATATATGTTTATATATATTTTTTTATATAAGTCTCAGTGTTACATGAAACTGATAGTCGGTTAGCATACTGACTCAAATCTGGAGGAGTCTCTCATCAGGAGGAAAAGAGTTTAGAGGAGCTCGAAGCTTACAGAACAGCCACGTCTGTCCGCAGCGCTCGGCCTAATTCACCATCTGATCCCCTCGCCTATTGGGTTACACTACAGCTGAATTTCCACTAAACAAGGAACAAGACACGGTGTTGACATTTAATGCAGCATTTGCCCCATTTTATCAGTGAATATCAGTTCTTTCCTGTTAGTTACAGGAGAGCATGATCATGACATGGCCTTTAAGCAGTGCTCGTGAGATTAGATAGGAATCTGCCTTCATGATTTCTAATTCTGTTTGTGGGTGCATGAATATGAAAAGATGTAGCACTTTCATTCAAACCAAAAACCACTAAGCTCTGTTCAATCTTCAGTCCTTTTGCGTAATTGCCACTTCGATTAGATGTGTGCTTAGTCCAATGTGACAGTGTGTGCTTAGTCCAGCTACTTTTAGTTGTTCCTCCATAGGCATTTTGGAAAAAAAAAGTGTACAATAATAATAATCCAATAATAACCGTTTGAATTCATTACATGTATGACTGCGTTTCTCATTCGTCTTCTCGATCACTGCTGAAGAGGTGTCTAAAAAACATCAGCCCAAATGAAGAGCAAATCTAGATCTAGGAAGTGTTTAACTAAGTGTCATCACCTGACATGCCACGTGAGGCTGGGCTAGAAAGAAATCAGCTCCAGAGTCACTTTTTCAGACCATTTGGTGCAGACTGTTGGAGGTGGCTCTTTCTTTTGCACTGCAAAAAATCCAAAAATGATCTGTTATCAGCAGAAATGAATCTTTATACTGCTGCCTTTTTATCTTTCATAAGACAGGGATTCGGTCATATCAGTCTGAGACACACTATATTGCCAGACGTTTCCGGACGTCTGACATTTACGTGCACATGAATGTAATATGGAGTTGGCCCGCTCTTTGCAGCTATAACAGCTTCTACTCTTCTAGGAAGGCTTTCCACATGATTTAGGAGTGTGTTTATGGGAATTTTTGACCACTCCTCTAGAAGCACATTTGTGAGGTCAGGCACTGATGCTGGACGAGAAGGACTGGCTCGCAGTCTCCGCTCTAATTCATCTCATAGGGGTTCTATCGGGTTGATGTCTGGACTCTGTCTTTATGGACCTTGCTTTGTGCACTGGTGTGCAGTCATGTTGGAACAAGAAGAGGTCATCCCCAAACTGTTCCCACAAAGTTGGGAGCATGAAATTGTCCAAAATGTCTTGGTATGCTGAAGCATTAAGAGTTCCTTTCACTGGAACTAAGGGGCCGAGCCCAACCCCTGAAAAACAACACCTGAATGATCAATGATTTGGAGGAGTGTCCCAAAACTGATTAGAAGTTGGTATGAGAAATAATTATTCACTCCAGAGTTTTAATTACTGAGGTTTTATGATATACTTGTTTAATATTAAAGCATGAGAATTCGGATGTATATAAATATTAAATGTAAATGTACATTTAAATGTAAATGTTATGCTTCAGGTGATGGTGCAGAGCATAAGAGTAACAGCATGACAGCAAGGAAAAATCCTTTCAGGATGGTGTTAGTAGTAAAGAGTGAGGATGATACGTTCCTCCTCACAGCAGTAGAAGTTTACGGCTTGATTTAGTGGATAGCGTTTTGTTGTCCTTTTTGTGAACTGTCTTTGTGAGGGGGCAGTCACACCTGGGCCACAGAGGAACAGTTAAACAAACTCTGTGGTTAAACATTAACCCCCCCCTCTTCTACCATTCCCCACACCATCACACACACACACACACACACCACACTATTTTTTCTCTCTCTCTCTCTCTCTCTCTCTCTCTCTCTCTCTCTCTCACACACACACACACACACACACACACATACACCACTCTCTTTCTCTCTCTCTCTCTCTCTCTCTCTCTCTCTCTCTCTCTCTCTCTCCACACACACACACACACACACACACACACAGACACACATTCTCTATCCACTTCTCACCATCTCTTTCTCTATCTCTCTCCTCCCTCTCTCTATCTCCAACACATACACATATCTGACACATATCTGACACATATCTCTATGTTACACAGACACACACACAAACACACACACACACACAAACAGCATTGATCTGTCTCTGTGCTTTACACAGACGCACACACATGCACACACACAGATTCAGTCAACTGTGACTAATGTAGCTTGAGAGTCAACCTAAGAGCCAAAAGATCTGTGGGACTGAAATAGATGAGAGGCAGTAGGAGGTACAGTAAATAGCAAAGTTAGTGAACTAGAATATACAATCCAGCACTTCTACATTAATGAGTGTGTTCTAAAGTAAATAAATTCCTCGTTCTCAGGATTACCCAAATTCACTTCCCAGTGTATTCTGTACAGTGCTATTTTTAAATAATCTGTACAGTTTAGCTCAGGAATTAAAACCAGCTTTGGGCCACATCCTTGTTTTTGGTGTCAATAAGGAAAAATGAAGTGTTGGATGGAGCACGGGATTCGAGAGGTGGATTAAAATTAGCTTGGGTGGAACTGGGAGAGATATGCTATTGTGCCAAACAATGCTATGGTTTTCAGTGCAGTGAAGTATCTGCTTACAACTTCACATTTTTAAGCCCCACAGCAGAAATACAGGGGTTAAATTATTGATTAGGCAGACTGCTCAAATATTTAACTAGAATAGACTAGAATAGAAAAGCTGGCTTCTTCCACTTCCGTCTCATGGCATTAAAAAAAAAAAGACTGATAAAGCTATACAAGGTTAAGGAACATCCAGCATCATATGCTATAGGGATGAATAAAGTAAGTCCACTGTAATAATGCGAAAACATACAATGGTAAAAAAAATACATATTAAAGCAGTACTTTCACCTACATTAGACAGACTTGTGTTATCAGGTGTCACTGAGAGACAACTGGATCAAATGACTCTGAGTGTTAAACGTGGTTGTGGCCCTGCCACAGCTCAACAAGTCTCTCAAAAGACTCTGTTTGTGTGGCATAAAAATGACAGCGATAATTGACTGAAAAGAATAATTGCTAATAAATAAATATAGATTAAAAGTAAGCATGATGTCCTGCTTGGTTGGAAACACCACCGCTACATGGTTTTCTGAAGACACAACAAGCATTACAATAACAATGTACCTACACCTAGTGTACACAGAGTGTACATATAAAATATTCAATCAGCCAGTCATATAACAGCAGTGGAGATACAAGTCAAGTGCTTGAGTTAATGTTCACATCAAAGAAAAGAACGGGGGAAAAGTGCTGTGAGAGACTTTGACAACAGCATGGGTGTTAGAGCCAGGAGGTCTGGTTTCAGAAACCTGCCGATATGCCGGTTTTTGGCCAGGCAATGTTTTTCCAATCTTGATCCTGTGACCAGTGTAGACTCAGATTCCTGTTTTTAACTAACGCATGTGGAACGCAATGTGGTCCCCTGCTGTAGTCCATTAACCTCAAGGTTAATGTTGTGCAATCTGACTTGCTTTTCTGCTCACCACCGTACCACCGTTGTATTTTTTTCCCTTCTTCCCCACTCGAAACAGACTATTGTTCCCCAGCTTCATATTCTAACATGACAAGCTGTGTCTTAAATGAGTAGCGTTGCTGTGCTTTTACAGGAATAAATGCTATGGGCCACACTTTATTCCTTAATTATTTTATGCAACAGCCATAAAGTAAGAGAAGACTTTGTGTTGAAGTATGAATGCAGAAATCCTTAACTTTGCAGCATTTTGTTATCAAAATCAGATCCTGTGCAATGATTCAATTCTGCTAGATGAATGCATATGAATGTTATGGCCCTCTGATTTTCCTATATTATTGTGTCTGTACGAAGGTGAGTACTGGCACACAGTGTGCTAAGGCAAGAGGATTAAGGCAGCAGTATGATTAGAGCTGGCTAAATAGCCTTTTACGTGAGCATTAATTTCAAGATTTGTCTATATTTACTATTCAGTAAGAAATGATCCAGTAAAAGTGAACAGTACTACACCCTCAGCCCATTATGTTGCTTCTGGATAGATAGATAGATAGATAGATAGATAGATAGATAGATAGATAGATAGATAGATAGAACTTTATTTCCATTGCAGAAAGTGCAGCTAAATATGCTAAATGCTTATACAGCACAATATGTGTAAAAAAGATAAATATATATGTCTGTGCACATTGTATGTACATCAGTAACTGAGATATTACAGTGTTTATACAGAATGTATACATATATAGAGATAAACTAGGGTAAGCAAGTTTGAATAAAGCTCCAGAGTAATAAGAGTAGTGTAATGATGCAGTGTTCAGTACTCAATGCCCTGTTTTTAGACCAGCATTCATCCCATACCAGGAAGTTGCTATGTTTCGTAATGATGCAGGTAGGCTTTTTTTTCATTGTATGCATTGAATACTTTTCTAGCGGAAAAGCAGAAGCGCTGATACAGAAGTGCAGAAACACTGTCTTAAAGTTTTTGTACTGTTACTGGCACCGTACCTCAAGCCTTTCTCTAACATTGTTTTACTTTCTTTGCAGTGCCCAGTGTCATGAAACTTAATCCACGCCAGGCTCCGTTATACGTAAGTATATCTTTCAAGCTCCGTCTGTGCACCTGCTGGTTGAAAAGTCAGTATAAATGCATTGCGGAAAATGAACCCCTCGACAACCGGCGAGAGAGTTTGTCTCTTGATTCCACCCGAAAGACGATCAGTCACATAGGTCACTTCAGCTAAAATATTCTGCTAGAGATCAGGAAGCATTGACCCTCACACGTACGAAAATGTTCAGAGACCCTGCTTTTCTAAACCCATAGCAGATGCTCTGTTGCAGTTTATCCAGTCGCAAGTGTTTAGATAAGTGGTTTAACTGAAGGCAGATCATCAGACCAGATACCAGAAATGTGAGACTTTTCAGAGACTTTGCTAGATTTTTTTTTTTCGAATTAGTGAACAGAAAATTTGCATTTTAATGCTAAAGGTCAACATTCAGTCATTCAGTTGCTTAATCCTGACCTTTATAAGCAAGACCTTTATAGGTCTTTATAAGACTTTCAGTTTTATTTATTTCAATAGCCTTGTTCTTATCGCACCTCCAGGGTCCTGGATTCAGTCCTGAGCTTGGGTTAATCTCAGTGTGTAATTTTGCATGTTCTGAGTGAATATTATGAGAGCACATGGGCATGTGATGCCTGACATAGGCTTGTCCTCTATTCATAATTTGTTCCTGCTATGATTCCTGGATAGATCCACCTCACTTATAAAGTGTTTCCCGAGTAAGAACAAATGAGTGTACTGTTATTGCGGACAATTCAAAGTCTAATAAAAACCACGAGGACTAAACCATGATTGTGATGATATTGCAAGCCATAAAGGCATAAAAGACAATTATGGTGATTATTATTCCACTTTCTGTGACCAGGACAGAGCATAATGTTTGATGATGTAGTAGACTGGAATGAGCTGATTTTAGAGGTGAAGCAGCAGTGTATGGATGCTGGATGAGTTATTGGGCTCATGACGCTCTCGTCCTGAGTCTCTTGTCAACAAAGACACGGTCGTATGCACAGGGGTTTCCCGGCCGCTCTGAAATCTGATCTGGTTTCAAAGACACCTCACACAGCGCAATTAAGCAGGTGAAAAGCTATCAGATCAGTCCCAACACTGAGAGGACAGCAACAATGGCACTGACAGATCACCTCCTCTTGTCTCCCTGTCTTTCTCTCATGGGATTTATCCCAATGCTGAGTGATATTTAGTTTCACTAAAGACTTTAGCTGTATTCACACACACTTATTATAGAGTGTGCGAAAAAGCAGTGTGTTACTATGAACCTAAGGCATTTCTAATGAGGAAATGAGTATATCATAGCAAATCGGGAAATAATTAATCATTTATGTTAACAGCCAACTGATTCGTGTCGAGTCATCATTCATAATGGAAAATTTTAAATTATTAAAATTATTATGAAAATCAACAGTTGTGTTTTTTGTTTGTTTGGTTATAAAGGTTTCCATCAAATGTCTCTAGGCCTTTGTCACAGCACTGCAGATTACCAAGGATTAAAAATGAGAAAAAAACACTGTTTTACTATTTGGTTTTAAACATATCACTTCACATCAAATTTTATATACATTTTGTTGCTATATTTCATTAAGGCATCAATTCACTTTCCCTGAATCAAGGTTGAAAATCACTTTTCTATCTGAGCTGTTTGTTTAAACTTTTGTGGTGAAAGGTGAAAGGTGGAGCCGCCCTCGACTAGAACGCTCAGCGTGTGTGTTACTGCTGTGCATGGGATTTTGTGCAACTTCTCTTTGTGGTAATCTCTTCAGGTCGACAAGAGCACGATTTCCTGTTAAACCACTGTTAACCGTCAGATAACACCCATTTCTCTGCCGAATTCTCGTTAGAATTTGAGAGACTGTTATGCTCGAATCAGTCATTTGTGATTTTGGTAAAAGTGTCTGTGCCTAAATCATTACTGTATAGGGAAATGCTTAATCGGAAAACATTAAGACATCAAAACTCTGGCTCATTGTTTAGCATCGAGTCAAGTTCCCATTTCTATGTTTTTTTCAAGCTGTTTTCACAACACGGAATCACACTGCACCATGTATAGCACAGAGCTGCTGAATTCTCCAATCTGATTGGTCAAGTGGAGAGTTGATTCATTTTGAAAAACAGCAGCTCTGGTTAGTACATCTGGCTGCAAGCGTTGTTTTTAGTAATGCACAAACTGTAATAAAGGATCATTTCTACACTGTAAAACTTATATATAACATATAGTGAAGGAAAATTTTAAAGGAAGAAGCTTTAAACCTCTGTGTACGTGACTAGAAGTTGTTTATGCGACGTAGACGAGATGGCAATATTTGTATAGTAAGTGTAATTCAGTGTAATATCATACATAATATTAAAACAACATATTACAATACTTTTGCTCATTGCTTTTAGGAAGATCTTACAGAGACTAAGCAGAATTTGTTTTCTCAAGGACCCAACTATGGCGTATTAGTGGTGTAGGGATGCTGGGAAAACACAACTTTCTGATTTGTAACCACTGAGCCACTATAAGCAGCATGATTAGCTTTTGATTCAGTCTACGCTAGCACTGAATTAACTCATGCTAATATATCAACTAGCATCGAAATTTCAACTCAAACAGCATTGGTTTGTAAAGGACACACAAAAAGGATGTACCGAGTTGCAGATTTTACTTTTCAAATCTTTACCATTTTCAGCTCTGTCAAAAAAACATTAGCTATCCCGCAATACTCTGCATTTTCTGATATTTTACTGCAAACCAGTGCACTTGTCTAACTTTAGAATAATTCACAGTACAATCCTGTAAGATTATAAAACAGTACAATGCTGTAAAATAAACATTACTAGTTCATCTAGTAACACTTACACAGCTGCTCCTCATGCACTGATTAAATATTCACTGATTAGATTTCTGTTAGCAGACATTTATTTAACATTTTTGGAAGGATTGTCCACTGCCAGCACTTTGTTGTATAACAGTCTGAGGTAAAGCTGTGCGAATAACATGAGACATGTTAACATGAGAATATCTTCACGACTGAGGATTTCTCAGCAAAATGGCAAGCTGTACTATTTTGTCTCCTAAACGCCAGGAGAGAGAAAGAAAACACAAGCTGAATAAAAACTAGAGCTGTAATAACACAAGCGATAACAGGAACAGTGTGACAGTGTCACATTTTTGGATTTAGTAGAGATTTAGTATATTTAGTGTCCTAAAATGCAATATATGGCCAAACTAAAATACATGGGCAAAAGTTTGTGGATAGCTGACCATAATATCCACATGTGCTACAAACTCAAACTGTTGCCACAAATTTGGAAGCAGGCAGTAGTGTAGAATGTCTTTATATGCTGTAGCATTAACATTTCCCTTCACTGGAACTAAGAAGAACAAACCTGATCCATCAGGACAATGCCTCTGAGCACACAGCAAGCTCCAAGACATGGTTTGCCAAAAATCCTGCACAGAGTCAAGACTTCAACCCCACTGAACACCTTTGGGATGAACTGGAACGCTGACTGCACCTCAGACCTCACTAAACATCAGTGTCTGACCTCACTAACGCTCTTGTGGCTGAATGATCACAAAACCCTACAGTGGCTCTGTGGCACAGTGGTGGCTCAGCTGATGCAAACAGAGTGCTCATTGTAGGCTGCTTTTTTCTGCCGGAAAACCAGCTTAAGTGACATCTAACAGGTTTTCTCAGACCGCTTGCATAAGTATTTACCACCTTTGAGCTTTTCCTCATTTAGTGGTGGCGTAAACTGGAACAGAAATAGATTTAGATAATAGAGCGTGTGTGTGTGTGTGTGTATATATATATATATATATATATATATATATATATATATATATATATATATATACACACACATTTGATCTGCTTCTGACATTTGATCTACTTCTGCGTATTATCACACATATTAATAGTGTTCTAATTAATTAATATATATTATATATAATAATATAATTTAAGACATAAAATATACATTAATTCTGATTACTGTATATAATTCAGATAATCATTTATATGTTAAACCTGAATGTTAATTATACTATAACCTCTCCATTTCCACAACCATATGAAAGGACGAATCTTACATTCCTCACTTTATTTAAAGACTTTCTTATGAGTTTCTTATGTAGTTAATGAATAATTCATTGCATTACTGAATAACTCAAGACTGTGAGAGGTTAAATGATCAGTGTGCATAACCTTACAGAAAAATCAATGCAATTATGCAGTGTTATTGTGCAGCAAATGTACAATAAGTCATGAAGTTTATGTCACGTTTTGGGATCCTGAGTACAGTGCACTTCTTTAGAAGTGATTATCTTGTACTTCATTTCTGAGACTCAGTTTCTCTTTTCTCTGAGAGGGATCATTGTGCGTACGACTTGTTCTGTCTTAATGCTGGATAAAGCTCTAGAAGGTTCTTTGCCTCAAAATGGAGATGCTGAATTGCTGCCATTATCATTTTTGTTGTAAAGCAACCTTGACTGTGCTTCATAAATAAAATGGGCAACAACAACCATAATAATAATAATAATAATAATAATAATAATAATAATAATAATAATAATTGTAAACATGTGGTGTTGTGCATTAGGGCAGTTGTGTGCTCACCGTTCAGCTCAGCGATGGCGAGCTGTGTGAGACAGAGGACGGGAGGTTCTTCCTGCATTTCACCGGCTCGACTCAGAGGCATGTGAGCAGCACACTGAGGATCACTCACGACACCCTACAGCTAGTGTGTCCAGGTACGTACTGTTCCTTTATTTATGCACTAAGTGCAACAAGCAGGATTACATAATCCAAACCTGAGGATGATGTAGCAGGAGGCAGGGTCAACTTGATCCTTAGGCATTTAAAGACATAATCAGGAGAAAAAGACAGAAAATAAAGACAAGCGTAAGGGAAACAGAGGGACTAAGCGAGTTTGGGAATCAGGAAATTACAGTATGATGACTGCACAAGACGCACATACCTGGATAAAAACACAATAATTAGACTACTTATGATGGCATGGTGATATAACATACAGTGAATGTTAATAGGAAACAAAGGCCATGGCAAAGACGTAGCTGCAAATTAAATTTGGATATATCTTTGTAAATGTGATGCATGCAATCATTTTTGTTGGATGCCAAACAGTAGTAGGAGAATATGTAGTAGATAGTATATCATACTTTTTTATTTAATTATTTAAAGCATCAGCCAATCGTTCAACTCAAAACTCCTTTGCTCAGAGTGCATCTTCCCGGCTAGTATTTTTCTAACATGCATGATCACACTTGGTTAATCCTGTTTTTCATCATAGCAGCTGGTGGCCAATTAAATGTGATTCAACAAGCAAAGGGACATGTGCGTTTGACATCCGGCTGGTTAAATATGTAGGCCGACTTCGCTGGCCTTTCATGAACATCATTATAGTGAAATTACTGCACAAAACAATGTTTTTTCACACACATACAATCAGATGCTGTGTATGTGTGTTATGTTAACCAGCCACGAGTTTGACACTGTTATTAGAGAATTCAGTGGAGGTTTAATCCAAAAATCTACACGACTGGTGTCAGGGACTGTATAGGAGGTGGGTGCAAATGCAGATTATTTATTGTGAAATGTACAAAACAAACCAGCCAAGACCATGAAAACAAGAACCATAAACGTGAACTGCAGAAACAAGGCAAACAGATCCAGACTACAAGGGAGTTTGTAGCAAACAACACAACACACAGAGACCAGAATCTAAATAGGGATGAGTATGTTATGAGGAGTAACATGAAACAGGTGTGAGTGATCAGTGACATGTGATATGGTCATGTGATTGGGTGGGACTGATGGGTAATGTATTTTTTCATCAAAACCAGCAAGGAAAACAGGAAACAAGAACTATTGGGGAAAAACCATGACGTAAAACAGGAGGCATGCATGTAGAAAGAGTTTTAGACTAAAAGATCGCAAAGAGAATGTGGCATACAAATGTAATATATTGTGAATAATTAGATGCTGTAGAATAGTCCTAATAATAAAGATCATGTTATTTTGTGAAATATGTCTTTCACTGTTATTTGGCTGCCCGTATATAAAATAGCACTTGATACAATACATACAGGTAGCATATTATTTTGTACAAACATTAGCAGAGGGTGTGAAGCTAAAGTGGGGGTAAAAATGTTACCTCCACACGCATGGCACACTTAATTAATCATAAGATTATATTTATTTATTTAATATTTCTCTGTTGAATATCACTGTTGACAGTTGGTACAGCTTTACACTTGAGTCATGAGTCAAGTTTATAGTCAGAATCACAGATAACTGATATTCGGCAGCACTGAACTTGCCCAGCAGTATGGTAGAGTGCATGCTAGGTACAGAATCACTGACCCTTTCACAGTACACACCTTTAACTGCTTGTGCACTGTTGTCTGGTGTATGTAGCACATTTTAGAATTGCTCACAGAAGAGTTCACTTTGGGAAGATCCACTTCAAGTCCCCCAATGGTGGTGGGAATTTGTAAATAAGAAAAAAACAGAAGAGAACATGGGGAGGAAATCTTGATTGTGGACATGAGAGCAGTGAGGATTGGAAAGTTGAACTCTGTTGCAAAGGGAACTGGAGGCATTTAGAAGCATTGCTATTGTGTGTATAGTTTGCACTTGCTCTCCCACACAGATAGATGGATGATAGAAATGGATTCAGTGCACTGCTTGGCATGAGATCAGATGAATTAGAGTTGGTCTCTGTAGAGCCTTGGTGTGTGAGGGTGCGGAGGAAGACCAAGGAGGCGGAATTTTAGCTGAGCTCTGGCTGGCGTTTATTCAGTCCACACTTTTCAGCACCCTTTTAAAAACTCAACAAAACAAAAACAACACAACAACAGGGAAGAGGTTCATCCCGGACTGGCAGCTTTTGCTCCATCAGGGTCAAGTTCACTCTCCTTGGCATGTATATGTGTGTGGGTTTGTGCATGTCTTACAAGTGTTGTTAAGCAGTATGCAGTATTATCTCTCTCTCTCTCTCTCTCTCTCTCTCTTTCTCTCTCTCTCTCTCTCTGGTTAGAGTAGTTACTGAAAGCACGGAGTCCTAAATAAGTAGACTCCTGCCGGATTGTCCCACCTCCTCTCCGTCCACAGCTGACACTCGACAACACCCCTGCTGCTCTCCAGCTCCCATTGTTTTTGTCTTATCATTCTACTAGCAGCTAGTCACAGAGGGTTTCACATCATGCAAATTAAGTGTAATATAATGTAATGTAAGTAAATGAAAATCATGTCAATGAACCCTTCACACTACACTGTTGGTCACCATGGGAATGTATGTAAGGGTCTAAAATACTAATGTATAAAATCATTATAAATTCCTTACTACACATGCCACATCGTAATTCTGACAACCCGATGTTATAATAATGTTATATTTCATTAGCTCCTAAACAGAGCGAACAGCTCCCTAATGTTGAACCTTGTATCACTGAATTGCACAAGAACCACAGGAACGACTGCCAATTTTAAAAATCTGAAATACTTGTGGTTATTTTTGCTTCTTATTTGTGTGTAAAATAGCACACATTTTTCTTAGCACTCTACGACAAGAATGGCCAAGAAACAAATTGTTGGAACACACACACACACACACACACACACACACACACACACACACACACACACACAGTAGACTAGCATAACATGGCCCAGTAAAATATGTCTGTAAAAAAAAACCTATTTTTTTTCTGTGCTATTCCATTAAGGAGGTTTTGCGATGGCTTAACCATTCCCTTTGCATTAGCTTAACCCTTTCCATTTCACTGAGAGCCATTTTCTTAAGAAGGTGTCAGAATGTGGAGGGAGAGATTAACAGATGAATGAGTAATGTGCATGAGTTTGTGTGTCCAGAGGCATTGCTATCTGTTAGTAAGAGAAAGCTTGTTTAGTGCAGAAACCCTGCAGCCGAGGCTAGAATACATCCAAACTCTATGTTTGCGCATTTGCATCATATCTCAGACCTTTCAGGCTCACTTGGCTTGATTGTCAGCAATGTGGCTCGACCATCCTGGTCATATGTCTGCCTTCTCACACCAGCAGAGACGCAGCAGCACTCAGGATGTCAACACAACATGCTCAGTGATCTGATTAAAGGCTCAGGTGGATTGGAGCAGGCAGAGTAGGGCACAGGGAGCATTAAAGCCCACAGAGAATACACTCACGCTATTTACATTATCTGGCTGGGTGTAATCGAGCGTTACACAGAAATAGGAAGACAGACTTTACTAGCGCTACTAATGTGAGCTAGGAAAGCATGTGCCTGTAATAAATCTCACTCAAATAACTGTCCCTACCTTCTTAGCTTTTTTAACACAAAGTCTGTCTTTCTCTCTCTCTCTCTCTCTCTCTCTCTCTCTCTCTCTCTCTCTCTCTCTCTCTCTCTCTCATTTTTTTTTTGTTTCAAATTTGAATGCAGTATCATCTTGTCTTCTCAAAGGGGACAGAGCTTGCTTTTTCGGTGAAGCTTTTTTATAAGCTTTATTCTGTGCTGTGAATTGTCAGATATATGCAAATGATGAGTGTTTGGGAATTCTCTATTCATGCTAAACGAAAGAGAAATCCAGATCAGTTGCTATCGCATCAGTGTCACAATAGAAGGGCTGAGACAGATGCAGTTGTAGGTAAGGAAGTTTTAATAACACGGTGGCAAAAGGTCCAAATCGACAGGCAGCAACAAACAACACGGATGAGGGCAAGCAGGAGCAAGTCGAGAAAAGCAGAAACGAGATCAGAATAATAATACTTTGCGATTTCTGTAAGTGTGAGTGCGATTGGAAACAGGTGAAGGTGATAAATAAACTGGTGACTGTGAATGAGGAAGTGAGTGTGCAAGTCTATTGCAGCCATTTTTATAGGCCACACTGAAGCCTCCTGATGGTGTGACACCTACTGCAACTCTCAGAGGACTAAACAACATCAGTTTAACAATCACAATCCTGTTGAATTCTCAAATATGATTGGGTGGATAGTTAATTAATATTCTTTTATATTATTATTATAAACCAGAGTGGTTTACAGGGGTGGACGCTCCACAATGATCTAAGATAAACAATAAATGTATTAAAAGACATGCTGCTGTTTAACAAAGAATATACAGTGAAGTCAGTAAGTTTTCCACCATGGGAAAGGACAGAGGTTTCCCAGAACATGAGAAGCTGGGATAAAAATGCGTGGCTGGAACAGGGATGATGCTTTCTAGCTGTTCTAGTATAAGTAATAACAGGACCTATCGTCCAAGGTTTAGGGAATATTTCTGAGATTCACAAATTGAATGTCAGTACATGTCTAGTCGCTCAGCCACTCATTTCTGTGTAGAGAGCTTCCGAACCTCAACCAGAATGTTTTGACTTTGTGGTCAGCTTGGCTGGGCTTTATGGCCCGTGCCCAGTGATTTAGCACTAACGCTAGCCCAGGCACAACATGCCTGGGTGTGGTACAAACGGCTGATGGGCACAGAGAGGAATTTCCTGGGTGGACTTATGACCCCAAATTTAGTTTTTCTGTATTTAAGGGTTTGCTAGTGTCATATTTTGTCAGTTATGAGACATGTGTCATTTATGGCATGTTAATGATTGAACATACTATGCATTCTCATTTCCTGAGACCTATTGCGTTATGATAAATGATCGTTTCATGCCTCTGTTAAATGACACCATGTCATGTCAGTTCCTCTTTCTTTTTGGGTAACGTGTTGAGAAACAGCAAGCTCACACTGTGTATTACCGCAGACTTGCTCGGTTGGTGCTTGGTTGATATAACCTTGGACTTTGACAGTCTTGTGTGTTGCTGTGTAGGGTGAGACTTGGCTGCCACATTTATAGGAACCACAGGCTCCTGCTGTAGTGGTTATGGGCTGGGTGTGGGTTGCCATACAGATAATGAGTCTACTTTACTGCTGTGAGGAAGCAGATACTTTAACACTGTGATGTTTATAGGAAAGGAAAAAAAGCATTTCCCTGTATAACATGCATCTTTCAAAAATGTTTGTCTGTTTGGCATATGGCAAGTAAATTCCAATGGTATTTTGCAGAAGGTGGAGCATTTTTCATTATATATAGTCATTACAGCACAATTACAGGTTAGTTAAGGAATTACTGTCACTTATACGAGTCACATTATATTGCATACATGAAGTCACTGCTGCTTTTATAGGTCTTTAATGTTATACCTATTCTACTTTATATCATGTGTAATATATCTGAGCAGTAGTGTCAGAAATTGAGGCACGATACCCCTCATTCATCAGAATAGTGCAGATTTAAGCACAAAATGTTTAGAACGACATACGCTGCATCTGGATCTGAATTATGAATCTGTTGTATGACAACACTGATTTGATCGCAAATGATGAATCAGTCTCAGCTGTGTGGACACACTTTAATCCCATTTAATTTGTTGTGCCAATCAAAGGAACACATTCAGTAGGCTACCGATACCCGAGATCCCAGGAAAGAAGTGAAGTGTCAGGGTTAGAGTTAGAGATGCTTGTGTATAAGGTTGTTGCATATAAAAATAGGGTAGTTAGTTATCTCAATTCCGTTTTGGAGCAGAACCAGATGGATCTAGCTTTAATTAAGTTTTAGTTATTAATTTCAGTGAGGCAGGTTTCCATCTTAAACTAATTTGATTTGAAATAAGGTTATAGCAATAAACTTTCTTGACTCATCTTTCGTTCTGCGTTTTCTCCTTCTCCAGCCCATGACCGCTGTGAGTCGGTGGTGGTCACTCTGTTTTCTGAGGGTCCAGATGGCCTCGTTCATCACCTGTCCTCAGAGCAGATGTGTTTTGTCCAGGACTTGGCCTTGGACATGGCCCAGTTCCTGTTGAGTGCAGTGGGCCAGGACAAAGGGACGGAGGGTGCACTTCTGTTGAACGAGTGTCACATCCCTCTGCAGGAGTGTGAGAAACTGGACCAGAGTCTGGCGCTCGCCTTCAAACACCTCACGCTGCCTCCTGACTGGAGTCTTTTACAGGACAGTAACGGTAAGAGCCATTTCCGAGACAATGCGCAGATCCGGTCTATGCTTGGAAACCTGGGGAAACCCTTTACATGGTCAGATTTTGTACTATAATACGTTTTCTACATCTGCACATATCTCAAGCAGAAGTGCTACACCCAAAAGTGAAAAATAACGGAAAAGTCTGTAGAATTCATAATCCTTTCTGCAGTTCAACTAACAAAGCTAAACATACAATATAAAAAACAATCTACACAACACAATGCAAAAATAATGCAGGATATGTATCATATAAGCTGATGTGACTCATATGAATTCATTTACAAACCTGTAGAGGGCGTCTGAGAATCAGAATATGAGCAATTCTCAGGATTGTCTGCACAGTTTATCTGTGTTTTGAATAACTAAGCAATTATTATATATTTACAAAAGAAAATGTTCTGTGGATGGTCTAAGACGTTGGCATCCCACAGGATCTTTACAGAATTTTTCTCAAGTAGCAGCAGAAACACTGCTGTTATTCTTAACCTCTTTATCACTGTTTTTTTTTTGTTCCATTTTGCATTCCCGTTTGATTACCAGGGTTACCATGAATATAACGCATGCCATTCTAGGACAAACATTCTGGGTGGATTAGAATAACAACGCTGCATCCAGTCTTTGTGCATGGAGTTTAAGCTGTGATGCCAAATTGTATGTAGACCCCATCAGCCTTATTGAACAGCAGATTATTTGGACTGTACATTTGCTATATTTACTACTACATCTTAAGTTTCTACACTCAAGCCTGTAGTTATTCCTATGATGTTTCTATAAGCCACAAAAACAGAAGTGGGGCAAACTTTCAGTTCCTTAAGCAGGATCTCATGACAAGTACTTTCACTCTTTACTGAAGGATCAATACTGAAATACTGCAGTTTTTAGCCTTATTGTAAAAGAATCTTTGAAAAAGGACTCAACAATTATTTATTTAGAAGATGCTTGTAGCATACAGTAGTGGGAAGTGTGTAAATCAGTGTGCTCTTTATTATGTGGAGTTGAGTCATAAATCATAGTGGGGTCAAGGTATAGGCAAACAGGAATATTCAAAACAGGTCAAATAAACATACTTAATAATTAAAATGACTTAATAATTGAACTAAAAACAATAGGGTATAAACCAACAAAATAATTACAGTGTTAAACAAAGAACAGGTACACACCAATGACATGATCAGGAAGCAGACAGGAGCAAAATGGAAACAAAGGTACTTGGCAAAACATAAACAAAAGCACATCAGGAAATACCAAACACATGCAGTGCTCGATACCCTGGGAACTGTGCCACGTGCTGCGAGGCAGAATTTGTGACAATGTTTTTATCCAAAGCAAGTTACAGTTGAGCTGAGGGTCAAAGGTTTTGATCAGTAGCGCTTCGTCATACATCTTTTTAATCATGTAGCTCAAAGCCTTCTTCACTGAGGCTAAAGAACTAAAGAGCTGAAAGAACAGAAACGACACTCTCTGGTTAATAAATAATAATTACAAATCCAGCTACATGCTGACAAATTGTCTCAATGTCAATTTGCAAAAGTGTCTGAAAGATATAAAACGAGGAGCGATCAATGCATTGACGTATGAGAATTTAAAAGAATAGATGACTCAGACCTCTTCACCTTGTTCAACCATCTCCTGCATAGAAAACATTGCGCCGAACACTATTGAACTCGATTCAAAGAGGAAGAGCGTGTGTAAGAGGTAGAGAAGGTGACAGACAGACAGAAAGTCTTTTATGTAGGTTTGCAAGAAACTTGTAGTGACCTGGGCTTGGTGCATGTCAGGGCAGCGCTGCAGTTATTCTTGTGTAACCTTTTTTAATTGAAAATGAACACGTGAATGTGGCATCCATTCATCATTGCACTTACATGCCCAATGAAAAGGGACACGTTGCTTTGTCGAGTCTAGGCTGAACCTGCCTCCAGCCTCCTGCTTTTTGTGCTGACACAATGGTTACAAATCACCCAATCAAATATGTCGACACGCTTCATTATTCAAGAGCCCAAGAGTTGATATTAAAGTGAAAGCAACAATACTTTTGCATAAAAAACATTGACACTGTGTCGAACTACCTGCTTTCTGACCTTCTAACATTTGTGTTGTAGATCTGGAGCCTCAGGAGACTCTACTGCACTTTGCGGCTCGTCGTGGGCTCCAGCGAGTGGCGTCCTTCCTCCTGCAGCAGCCCGGAGCGAGACACGCACTGACACTTCCCAACAGAGAAGGCGCGACCCCGGCTACTCTGGCACAGAGTTGCGGACACAGCTCGCTGCTAGAGCTACTCATACAGTGAGTGTGTCATCACAGCAAAGAGCTTCACACTCATGGGGTTTGCAAACTAACCCTGGGATTATGTTAAATTATGTCAAACTTTCACATAATTTCGTAATCACAGAGTACAGGAAATATAACGTACCAATTAGCAGGATCCAGTTAGCTTAAGGACTTACTAGCTTGGCTTCATTATTAGCAACATAAAGAGGTTTGTTTTTTATTTGAGTGTATTGAATGTTGCCCGAATACATGCATGAAAGATCCAATTTGAATAAAAAGCTTAATTTGGCTCCTTCCAGCCTGGATTAATAATTAGTCCCCTACACATTTTGAAACGTATTTTATTTACTGTAGCCCAAAGCTAAGTTTCTTTGGCTTACCAAAAAGCTCATTTAAATTTGGGTTGGCTGATTAAGCTGTGCCTGCTCATTCATAGCCTCAGTCATTCCCTCTGAACCTCAGGACACAATGAATGGGCTGATGGTAAAATTCTACAGTGTGTTTTTACCTGTATATACATATTCATTTCACAGCGCTTAATTATGATTGGTCAGAAGGTGTTGATGAATAATAAAAGTTTAACAACAGTTACTATTTTCCTAACATACACTCTGATCACTTTATTAGGAACACCTGTACACCTGCACGTTCCTGCAAATATCCAGTTAGCCAATCAGGTAGCAGCAGTGCAGTGCATAGTTATGCAAAAACAGGCCAAGAGCTTCACATCAAATATCAGTATGGGGAAAATATTATCAGCATGTTGTGTGTTCCGAGATGCTTTCCTGCTCGCCGTAGATGTACAGAGTGGTTACTTGTGTTAGCGTACTGTAACCTTCCTGTCAGCTCAAACCAGACAGGCCATTCTCCTCTGACTTCTCACATGAACAAGGTCATTCTGACTGCAGAACTGATGCTCACTGGATGTTTCCTCTCCCTGCACGGTACTGAGTAAGCTCAAAGACTGTTGTGTGTGAAAATCCACACAACAGGGAATCAGCAGACACATATCTGTGTAATTGTATCCATTGCACTTTATCCACATAATTGGATAATTGCATGAATAAGCAGATGTAGATTGGTGGCTTATTAAAGAGGTCAATGTGCGTATTTGCATAAAGTGAATACATGAAGCCATATTTTTAGCTAAACAGTGTAGGATCAAGGCTTTTTTGAGGGATGTCTTGTGAGAATATTCATAAAGAATTACACAGCAGCACTCCCCTTTGGCTAAAGTGTATCTCGGGGGATAAACTAGGACAAGCGTGGGTTGCATTCTGCTATATTATGTCTGACTTCCTCCTCCACATGTAAAGAGAGGCTTCTGGGATTATTTTTGCAACTAAACATGGGAATATCCCACACAGTACAGTAACACAGCAATTTTTAAATTCTATTTTGCAAGTGCAGAGTTATGAAGTTTGCCTGGTTTGAGAAAATGCCCACCTGCTGTTGAGTTAAATCTGTGACTGCAGGCATTAAGACTGCATCATTGGTTCCTTTATTAACATATAATTGGAAGATTTTCACACACACACACACACACACACACACACACACACACACACACACAAAAGAAAAAAGAAAAAGAAAAAAGAAATTAGTCTTGCCTGCTCTAGTGACAGCCTGATTCAGGGCCATAACTTTCATTCGGGCCTCACCAAGTCCACTCCACCCAGGATTGCACAATCTCTGAGGTCAGACGGAAAGGGTTTCACCCACTACACCTCATATAGAACAAACTGACTTCAGCTTTGGTTGTTAAGCTGAGAGCAGACTTGTGATTTAGAGAACTCTATCTTCAGTGTAACTGATTAACAGTGTAATGTTTACAGAGAGATTCTGTTTTAAGTGTGTATAGGAGGCACTCGATATGGTTGGGTGTGTTTTATAATCAGGTGGTATGTTTTGAGCAGGGAGGAGACAGGCACTCAGGATAGCACCGAGACTCGTAAACGACACTGCTCTGGTGACTATGTGGTGCAGCACCACCCGGATCTGAACACCTACACCCTGTCAGTGGTCAACGAGCCTGGCACAACGCCACACAGCCTGCTAGAGGACGTGCAAGAGTTGCAGCGTGCGATTCTACAAAACACAACGCAGGTCGAGGTGAGTCATGCTACTTAGTTTAGTACAAAAATCTGATAATATCATGAGATTCAAGATTCTGCGCTATTTCTAGGCACCTGTTTAAATGTGAGCAAATGTGTGATACTGACCATGTTAACTGTGTTGTACAAAGGTCATGTTTGGTTCATGACTAATCTCTTCTACTGAAGCATGTGTTCAGACAACACTCGGATGGATTTGATCTAAAAGGAATCATAAAATTTTGCACAAATTTGAGCTTGATGTGCACACTGTCATTAAAGCGAAAAGGAGACATACCAATTCTAAAAGACTGAACTTTATATAAATATTTAAAAGATTCTACTTTTCACTCAGATTGTTGTCAGGAATTTAATATCAATGAATATTGTTGCATTTAATTAGAAAATAATGTAAAATAAAAGCTTTTTTATTAATAGTCCCAGTGTTTTAGACCCCATTGAAGCTGAAAGGATTTATCTTCCTTTCTTACATACATACATAATACATAATTCTTACATACATAATTCCTATATATCAGGACAAACAATAAGTGTCTTGTAATAAGTGTCTTGCCCTTCTGATTTTAACCTTTCATGATGTGTAATCTGCAAGAATGTGAGCTATCGAGACAGTGTTTTATATAATTGCAAGGACTGCTGCTGATAAGATTTAAATGACGTTGCATAGTTGAAGTTCCATTACTGGAGAAGCTATTCTTTATGTTGTTCTGATATTCAGCTGCCACACATCGGCCAAGAACGTGCAGACGACCCGGAGGCCTGTTCTGAGCACCCACAGCACAACTCGATCAACACTACAGAGGAAGAGTTCCTGCCTGTGTGTGAGAAAAGAGACAAAAACGAGCATCCAGGTCCACTCAAGTGCCGAGAAGCTGATGGAGGTCGTTGCTTAAGTGCCGAGGCTCTTGCGTCTGTGTCAGACAATGACAACAGTGACGAGGAACGGGCGTGCTCTTGCGAAAACATCGACCGAGATTATGGAGCGCAAGCAGAGAGCATAGCTGCTGGCATACAAGGAGATAGCAGTGACAGCTTACAGAACAGCTCTGAGGGAGAAAGTGCAGCCCCATCCTGTGGAAAGGAGCGAGAGGAAACTGATAGAGCTCACGGCCTGATCTGTGAGGCACAGCAGAGTGCAGAGGGGCCTGAAAGGGAGGTCCAGGAAAAGGGGTGCAGCTTGGTGAGAGCAGATGAAGACCAGCATATGGAGCTATCAGAGTCAGCAGCAGGAGATATGGGAATCACTCAATCTGTAGACACACCTGAATGTTCTGACCTGGAATCTTGTTCCCAGGGAAAAGAAAGCAGTGATAGTGGGAGTGAGGTGGGGAACGAGAACAGAAACTCTTTGGAGCAGGAGGAGATGGAGGGAGTAAAACAAACCTTAGGAACGGAGCAGTCAAGGAATGATGAGCAAGAATCAAACGAAGCTGATTTACAATCAGCAAGTCCATTTATATCAGCAGATATGATACATCCAGTGGATGACAAGCATGAAATAAATGCCAGTCAGACACTTGTCAACTATGAACTAGGAACCAAAGAACAGGAAAACACTGCAAAAGACAATACTGATGCACAGGAAGAAGATACCCCTGATATTTCCCATCATGACGCCGAAACAGAAAGTAGTCATGAACAATTTGCTACAACGTGCCATCACAAGGAGGAATCTGACATCACTCCAGATGAAACATGTCAAAAGAACGATACGGCGGAAGAGCTTCAGATGCTCTTAGATGCAGAGACTAATCCGTGTAGTTCAGGTTTTGAACTTGATGATGCATCTTCTGTGACAATTGATATTATTTCCCAGAACAGCGCTGACGTTCCTGAGTCAGAACCAGAAGCAGCCACCGGGGAACCAGACTCAACAATCATAACTGAAACAACAGCAGGATGTGAGAGCGAAGGACAAACTTTGGAATGCAGCACTGACGTCTCCCTGGCTGCGCTTGGCTCACAGCCTGAATCTTCTACACCATCCAGCGGGGACGCTTTAGAACCTGAGGAAACCGAGCGGGTTTCCGCAAACATGGTACAGACAGTTTCTGCCAGTGACCCACAGGAAGTCTCACAGCAGAACAGCCTCACATTCGAATGCGAGCAAAATCAGATCTCAGAAGGGACAGAAGACCGAGAGGATAGAATTTCATTAGAGAACAAAGACCGGACAGAAGAAGGCTCATTAAAAAATGGAGATGGACTCCCAGAAACGATTGACATTCTTCCTCTGAAAAATAGTGAAGTTTCTGACCAAGGAGAGAGAGCTGCTTCTCCAAACTCGCTAGTTTCAGAAGAAACCGTGGAATCAAGCACTGAAGGCAGACTCATAATTATCAAGGAAGGCGTCCAGCCTTGTTTTGACCACAGCGAGTCTGTGCTTTGTAATTTCTCTGCCATAAGCCCAGTTGATATTGTAGATGGTTCACTTTCACTTGATGAGAGGTCAAGGCTTGAAAGTGAACACAGCGATGAGCCTGAAGTAGTGCACACCGATTCTGCGGTTACAGAGTGGACTGAGGCAAAAGAGACACAGGAAGTTGAACACAAAGAGGACATCGATGAACAAATCAAAGCTCAGGAAGGTAAGATAGAATTTTCCCTTTACACCTCAAAGATCTAATTAAAGATATGGAATACTACTAGGTTTGTTCTGATGATATTCTGTGTGGAGCTAGCTGTGGATTTCTGTACAGCTGTAATGATTAAAACACTCTGGGGTGTGCTTTTATAGGAAAATATTTAATGACGGACGAACCACACCACCACAGGTTACCACACCAAATCAAAATGATTTATTCCTTTTACAGAACAGCAATTTGCCAGTGATTATAGATTTTAATATTTTAAAGGATGAGTCATTGTACGCTTTATCCATCTATATTTAACATTTAACTGGGACTTTATTTACACTATAACAGATATAAACGTGTTACCTGGTGAAGTTACTAAGATAAAAAAAGACGGCTTGACAAGCTACCAAGAAGTTTAGTGATTATAATAATGATTACCCAATCTGTTCATGTGAAGTGTCAGAAATACTGAATGAACTGGTGTAGCTTTTATAGAACAGCTTTTGACCGAATGGAGACATCAAACAGAAGCGCGCTGTAATTATAGTTGTAGCACATAGGTGTAGATTGTGTAACCTTTCTTTTTTGCTGAATATCAATAGTATGGTTATTTGTCCCCATAATTCTGTGAATTTATGGGGAAAATGATTTTTTTTTTATTCGGATTTTATTTATTTATTTATTTATTGTTATTTAAGATAACTTTTTTTCCTCACATCGCTAAAGTCAAAATACATACATACATGAAGTCAAAATACAGCATATAGTCAAAATAAAATTGCACATTAACTGAGGACATTTTTAAAATGCTAAATATTAATATTTTATACTCAATAATATATATCAAATTACATTTGTTGAGATATGGCTTGTTGTAAGCACCCTGTTGAAACTGGAATATCATCAGGGTGCACCGTGATTGGTCAGCCATTTAAAATATATCTTTCACTGTTAGCATACTTTATCTCAAAATCTTACAATATCACAGTTTCAATCGACTCTTGATCACTGTAATGTTTGCCACCCAGTTATTGTTGTTAGAAAATAAAGCCATGTAACATTCTGTAGCTACTATTCTTTTGTCTAGTCTGGTCATAAAAACACAAATGAGGCTTATTAATTCCTGCATACGGCAACCATTTATGAACTGCGTCAACACTGAGATCATAAAAGCAATAACATCTTTCTCCTGGCTGGATGCTGATGGAGAGAATGCAGTAAAGCCACTATTAGATCATCTCTGACTCGGCAATGGCAGGAAGAGTCCGAAAGGCTTTCTATGATTAGCCAAAGCACGGTAATTATTTCTTCCCAAACCCAAAGGAATCATTAAAAGTAGCATGTGTAACTCCATCCTGCCCAAGCCAAAAGGAAATGGGGCGTGCTCCTGGATCCAAGGATATATATTTACAACAGAGTGTAACTTAGCAACGGGTGATGTCACTGAGATAACCAGGAAAAGCAAAGACGACACTGTCTTCCATTCAGCCCTTTTCCTGACCAATTATTTTTGTTCTTCGCTGTCAAAGAAAGAGCAAACGTTTACGCCCATAAGGGTTGTTGTTACCTCTGTGGAATTATATAATACAACTGACCTAGCTGGCCTGGTTGTTTTCAGAAAAGTCTTTGTTCCTTGTATATTTTTATCACTCCCTAAAAAAAAAAAAACAAAAAAAAAAAACAGAACATTTTCCACTCTCAGTCTCACTCTCAGGAATCTGAAAATGGGCCTTAGTCCTGAGCACTACCATATTTTATTAGTAGACAGTAGACTTTGTAACTCTATTTCTATGCTATATGTCTGAGCGCTTGTCCATGTCAAAATGTGCCTTTACAGAGCTAACCGTCTCCCTGGACGATCGGGTGGACTCACAAACAGAGACGTGTCTCCGAGGTGTAAACAGAGTATCTATGGTGAGTACCAGTTTTCCTCATAGCAGGAAGTCTCCTCTTAAATCCAGGATGTGTTAGTCACAAAAGATTTGGGCGTGTGAGTGGATTATGCATGGATTACGATCTTTTCCAGTTCTCCAATGAAAGTTTGATCAGAATGAATACTTACACTTAATATGGAAACCCTGGCACCGGTCTCATCTAAGAAAAAAAGTTAAAAGAATGCATTTTTGGGAAGTTTTATTGAAGCTGCTCACTGAAGTATTTTCCCACAGTTTTTTTTTTCTTCTTTGATCTACACTTAAGCAGGATTTCTTTTCACTAAAGAGAAGGACAGCACACAAATGGTCCAACAGGTGGTCCTGTATATATTACTTATATAATTGCATATATAATTTAAAGTACTGGTGACAGCATTTGCCCTTGTAAAAGCCTCTGACACCGAGTCACCAGCATTATCTCAGTGATGCAGCGTCTTGCTTGGCTCCCTCTAGTGCCACTCTTTATATAACTGACACCAGATGTGATTTCTGCAGTTTCACTGTTGTCTTCATGCTCCATAAAGATATGAAGATGCTTAAACTGCACTCTAAACAAACAAACACAATAAACCCGGTTCTAGCCTTGCAGCCGTTTTGTGTACAATGAGACACAGAATGTTTTTTGTCCACACATTAGCAGACGTATAAACAATACAATCTGGTCATGTGCTCTCAGCCAGGACACTTAATAAAATCTGCTTTGCTCGCCTCTACTCTCCATGGCGACATTTCCCAGTTCTGGGTTGTTTACCTAATGTGCTCCTGAGCGCTTCACAAGTGTGCATGAGAGTGGGCCAGAGCTACCGAGCAAAGCAGCTTCTGTTGTCTGTGCTTAGTCAAAGCAAAGGTAGCTGGCTTCGAGCTAGCATGTGAAGTTAAGGAGCAATGTGGAAATGTTTACTTATAGGAGAGGTCAAACTGGTGGGCGTGGGTGAGAAGACAGATCACAGGAAACCATGTGGCAATGTGTGTGTGTGTGAGAGAGAGAGTGTGTTGTTTCTGTGCTCCGTGTGCATGTGCATGTGTGTAATAAAGGATTAGGAGGAAAACACTGAAGCAGTGTACTCCATCATTGTCTGTAAGAATGCCAGGACTCATAAGGGTTTTTTTTTAACAGCTTTTTAGGTTTTTATTATGTGGAAAGAAGCAGTAAAACTTAACTTAGCTTTCCATTTAAAAGTACGAACCAAACCACCAACCATCCGCTAAAAATCGCCCATCATCCATTCGACATTGTACATGCTAGAATCAAAATGCAACTAGATTCCTGAAAATCCAGATATTTTTCATTACTGCAGATCATTTACGTGGGCTTATTACTATTAGTCATCAGTATTCAAACCTCAGATGTAACTAAATGACTATTGTGAAGTTGTGTAGGTTAGGCACACGGGATGGATTTTGCTGAAAACGGGTGTGTCTCAGTTAGCTGAGATTTTGACCTTTGACCTTTTTTTTTTTGTTAACTCTTTATCAAATTTAAAGCATGATAAAAAAACCCCCCACAACACTTAATCCTGTGCACACAGTACTATTTCATGTCTTTGATTTAGTGTCTCCTGTGCACTCGACTGTCAATGCACAATAAAAAAAATCCAAATGATTTCTATGTGCTGGATCACATGCTATTTTATAAGCTGGTGAACGCTGAAGCCATGTTGTTAAAATAAACTTCATTTGCACCTATTCATGTGATTTAAAACTGGGACTAAATCCCAGACTCCTGTTTGCCATCTTCTCAATTACAGTATATAGCATCATATTAGTCCCATGAGGACTACGGTCCTCATTTTCTATCCCTAATTTTTTCAGGTTTAAAAGTAAGTGCTTGTGTTTCAAAGGCACTGATTTAGAGATTATTGTAAAACTCCTGTCTTGGATGTTTCTACACATGGATAAATGAGGCGAACTTAGACACATGAGCTACGCCCATGAGATTTGCATAATCTGAATGGCACAGCCAGAAAATCAACTTAATCACATGCACACCCTGACTCTGTATGTGCCTGACTTTGTGTGAATATTGATACAAATTTTGGATGTAAGTCGCCAAAACTGAATATGCATAATGCTAAGCAATCGCTTTTATCCCTAGGTAAAACATAAACAGAGTTTTTCAGCCTGATCAAGAGCCCAGCCTTCGATTTGCTCCTCCCTTAGGGTGGATTCAGTGCTTTCTTGCATGGGATTGTCAGTGTAATGTATTGACCTCAGGGCCAGCTGTCTTTTCACGCCGCTCCAAGTTTGTGCTGAAGTTTGTATTAAATTTCGTGCAGATTTATCCTGCCAAGCTGAATTCTTGCTTATCTCATCTTCAGGGATTATAAGCAGATGGGGAAATTCAGCATAAAGTGTTGCCTTGTATTTAAGCCACCCCTGGGCTGTCTTATCTGCTTTAGCTTCTAAGGGTGTGTATTCTTGCATGTATATACACGCTGACCAGTGAAGACATGAGTGCCATAGGATGTCCATTTAAATCCTGAGGTCATGCAGACCTGTTATCAATCAGCAACACTGCACAGACTTCCCTGCAACTCAGGAACTGAGCTCATAGGTGTGATTCAAAGAGAGGGGGGGCATTGAATATGGGCATGCAGAGGGTGGAAAAGGGTGTGTATGGGTGGGTACGTACAGAAGGAAAGGACATGCAACTGTGTGTGTGTGAGAGAGCGAGAGCGAGAGAGAGAGAATGAGAGAGGGGGGAGGGAGCAGAGGGCTGAACGAAGTTGAGCGAGTGAAAGGGGCTGGCTCTTCACACAGATGTGAAAGATTAGGACTCTCTCATTTTTCCAAAAGCTCCAGCAGCAGAGACGTTGCTCGTAAGGGCCTCATGTTGGAAATAAACCCCATTTTGTGGATCAACTTTTCCTTACTTTTTTGGGGAAAATGTACGAGAGACACAAACGGAGGTATAGTTTGTGTGCCAAAAGAGGACGAGCTGTGGATGTGGTTTTAATTAAGGTAAGAGGTCTGATTATGGTTAATTATTTCTGTTTGGTCAGTGTAGCAACTTTTTGCTGTTTGGTTCACACAAAAAAATATATCGTTGTCAGTGTGTTGTTTGCGTCCGAATAAGTGGAGTTTTTAACATGAGTTTGATTTCTTCATAAAATTTAAGAGTATCCAGCAGAATCATATGTCATTGATGTTGTCTGTCTGATGTTGTGTGAGTGTGTGTGTGTGTGCGTGAGTGGGTGCACAGTGTTTGTATAATAAGGATGAATCAACCCTGGGAACCCACTTCTGTCCACCATGAGAAGGCCGTGTTGTAGATATGATGCATCATTTGTCATTAGCGTTTGTAAAAAATTTTTTTAACCAATTCTCTTGAACTACTTCACGAGTCAGTAGAGTGTTCTTATATCATGAGGCTTGAAAGGAAAATTACAGGTGTTGTGTAGTGTTCTTGTTTTTCATATGCACATTAGCTGATAGTGTTAAGAACCCTTTTGTAAATCACATCATAAAATTACAGGCTGTTCACTTGGTTAGATCATTGTGCTTTCCTGTGCAGATGCCTGTGATTGAACAGAGAAGGCTATAATGAACCGGTCAGTCAGCAGACATTCCTCAGTTTGGTTTTGAAAACCCGCACCACTTAATGACTCCTTAAGGCAAGATATATTTTTCACTTTGGCTGTGCTGCAGCCTTGCTGATGGCTCAAGCACAGAACTGTGGCAGTAATCTGTGTGTGTGTGTGTGTGTGTGTGTGTGTGTGTGTGTGTGTGTGTGTGTGTGTGTTTGTGTGTGTGAGGAGACTGTACGGGCAAAAGGGGCGAGGGGAATTTGGTGGCAGTCTGGAAGCCAGTGTCTCGATCTTAACGGTTTCCTTTGGCCCGCGGCCTGGAGAGACTGATGGAAACGGGGCACTCAGCCAAGTGACTTCATACCACTGTACTTCAGCTGAAATCTCGACGCTTTTGACACCGCTGCAGATTTAAGACCGAGCTTGGGAACATTTCGAGAATGCTTCTCTAAAAACGTAGCAACAGTGTGGTTACTGGAAGTGTTACTCGAAACAAAACTGACACCCTCATTTTTTTGCTCCCAGGCTTTTGAATAAGGCATGCATCAAGACCGAGTCCTAGGACCATTTATTTTTATTCCATGTGTGTTTTTATTGGGTGCATTTCTGAGTGTTTGGCTTCCGACCAGGCCTGCTAGTCCAGCCCTGCACACTCCTCTCCTCAGCGCTACAGATCCGTAATGAGAACAGAAGTAGTGCCAGATTCTGGTGGGAGACCTCAGGCCATATCTGGCAACATGCTGGGTAACAGAAGCATGTACTGTGTGTTTGGTTGAAGGGTCTGTAACTGAACATATAGCAGATCTGAAAGAGTTTAAGCGAAATAACAGATAAAGCAAAAGCTTCTGCTATAGTTTGAATATCTATAACTGTCACATCAGTGTGCAGGTAATCAGATATTGAGCTGCTGAGCTACTTTTACCACCTTCAGAGAGGTGCGTCGATGTATTTATGAAAGTAATACGTTTTAGGTTATAGTTTAGATTATGTATTTTCCCGTTATAGAAAAAGAATCCACTCTGCGGTGGAATGATTGTGCCAGTGCAAAAGAGTTTACTCTTACCACATGTCCCAAAGTGTCTTCCTCCTTTTAACCCACACTACTGTAATTTGCCAGCAATTTTTTTTATTTATTAATAAATGACTTGCTTTTAAAATTGCCATTAATATATTAACATCGGTGAAAGGTCATCACTTACATTGTAGCAGCTGTAAACCATTTCGTTTTCTTTATTTCTCTATCTTGAAGTTAATAAGGCAAAAAAAACCCAAAAACGTTAGAATTCTTCTGTCCTGAAGACTTTCCCATAGCAGACAAGTTACTAGTAACTGTCTGTTACTAAACATTCACACTGGAGACTAAAATCATTAATAAATAAATAAATAAATTAAAGAAATCTCCTATCAGAAACCACTAGGGTATTAATGGTTATCCCTTTTTCTTTATTAAATAATAAAATGTTTTCCAATTTTTCTATTATAGATTAGCCTTAGATTGCTGGCTTGTTCAGCATACAAGCCCCTGTGAAGAAGTTGTACTATAGAAACAAAAATATAAACCAGCACTTAAAATTAGACCCGGAACGACTGTCAGAGCTGCCCATCATCACCTTCTGACCAATCAGATTTGAGAATTAAGCCATGGTAAAAAAATTTCTATTTATGACACCCAAAATATTGTTGGCCATTTAGTCAAATGACAGCATAATATCGATATAATAATATTATTAATCATCAAAATTATGTCACTATGCAATATTCTGTGAAACTGTAGACACTGTGATACATTTGTACAAATGTTTTTTATACATAAATTATTACTAACTGATTGGAGAAAGCTAAACTGATGTTAAAAAGTTTTGCTGTATCTTTTGAAATAAAAGTGCAGTCTTATAAGTAAATATATCTATCTACATATCGTGATACATCACCGTGTGCCGTAGAATAGTCTTCAAGAATCCTGACGTCTTGGTTTGCATCTTAATTTTTAATGTTTCAAGTGACAAGCATTACCTCTGTATTTCAGCGTTTCATTCAGGAGGAGAGTTTTTGGCAGCAGTAGAACTCCTGAGATAACGTCTGCTCCATTTGGAAGTTAGCACAGATGTTGTGTAAGGCTGTGGTTCTTAAAGTCAGGTCCAAGGACATCCAGGAGTCTGTGATGCTATTAATCTGTGCTGTGGTCCAGTATTTTAACACGTGAAAAAGGTCTCTGAGTATAAAACTTTCCCTGGTTTGAATTGTAAGAGAACGGCATTACAGATTATAAAACATATTGTCAGGAAAGAGTAGATGTGATGCAACAAGACTGAACTAATGAGAACAGATCCAGGAAAACATGCAGAATATTGTCATAATGAAGGATGCCTAGTATGTGAGTGCATGAGTATTGCTCATATTGATCTGAGTAACGTTCTTAACCGAGTAATCCATCATAACAGGATGTCACATAACACTTTATTTAGCTCTCTTTATGTTTTAGTATATTTCTAAACATGTGTGTGTTCATGCGCTTATACTGCTAGTTGATTTTAAGGAAGTGCATTAACCCTAACCCTAACCCTAGCTACATTACATTTTGCTTTATTCCAGGAAATCACTTCTGTACAGCTATGTGTAAAGTACATTTTATTTTCATTGCTTTACAATCCCTGGCTTTTAATGCAAATCACTGATAGTGACTTATCATCAAGAACAACATATTGGGGATGCGTTATTATTTTCGCTCACCTAGCATTGACCGTGGAAATTTGTCCCATCTAGCCAGTGTTTGCTTTGTTGTGTTATTAGCAATGAAATTGGACTAGAGGTGTTTTATCAGGTTACATGTCTGGAACGAAGATTCCTCATCTTGCTTTGCTTTGATTTCCATCATTAATCTTGAAATAATATTCTAAACCCTTATATTCTGGACGTTAGGGAATTTTAGATCGGCATCTGCAACCGCATGTCTGTTGTATGGTACTTCTACCATTTCAGCACTTCAGCTTTATTTTTTAGTTAAAAATGCATGCACTATTAAGTGTAATCATTCTATCACTTAAGCGCCTGTATTTGGGTTTTCCCCTGTGCTCACTGTGAGATATTAGTAGTACACACTGGTGGGAACTGCTGAGAGCAGGGCTCTTTGTGTATATATATATATATATATATATATATATATATATATATACACATGTGTGTGTGTGTGTATGTGTGTGTGTTCCAGGGCTATCTACCCTCTCCGGAGGCACTTCCCGAGGCCTGTGCGTGGGACAACAGAGGGCTGTGTTCTCTCTCTCGCCTGCCTTCTCAAAGACACACACAGCAGCTACTCAGTAGCACAGTGGGGAAGGTCCCATCAATGGAGTGTTGTGTATTGTACATAGCTTTAAAACAGCGCAGGGATGCTGTGCTTTATTTTTGTTTAAGCTTTAGTGCTGTAAACCTAATTAGCCATCAAACAAAATGGGAAAATTGTACCCTCCCTCAAAGCTCACATCCATCAGAGCGCATCAGAAGATATGCAATCATGGCCAAGCTTGCTTTTATTTCTTTATTTGGATTTGTCTCTCTCTCTCTGTCTTTCTCCTACCACCCCCTAATACACAAGCACACATGGTTGCTCTTTTCCATTTTTCTGCTGCATTCATTCTCTCATGGCTGCTCTTTGTTGTTCTTCAACCCATCCTTGCTCTCGAAAAACCTGTTATCAACCTTTTAACAAAACGCTGTTTGCTTTCAACAAAACGGCAGAGCTATGGCGGTCTGTTCTGCGTCCAGGTGAACACGCACTTTTGCCTTTATTCCCACTTTCTGTTTTGGGAAGCTTTGTTCCTGTGGCTATTAGTAGCATGTGTAATATGAGACCTGTGTAAACATTACTAATGGAGTACACGTATTCAGCTTTTTCACGTTATAGGATCAAAAGCTGACATTATTAGTGCTATTAAACCTGGTTTATCATGAGCGACTCGCTGAATTGTTTAGTATGTGAGGTAAATTTCCAGCTGCTCTATGATGCAAATAGTTAATAACAACACTGAAGACTGTGTGCTTTCAGTTAGTGTTTCCTTCACTAGGGATGGTTTAATATACAAAGGGGTCCAAAATATTTCCCCTAACTTCTTTTAAAGGAGAAGTTCACTTCCAGAACAAAAATCTACAAATAATTTACTCACCCCCTTGTCATCCAAGATGCTCATGTCTTTCTTTCTTCAGTCGTGAAGAAATTATGTTTTTTGAGGAAAACATTTGAGGATTTTTCTCCATATAGTGGACTTCTATGGTGCCCGCGGGTTTGAACTTCCAAAATGCAGTTTAGATGCAGCTTCAAAGGGCTCTAAACGATCCCATCCGAGGAAGAAGGCTCTTATCTAGCGAAACGTTCGGTCATTTTCTTAGAAAAATTACATTTTTTATACTTTTTAACCACAAAAGCTTGTCTAGCACTAGCTCTGGGATGCATGTCCGTGATACTACGTACTACGTAATCACGTCGAAAGGTCACGGGTGATGTAGGCGGAGCTACAGACCCAGTGTTTACAAAACGAACGTACAAAGACCAAGGAAGTGCAAATAAGTCAAACGCTCTTTACTATCAAAGAGGTACAACGAGACTGTATGGGTGTGTTGATATCCAGGTGCAGAGCGAGCAACCACAGCTTCAATTGCTCAGGATTTTTAAAAGGGAATTTCCAAGCGGACGTAATCTTTTAGGTTTAAAACGATTTCCACATCCAGGGTACACACACGAACAGAGCATTTTAAACAAGAAACTGACACAAAGACATATAACTTTGTGTCATTCCACACCGGGACTGTAGTTCTGCCTACGTCACGCGTGGCATGATTACGTAGTACGTAGTGTCGTGGACGCACATCCTGCCATTGAAGTGGTCCTTTAACAGCACAACAACACTAACTGTGTTAGTCGAGTGCATGCTGTCATTTAATCAAAAGGGGAGTGTTACAAATACTAAGAATTTCTTATTCAAATTCATGTTAATATTTAAAAATCCTGCTTTTCACTCAGGTTTTTTGTCATAAAATAATTTGTAATAAAAAAGAAACATATTTACAGGGAACAATGAGATATCATTCATTCATTGTCTACCGCTTATCCGATCTACTCTCGGGTCACGGGGAGCCTGTGCCTATCTCAGGCGTCATTGGGCATCAAGGCAGGATACACCCTGGACGGAGTGCCAACCCATCGCAGGGTACACACACACTCTCATAATTTAGAGATGCCAATCAACCTACAATGCATGTCTTTGGACCGGGGGAGGAAACCGGAGTACCCGGAGGAAACCCCCGAGGCACGGGGAGAACATGCAAACTCCACACACACATGGCGGAGGCGGGAATCGAACCCCCAACCGTGGAGGTGTGAGGCAAACGTGCTAAACACTAAGCCACCGTGCCCCCCAATGAGATATCAATGGAACCAAATTTATCAACTGCTAGAACAAAACTACAGAGACAAGTGTCCAAGGGAAGTGGTAGCTACACAGTATTGCTACACATTATGTCATTACTTTCTGTGTTTCATGTGATTCTAAGAGGGCTTTGGCTGAATGCACACAACACGCCTTGGAGCAACTGCACAGAGCCTCAAAGCATGGGCTTTTTGATTGCTCTTGATCTTTTTTAGGGGGATTTTCCTCTATTTTCTCTCAAATTTGATCATTTGCCAGTTCCGTGGCCTAGTACATGCTTCTTTGAGATACGTGAAGTCAGCGGCCACATCTTTTCAAACTGCTGCTCATGCTGCAACACTGGACTGTGTAACTCTCATACAGTCTACCTTCTTCCACATAGATGAGCTCACATATGCCCAAGATTGAATAGTGTTTCTGTGACTGACACAAGACACAGTCTCCTCGCAATCTCCTGATGACAGAGTGACCGCTTTTCTGCCGTTTCACCAATACGCTTACACTGAGTGCGTCTACACAGCATGGAAATGATGCTGTTGGTCAACATAACCAAAATGACCTAACAGGATCTTCCAAGACTTCTAGTATAATAATAGTAGTAATAGTAATAATAGTAATTGTTTTTCATTTAATTAATTTAATTTAAATGAATGCTAGTTGGGGGCACAGTGGCTTGGTGGTTAGCACGTTTTTCTCACACCTCCAGGGTTGGGGGTGCTGTCAGATTGTGTGTGTGTGTGTGTGTGTGTGTGTGTGTGTGTGTGTGTGTGTGTGTGTGTGTGACGAGCTGGAGTATTCTCTGTGATGGTGACGGCTTGTTAAATGACACGCTTCTATAACTTGATAACATCAAACCGTGTCTATAATAACCATTTCTACTTCCCTGTGCTTTAACTGTTCTTCCACTCTGATGATTTTTGAGATTCAAACCTGTTGATCCAGTGCCAGAAATACAGAAATATGTGCTATCCAGGCTTTAGAGATGCATATTCCTGTACTGTGTACTGTTATGTGTAAGATGACATTATGGTATGATGTGTTAGGGTGTGTGTATGTGTGTGCGTGTGTGTGCGTGTGTGTGTGTGTGTGTGTGTGTGTGTGTCAGCCCTCTCTTTCCAGTTACACACAGTCACATGCTTAATATTTCTTCCTGTTTCTACTTCCAGATTCACAGAGAAGGGCACTCGTTGTGCCTCGACAGCTCCACACACAGCAGGCCTCTAGAAAAGAGACACAGCTCTGCGTCCACGGGTAAGACTAATGCTTTTCTCATTGGACATTCAGTTCTTTAACCCGAAGGGAGTGTTTAGATGATATATCATATATATATATATATATATATATATATATATATATATATATATATATATATCTATATCATTAAAATACTAGGCCATTTATCTCTACAGTGCTCTGAATCATATGGACAGTCATATATTCATACAGATTTTATAGAACAAATACAACAATGTATATTGATTCATTTGTATTAGTGATTTAAACAAATAGCTGGCACTTCTACCTATGGTTGTATGGTGATTTTCATAAAGAAAAGAAAAAACTTTTCAGTTTAGGCCACTCCTTCTTCAGGGTTAAATCTGAATACAGATACTGATACAGACAGTGGCATTGCTTTACACTCCTTATTTGTATATTCATTAACATGGACCTGACAGATTTAAATCTTTAAACTCTACAGGCATTTGCATGTTCTTCTGTTCTGCTCCACTTTTTTTTAACACTACCAGTTTGTTAACAAATGACAGAATAAATAAACACATCTTCAAACATTTTTATATAGCATGTTATTTAAGGTGTGGGGGGGGGCTTGGTGGTTAGCGCATTTGCCTCACACCTCCAGGGTTGGGGGTTCGGTTCCCGCCTCCGCCGTGTGTGTGTGGAGTTTGCATGTTCTCCCTGTGCCTCTGGGGTTTACTCTGGGTACTCCGATCTCCTCCCCTGGTCCAAAAACATGCATTGTAGGTTGATTGGCATCTCTAAATTGTCCGTAGAGTGTGATTGTGTGAGTGAATGAGAGTGTGTGTGTGTGCTCTATGATGGGTTGGCACTCCGTCCAGGGTGTATCCTGCCTTGATGCCCGATGACACCTGAGATAGGCACAGGCTCCCCGTGACCCGAGAATAGATCGGATAAGCGGTAGACAATGAATGAATGAATGTTATTTAAGGTAATGGAGTATAAAGGAAAGACTAGCTTTATTCCAGCCCCTAAATTTTGAAAGCATTTTTTATGTTCTTCTCTCATTTATGTTACTCTTCCTTTTTAACCTATGTTTCATTGTCATTTACTCCATGACTTAAATTAGCACAAATGACAGTAAATTAATTCAAAGTTTAAGGAAATAGACCACAAATGAAAGATTTTATCTCCAAAGTAAACATATTTAGTTTGGAAAAGGAAGGAACTAAAAAGTGCCTCAGCTTTGCTTTAAATTTGTCATTCAGGAATGGCTGGAAATCTAAATAAAAAAGCAGCTTTTAAAGAAACACATCATTACAGCAAATATACAAGTATGTATGACATCACTGACATGTCCTGCCTAAGACAGAATCCATGGAGTTGCTAAGTAGACACAAATGAGTCAGCTGTGGTGTGTGAATGGCGAGGCTGTGCATGCTTTGCCGGGGTCTGAGATGCTCAGCAGAATGAGCTCATTGTTCACGACAGCGCTTCATCTGCACCAGCTGTGTATAGATCTTGTTTCTTGCTTTGATGTGCAAGCGTGGCATGACAGGATGTATGGCAGGATGTGCTATAGATAAGTTATGTTTCTGTTGAAGGGAAATATTCCAGTAGAAGCGTGCCTTATTAAAGGTCATAATACGCTGAGTCTGTACAACGCTGGATCTATAGGATTCCTCTTACAAGTAGTTTTTGTTCCACTCCATGACGGCTTTGTGTGGCACTTGCATCAAAAATGAACACAAAATGTAAACGTTTTTAACGCAGCAACAAAAAAACAAACAAAGAAACATTTCTGCTTTCAAACAGAAATAGTCCCTTACCCATACAGGATGTTTATAATGCTGTGTGACACGGAGCTAGTCTTTATAGCTAAGACGACATTTCACTGAATCAGTGCTCCTCATTAGAGGGACGTGTGGACCCAGCATGACCACTCCTACTGTTCACATAGCACCTGAGGTGTGTGTGAGTGTGTGAGAGAAGCAGCTGATGCTATACACTTTAACCAAGAGTAATGAAACACTAGTAATGAAATGGAAATGAGAAACGAATGTAATAATAAAACTCAAACTGATAATGGAACTCAGTGTGCTTGTTGTGTGATTGTGTGATCAAATGATACAGCTGTAGTGGAGATATTAGCATTGAGGATTCAGATGAGGAGATGTTCCTTTGGGAAAAAGTCAAGATTTTAGTCGGCAACAACAAAAAAAGACCTTTAGAAGTAGATTGGATTTTTTGCTAAATCTTCTGATCAGTTGTGAATGTACAAACCTAGTTTCAGTGTTCCTCTGCAGGGTATTTATATCAGACTACGAGAAAAATCTGAGATTTGAGAAGTGAAAGTATCAAAAATACACATTTGTGTGTGTGTGTGTGTGTGTGTGTGTGTGTGTGTGTGTGTGTGTTGTTGCAGAGAGTCCTCGTTCTCCAGCTCGACACAGTACAGGCAGCACAACCCTCCGAGATTCAGGCAGTGACACAGATGGCTTCATCAGCACGGGAGAAGACAACGTCTTTAGAAAGGTGAAAGAGAAACTGAGACAGAAATGGAGATCTGTGGAGGAAAGTAGGCAGAAAGCATGTCCACATCTCATGCTGTTGCTTTCTTACTGTTTAACTGATTAAAGAATTTGGTTTCAGCCACTCAACATGTAGTACACCGATCAGCCATAACATTATGGCCTAATATTGTGTTGGTCCTCCTTTTGCTTCCAAAACAGCCATGACCTTTTGAGGCATGGACCCCACTAGATCCCTGAAGGTGTGCTGTGGTATCTGACACCAAAATGTTATCAGCAGCTCCTTTGCGTTGCGAGGTGGGGTCTCCATGGGTTGGACTTGTTTGTCCAGCACATCCCACTGATGCTCGATTGGATTGAGATCTGGGGAATTTGGTGGACAAGTCAACGCCTCAAACTTGTTGTGTCATTTTTGTTTTGTGGCAGGGCGCATTATTCTGCTGAAAGAGGCCACAGCCATCAGGGAATACAGTTTCCATGAAAGGGTGCACATGGTTTGCAACAATGCTTAGGTAGGTGGTACGTGTCAAAGTAATATCCACATGGATGGTAGGACCCAAGGATTCCCAGCAAAACATTGCCCAAAGCATGACACCGCCTCTGCCGGCTTGCCTTCTTCCCATAGTGCATCCTGGTGTCATGTGTTCCTCAGGTAAGCGAGGCACACGCACCTGGCCATCCACATGATGTAAAATAAAACGTGATTCATCACCACACGGGCCAGTCTTCGCTCCCCACGTGCATCAATGAGCCTTGGCCGCCCATGACCCTGTCACTGGTTCACCACTGTTCCTTCCTTGGACCACTTTCGATAGATACTGACCACTGCAGACCGGGAACACCCCACAAGAGCTGCAGCTTCACTTCACCTGTCAGTGCTCATAATGTTATGGCTGATCGGTTATATTACAAGTCAAAACTGATTGAATGAAATATGTCTAAAGCAACAGTCACATTGGACTTTTATCACTATTATATTACCTCTCCTAGAATGATGGGATTTTCTAGGAAGTGTAATATTTTAATGAACATTTAATGGTGAAGACAGTGAGACTCTTACTGGTTGGCCACAATGTCGATAAAATACACAGCTTCTCCATTTTTTTTCTACAGAAATAGATATCACATTTTGCCCTCTTGTTTTGTACAGGGTTCAAGAAGGGAAAGTTATGGGGAAGTAGCAAAACCTTGTAATGGTGCATAGATATTAAAACTATTCAAAACATTACAGACTGCATCTTATATTCGAGCAAAGACAAACTGAATCCTAGTAATCATTCTCACTTCCTTAACCATGGAAAGGAACTACCTTTTTTACAGGTCAGTCACTGTTTATGATAAATATAACAAGTGCTGAAATTGATGCTTATGTATGAATTTATTAACAATTTCATTTACATATTGCATAATTCCATGCCAGTTCACAGAATTGGTTTCATCACTGTGCATTATTATGGAAATAAACTGTCGAGTGGTCCATCTTTGTAATTCCTGTGAGCTAGACATCTAAAATTCACTAGAGAGTCTGGCAGATTTCATCACTAAACAGGCAATTAAGCTGCCGTGACAGATGACTGACTTCTTTAATCAAAATGCTTCAAACAAAACACTTTAATAACTTTCCATAAACGCTTACATGCATGGGATTATGGAGAGCCAATCAGATTTAAGATTCTAAAGCTGTTGGCCAGATAGTTGCACAAAACATATCAGACAATCTGATGCAGGACATTAGCCAAGATCTGTGTCATTTTTTTTTTTTTTTAATTCTACATGACATTTGTATTTCCTTTAGCATGACCTGCATTAGCAAAAAGTATGCTGATCATGTGACCAGAGTGGTTATATGTTTCCGTCTGCTCTGCTGCTCGCCCACACGCAAGCCCTCATCATAGTCTTCGTTTTCTTCACACACACATGCATTAGAAGTCATTTCTGAGACACATGAATAGAAAGCTTTCATCCCCCGGAGTCCCCAACAAAACCCCCAGTGTGTGTGTGTGTGTGTGTGTGTGTGTGTGTGTGTGTGTGTGTGTGTGTGTGTGATGTAGGCCTAGAGCGCTTCACCACCTCCACACTCTCTCTCACACTACTTCTGCACAGTAATGGGACTGGCCAAAGCCTCACACCCAGCACCGTGGGATTGGTTCAGGCTTAGAGGTCTTTGTAAAGTTTGGAGTACAGTTTTTCTGTTTTGTGTGTATGTGTGTGTGTGATTGCTGAATTTGCACTGCAGCGACCATCGGAAACTTTCCACCTATAGTCTCAATTCACTGGTACTGACTCAAAAAGAGTAAAACTGTGGTTTATTAAAGGAATGGCTTTACCAAATTATTTGTGTTCAAGTGCTCTCAAAATGTATAAGCTGCACTGGCATTTTGTCTGAATTCTTCCATTAAATATATACAATATAATGGTCTATGTTAAGGGAACCTGTTCAAATCAAAATGCATCATCCAATTGCTGACTGATGATCATATGTAATTATTTTTTATTTTGCTTCATTATGAATAGAACAATATTTTTCCAGTCTTGCTTAAGCGTTCTTGCTTCAGTGCTCCACATTTCCCCATATGTTCTGTACATATGATAAGCGTAATCCAAACTTTCTATTTGGATTATAGTGACAGTGCCATCTTGGAAAACATGGCTCTTTCATATCACGCATGAGGTGATGACTTCTGAACAGGAATTTAAGTGCATTTGGAAAAATGTTTTTGGTCAGGCTAGCTTTCTTGACAAAGGAATGGAAAAATAATATTATTAGCCCATTAATCACTTTTTAAAATAACATTTTGTCTGTAAAGAGTGATATTGTTTGCATTTTTGATTCTGTAATTCTGTAAAAAAGATTCTTTGATTTTAGACCTGAATCTGTCTCACTCTCTCTTTCTCTGTCTAATTCAGGGCCAGGAGGTTCTAGGTGTGAGCGACAGTGCCAGCGAGGTTTCCATCTCTTGCTCGTCCACAGACGACACAAACAGCCTGTGCCAGCCGAGTTCCTCCGCCGAGAGCTCAGAGGAAGTGCGGCGCCGAGGAGCAGGCGCAGGAGGAGGAGACGCAGAAGAGGAGGCCAAAGATCGCGTGACCGAGGTGCCGCTGCGTTCAGCCCTGCTCCGCTCTTCCATCCGCTCACAGTCGCCATTCCGTCGTCATAGCTGGGGGCCGGGCAAAAACCAGGCTGGAGCAGGAGACATGAATCAGCGCAGGTATGTTAGAGGAGGGAACGTACATTTACATTAAATTTGGTGTCCTTAACTCCAGGAAATGTGTCTCTGGTCTCAAAGTAGAGAGAATACAAAACACAGAAAGTACATACAGCCATTCTAGCCATACAAGTGCTTTTTGTAGGTAACAAAAACAGTCGCTATGGCAAAGCATTGCCACGAGAAAGTAACACCAACTGACCAGATTTTATTTGGGTGGTGGACCATTCTTACCTCCAGAGTGAAACTGACATGTTGTGCATGTATGTGTTGCTGCAATGAGCAAAGCAGTGGTACGAGGCACAGCAGTGTTATTATAGTGCACTGACTGACCACTTTAGTTGGTCCAGCATACACCGGTCAGGCATAACATTATGACCACCTGCCTAACATTGTGTTGGTCCCCCTTTTGCTGCCAAAACAGCCCTGACTCATCATAAACTGTGTATTCTGACACCTTTCTATCAGAACCAGCATTAACTTCTTCAACAATTAGAGCAACAGTAGCTCATCGGTTGGATGGGATCACACGGGCCAGCCTTCACTCCCCACGTTCATTAATGAGCCTTGGCCGCTCATGACCCTGTCGTCGGTTCACTACTGTTCCTTTCTTGGACCACTTTTGATAGATACTGACCACTGCAGACCGGGAACACCCCACAAGAGCTGCAGTTTTGGAGATGCTCTGATCCAGTGGTCTAGCCATCACAATTTGGCCCTTGTCAAACTCACTCAAATCCTTCCACTTGCCCATTTTTCCTGCTTCTAACACATCAACTTTGAGGACAAAATGTTGACTTGTTGCCTAATATATCCCACCCACTAACAGGTGCCATGATGAGGAGATAATCAGTGTTATTCACTTCACCTGGCACTGCTCATAATGTTATGCCTGATCGGTGCATATGTTGTGGTTTGGGAAATATAGGGGGAAATACGGTGTCTTTCAGTGGATACGGAATGGAATCCATCTATTTTCTGTAGCGCTTATCCTACACAAGGTTACTATTCCACCTATTCCGCTTGGGACACAACACATTAAAGTGCACAATCTCACACACACACACACACACTTACACGTCCATTCACAGACAATTTAGTAATGCCAATCAGTCTACTACGCATATCTATGGACCGCATGAGAAAACTGGAGTACCTGGAGGAAACTTCGGAAAGTTGAGTTTGAATAACAGGTTCACAAAGCTGCCACTGCTGGGCCCCTGAGCAAGGCCCTTAACCCTCAATTGCTCAGTTGTATAAAGTAATATAAATTGTAAGTCTCTGGATAAGGGTATCTGCCAAAATGCCAGAAATGTAAATGGAAACCTAAAGGTGTTAATCAGTATGATTTCCAGTAACACAGTTACCCCTGCTACTACCATGCCAGTGTCAGTGTTGTGCTGAGAACAGTCCAGCAGTGACAGAGGGGCAGCTGACAAACTGCACAGCAAGAGTTAGTAATTACTCCAGAATGCATCTTCAGCCTCTTTTCTACTGCTTGGATGAATTGTTACAGCTGCATCCCACTGTTTCATACAGTGCTTAAGATTAACACCAATACAATGTCCCATGTTTAGAATAAATAGGCAGCTGTTTTTAAAATATATGTAATAAAGTATGCTGGTGTATTGACCCAAAATTCGAGCCTGCTATTGAGAACAACACTGCTGGAAATGGAAGTATACTGTATATTCAGCCATGCTGCAGTATTATTAAAAGAAATGGCCATAATAAAGGAAACCGTACTAAAGCCATCCTCCGCTCATTTGTTTTTAGAAGCACGCGGCAAATAAATAATCTCCACATACGAGAAAACGAAATTTAGGGTTTCATAATAGGATTTATCTAACAGCTAGAAAACATTCATCTCCATTTTAGATCATTATTCTTGAGGACGTATAGTAATATGAGCTGGGTTTAATGTAGGGTTCTGTGTAGGATTAAATAAAAAAAAGATATTGGAGTCGGACACACTCATAGATCATGAGAGGAAATGAAACCGTATACATTATCCATCCATGCAGAGGGAGATTCAGTCAGAACTTATGAATCATCAGAGGACACCTTTCACCCTCCTATCTTTTTCAAACCTTTTCACTCTCCCTTCCTTTTGTCATCTGTAGATCAGTGTTCCCTTAAACACTTTTGACGGCATGCTCAGTAATTATTATGGATTGGTCTTCTGTCACCTGCACAGGCTGTTTGTTGTAATAAAAATCAAACTGACTCACTAGTTCTGCTTTCTCTCATCCCCCCCCCCCCTCATCTGTCCATTTCCAGTTCTTTACAAAGTACCGGGGACCAAAAGCCCATCTTTCATAGAAGAAGGTATCATCTCTTTCAAATGCTTTTTTCTTTTTTTTTCATTAATACTGTTTTTCTCAAAAATACTCATTTTCAATTTCTATGAGGGTCTGAAGATAATCTCCTTAGGCCTTGGCAATCCTTCCTGTCTTTCAAGACTTAATTCCATTAGTTCATTTTCATTCAGCATGCCTCAGATCATAAGCATTGGGAGCAAATTCATTTTTTTCTGCTTTCACTAAACCTCAAAGTGTCTTTGGTTTTGGTTCATCCACATCCCTTTCTCAGTCTTAGCTGGTGTCCCACTGAGATCCCCTTCAGTTCTGACCTGGATGAGATTAGCAAGCTTCTCAGGTACAGCCTGTGGTTTGTGTGTGTGTGTGTGTGTGTGTCTATGTCTATTTTTGGAATGTGTGAATGTCTGTACATGCATTTGCTCAGGAAAAGAGCCATCCTCTTTGTCTTGTGCATGCAGCTTTTGCATTTAGATTTGCATCACCTTTTTTTTTTTGCTGTGTGAGACAAAGAGAGTTTGCGTTTCGATTGAACACAGTTTAAGTGCAGCGCAAGCTTAAGCTTCAGAGAAGGAAATACTGCTGGAAATTTGCTGCACAGGATTTTAAACAGAATGACTAACATAGTTATTCTTGTAACTTGTGCAGATGACAAGTAAGTACAACTCTTGAACAGAACTGTGTCTATACAGTATTGTCTGAGCTGATGTTGCATAAATAAATATGTTCTGACGTTACATCAACCCTTTCATGCGTAGTGTACACTCTTATGTACACTGAACTCAAGGATGTTTTTAGGAAAAACAGAGGATGTAAATCAAGTACAAATCACATGGCTGTAATCCTGTTCATGATTTCTGTTTCACTTTAGAGTATTTGCCTTTTTCAGTGCAGCATGTCTCTGGTATATATTTTTGCAAACGTTCTGCACAATTTAAATGCAAATTAAATGAAATAATAATAAGAATAATAATTGTGACCAGTTTAGGTGAACACTTTAGCATGTTAAAACGATTTGTAAAATATTATTATTATAATTGAAGAGAGATTTTTTTTTTTACCATTGCATGCAACTTCTCAAGAATATGGCTATATTTTAATATTTTAATTTTAATACATTTATATTTTATTTTTGTAGTAATACTGGTAGATTTCTTTTAAATTAGACTTCTATTAGGTATGTTTTATCTTTCATTAAATTATAAATGCAAGTGATGTTTAAAAAAAGTCAAATGAAAAAGCATCAAAAAATCTGGAAATGTTTTAAGCTAATTTATGTATGAAAGGGTTCATTTAGATTATGTTAGATTAGATACTGGATGTTTACAGTGTAGTAGTAGTAGTAGCAGCAGTAGATAGCACATGCCAGAAAAAAAAAAAGATATCATGCCAGAAAAAAAAACAGCTATGCATAATAACTATACAAATTCTCTTTATATCGAGTAGAATTAACCCAGTCCGTTGGTGCAATGTGTGTTTGTGTGTTTTGCAACCTTGTTCTGCCATGCCTTGCGCTTCCTCTTCAACTCTACATACTAAGTGTTAAACACTTACATTCCTCTGTGCACGCTAGCACGCTGGTGATGTTCAGGAAGCGAGACTGTTGGATTTAAAAGCTTCTCTTGTACACCAACAGTTACAGCTTAGAGGGTTTGGCAGCAGAGAGGGATGATGGGAAACTATGGCAGGTGCAGGGAGCGTGCTCCTCTCAGGACCAGCAGAGCGAAGACACAGGCTCCCAGGTGTCTCTCACTGAGGAAGGGCAGGACTCAGACCTGGGAGACAGCAGCAGTCTGGACAGTCAGGTAGGTGATGTTGGTAATGGTTTGTTGGCCACAAGCAGCAGTTGTTTTTTTTTCTACTCTAGAAAACATGCTTTAACTTAATAAGGTGTGGATAATGAGCTGGTGAGATAATGCAGGTGTGCTAGGGAAAGGAAACATGTCCCTCTGTGATCACAAATACCTCCCTTTGCAATATAAGATGAAGAGAAAAGACGAGGACAAGAGTAGGGTCCAGGAAAAAAACAAAACAAAACAAAATTTAATATATCAAAGTGACACTCCCTCGTTCAGCGGGAAATGAGGAAATGAGGCATGCTTGGGATTCAAATGCGTACTTTGTTTTGCTCTTGATACTTCGCTTTCTGAATCAAGGCTCTCATCAACATGAACACACACTTTTTCTCTCAATTTTTTTATGTCACTAAATTATTGACCAGTCGTTAGGAGAAATCACCCCAGCCTCATCGCTACCCCTCATTCTCCTGACTCTATTCACAACCTACTAACTAACTGTTCTAAATAAAGAATATACATATTAGTAAGTCCTAGTGTGGTCTTTTGTTTTGTTTTGTTTGCTCTAATGAACAAATCAGCCAATTAAGTAAGATGTTAGGGAAGGAATAAAACATCATAGGTAAATAATCATTGACTGGGTGTGTTGGTGTGGCCTAATACAAAATGGGAACTACTTGAGTTGATTATTTTCCAATAAGGTCATGTGCAGAAGTGTTTTATTCCTTTATACCACAGGCCTCTACTGACAATTAATTTTTGTATTTAGTTTATGAATGAGACATTGTACTTGTTATATGTTTTCTGTCTGTAGATAGTCTTGTGGAATATTGGTGAAACATCCAGCACTAATATCTGACCAATCAGAATCAAGAATTCAACAGTGCAATGACATAATAAATATTATATTAGAGGCTAGTCATTACAACACAACAGGTAACAATCAGTGTACATTCTGAAACGGTCAGTGATCCGCACATACTTTTTTTTTTTTTTAGAAATCGAGACGATATCGGCCTTTCAGACGCAGCTGTAAGTCTATGACTCTTCCCCTCCGAGAGAGTGTCTCCATGCTGTCCATCAGTCAGAGGGACATTGATGGTGAGTCATCTCTAGCTGTCTGTGTATCTGTTGGAGTATAAAAAACAAAATGTTGGAAAGCAGAGAGGTTATTCTAAACGTTTGCTAAACAGAATCGTAAGACCAGCCGTGCTCATCAGGTATGCTGTACACTAGTTTTAGCAAAAAACAATTTTGGTGAAGCACCATATTTTCTTCCTCTACGTTCCACTTCTGTATCTTCAGAGAAATAACTTCTGTTAATAAACTGCTGTTATGGTTTCTTTTATGCCCTCCATTGCCAACATTCAGCAAAAGCGAGGGTTCGGCAAAAGAGACGGATTTCTTTTACCTTGAACATCGCTCCACTTCTTCAAAAGTCAAAGCGTGATTTTTCAGTCAGCTCTTCATCCAGTGATGAGGAGGACTCTGTATGTAAGTTATAGCTATAGAGTGTCAGCAGTAGTGAAAACTTTACAGTCCCCAAATAGAAACTCGTAGAAACATCGCAGCTAGCTATAGAACTGTAGAATTAGGTATAGCCTTAAATATCAAGGAACGTATTGGTAATTTTATGTAGGAGCATAAACAAGAAATGAGGTCTTCTGGAAAATCTTTGTTTCAAAATTTGTTCAGAAAAAACATGCCTGTTTTACATAAGAGGAGATTCACTAATCTATATATTGACGGAAAGGATTCATATCATATAATTAGCTATGTATTATGTTGTCGACTTTATTTCAATTTGTGAAAGGACTAGATGTTCAATTAGACATTCAGATAAGACAGTCCTATAAAAGGAGCTTATGCTCCATACAACTAAAGCTTGTAATATATCATTTTTGACCTCCGACTAAGAAAAATTAAAGAAAATGATCTTTCAATTTGGAATTCCTACTCAAAAACTGAAAGCAAATCAACATGGCTACTTAATACCTACTACAGTAAACAAAGCAGCACTTCTACAGACCCTTTTTATCGTACTTTTGTTAATTGTTGTTTATTAGTGTTCTCCCCATTCCTATTAGCTTGGAATGTAATGTGTCAGTGAGCTGTGGAAAGGTCCTATATTATTATTATTGTTATTATTATTGTTGTTTTTATTATTATTATTATTATTGTCCATCAACATACAGATATTGAGGTTTTTCCCACTTGTGTGGAGGTCAAATATGACATCATTTGGTGTTCTGAATTCCCACTTCCTCAATTCCTACATTACTGCATTACCACATTTCTTACATTAAGGTTTAGAACAGTCCATGTGTAGGAGGCATTTTTTACCATTTAGTTGCCATTTTGTCATTTTCAGCTCTGTGGTCTTTGACCTTTATGTTTTATATATCGGCATCACTAAAATTAGCAAAATTAGCAAATTAGCTGTGCCATGAACGTAAATGTGAATTTATGATGACTTTATGAATTTATGATGGAATGAATTTATGATGGAATTTATCTAAGTATATACATAAGTATAGAGAAAATTACCAGCAACTTTAATCAGTTCGGGTTTGGCGTAGGAAAACATTTACACACTGCTTTATTAGAATATTGATAATTGAAGCCCACCATTTGTTAGCACTAATCCAAAACAAGAAATACAATCAGAGCGATCAGACACAGCACTGCTGTGAATCCGAACACAGCTGCGAAATGACTGTTTTTGAGCCCAGCAGTTATTTTTGATCTCTTGAATCCTCATGCTTTTACTGTGGGTTAAAGATTAGCACGTACTGAAATGTTTACAATATTTTTCCATCTCCATGGCTGAGTTGCTAACAACATAACCTTGCCAACTTTCTCCACTTTGTCTTCTTTTGGAACCGTTTCTCTCAAAGCCCCTGAATTACCGTCTTTCAGTGTGACTGTAAAACTGAGACGCTTCTTTTTTGCGGTTTTCATATTTGCAACAGACAAGTCCCTGCTTTCCCATGACTCTTTCACAAAGGAATTTGAGAATTTTCTCTTTTAACAGTGCAATTATATAACCATGTGATATACTAACTTGAATGGTTCGATTGAAGGAAGTAAAATAAGATTTTACTTCCTTCATTTAAGATATTATGCAGACGTTTTATTTTGATTAAATACATCCTTAATAAGAGAAAATTACGATTTAACTGATTTGCTTTCTTGCTGTCTTTCCAGCTATGAGATCCTGTGGTAGCACATCAAACTCTCTGGCCTACAGGTGAGTCTATGGTAACTATGGCAAAAGTTCCAGTGTCCCCTGCACTGCATATCCCAGGAGCTTTGCATAGTGATGACGACATTAATAATCAATAATATTAATATTACACCAACCGTAGCATTGATGTCATGGTAAAATAAATATTGGCAGTTGGCAGTTTAGAAGATATTACAATTTGCAAATAGTACTGGACATACAATTGTTAAAAAATTATGTACACATAACCAGTTAAAGATTTTGCATCACCTGCACACAGAGGGTGCTTATTTGTCAGCAATATGAATTCAAACTGTGATTTAGTAAACAAATCAAAACCAGTTTCTATTTTAGATTTTACTGTAGAAAAATGGAAAAAAAGCCCCCTCCACCCAGGAGGCTTTTTCTAAACTTTCCAATTTGCTTTAGCTGTTTGTAAATGGAAATTATTTAAATGACGAAAAAATAGAATTCTTCATATATAGATCAGGCATAACATTATGAGCACCTGCCTAATATTGTGTTGGTCCCCCTTTTCCTGCCAAAACAGCCCTGACCCATTGAGGCAGGGATTCCATGGACCCCACCTAGCAACTTACAGGACTTAAAGGATACTTACACAACTTAAAAGATACTTACACGACTTAAAGGATACTTTTGATAGATACTGACCACTGCAGACCGGGAACACCCCACAAGAGCTGCAGTTTTGGAGAGGCTCTGATCCAGTAGGGCTAGCCATCACAATTTGGCCCTTGTCAAACTCACTCAAATCCTTACGCTTGCCCATTTTTCCTGCTTCTAATACATCAACTTTAAGGACAAAATGTTCACTTACTGCCTAATATATCCCACCCACTAACAGGTGCCATGATGAGGAGATAATCAGTGTTATTCACTTCACCTGTCACTGCTCATAATGTTATGCTCGATCGGTGTATATATACAAATATGTACGTATAAATGTATAAAAATATATACACCTACCAAAATTAATATATGCATCATCTCTTTACTTATCTTAAAGCATAATAACTAAAGAATACAGATTAAAAAAGCTTTGTGTATATAGTAATAATTTTCTGGATGTCTTACAGTATCACAGAAGAGGAGCCTGGCCCTTTAAGAGGGGATTTTGAAGGAAAAAATGAGAACAAAGTGAGCCGAACGTTTAGTTACCTGAAGAGTAAAATGTACAAAAAATCTAGGGTAAGTTCTAACCCTCATGTCTATTCACTCACAATTGTGACTAAGACGGGTTTATACCTATATCACGATTTTCAGTCTGATTTTGCTGTCACAGATAAATGTTCTGACGTCCGGAGTTGAGACCAGCGATCTTACAGTAGAAAGCAGAAAGTGGCATGCTCACCTATGGCATATTTAGTAAAGATGGCTGACAGAAAATTTCTGACAGCGTTTAAAATATGAGAGTGTGAGATTCACATGAATGAATATTATGATCCCAGCCTACATTGTTGGTCCCTTGGACAGTCAGTTTCAAAGTAACCACACTCTACAGCGCATTTTGAAGTATGAGCTTTCCATATTGTCCTGCTAATCTACTGACGATTACTTCATCATGTAATCTGATACAGAGGGGACATTTTATCACACATTCCGTTATACAGTGTGAGAAGTACAGTAATAATCTTAAAACACTACTGTATTCACACAGCGTAAACCAGGTATGAATAACATTCTTTCAACATACTTCTGTAATGTGCTGTGCAGCCTAGTGCTTATTTTCTCTCCTCAAACAGCACATCAACTGCATAACTGTGTACTGCTGTAAATGGTATTTCTTTGCACTTCTAAATAATGGCCGTGTGAGTCAGCTGTCCTGACGTCAGGGAGTTGAAGCTCTGGTTAAACACTTGTGAAAGCTTGAGAACTGTTAAAGTGTCTCACCCGTCTGTTCCGCATAGGAAGTCAGGCAGGAAGATGAGGCTTTGTGAAGAAAAAACCTGTTGTTTTAACACTTTTTTTTTAGGTTACCATAAATATCTGAGGCATGCTGGAAATCAGATGCATTTTTTTTTTAAAACTTGAAGCCTTTTACTAGGGTTTTACACAGGGTTTACATAGGGTTTTACACAGAAACCCGATGATGTCATGATTTGTTGCATTTTAGCATCTACTGATAGGTTTCACTTACACCATTACCAGCACTGTGTTTTGATTATGAGCTAATACAGCTGAACCTAAACCAGTCCTGAACAGAGGAAGAGCACCTCCTATGTTGAGCTCATCACTTCCTCTCTGCTGTGTGTGTGAGAAGCTGAAGTGTCTCGCCTCTCAGTATGACTGAGCCTCTGAAGGCTCTATTCCCCTGACCGTTATGTTAAGTTATAAAAAACTTTTTGAACATGGTCGCTGCAGTAAGATACTTGGCTTTAAAGAAGAAGAGGTAGGTTGACCTTCAAGCGTTCTGTTAGGTCATTAGAATAAGGAGTTTGTGTTCGTTGCCAATGTAGTTGATAGAGATTCTTTGGTAGGCATTTTCACGTCTTTAATGATGTTAATTACCTTGACAGCGCTCAGACTATGAATTTGACGGGACTTTCCCTTGAAAATGTGGGTGTTTATATTTAACACTACATTTCAGAAAAGACATTTAGACATAGCTGTCTGCACTGCAATGGCCTTACTTTTGATCTTTTGTCCACTTTATTGCAAACAGGAAGTAGGCAATAGGGGAACTTAACTAAAGCTACAGTTTACAGTTCTACTTACATGTATTACAATGCAATGCAAATGTTTTTAAATGCATTGAAATGCTTTATTTGTTTTTTCATAACACTATCATATTATAGTACATACTGCAACTAAAAAACAACATAGTGCTACAAAATGACCAATACTGGAATTGTCTGTGTGTGAAAATTTTTTTTTTTTTTTTTTTTTTTTTGCCATACAGGAAAAAGACAAAGGGAAGAGTTGGGAGAAAGAGAAAGAAGCCAGAGAAAAGGAAAAGAAGGCTGTGAACGGGCATTTGTTCAGCTCTGTGAGCTTGGGCCATGCAGCTTTTTGCCAGCACTGTAACAAAACCCTCAACGTTAAAGATGCTGTCAGTTGTACGGGTAAGAGAGTGCCCCTCTAAATCTTACTGTAGGTTTCTATCTCATTCACACACTGTGCTTTCAGTTACTCCAGATATGCACTAATGAATATTTTTTAAAATACTGACTTGCACTGTTACATAATCGATGTAAGAACAGAGATGAAAATCGTGTGCATAGGGATGGAGACAGCATGTCTGCCACCTCACCAGTGGGGAAACTGAACTCTTTGGAAAACAGTGCAGATTGACATTACATATGGTGTGACTCATATTAGTAAGCACATCCGCTAAGGCAAATGCCTCAGAGTCAATTCCATGAAGCTACTGGACCACTGGAATCAGGATTACCCAGAATATTGGTTTGTGTTGAATGCAGCTTTGCAGACCCAACATGTTTAAATAGACTTCTTCCGGTGAACAAAAAAATCCTTCACTTTCCTTTCTCATGGCATGATCATGTAATTATGTGTTGTGGTTTCTAATGTAGCCGATTTTCTAACAGAAGTTTCCAAGTGGGCCAGAAAAAAAATCAACAACTTAACAATAAATGTGTTACTTTATCAGCACATTTGCATTCAGATAAATGCTGATGCTCTATAATATAAATGTTCTGTACAACACAGAGGAACAGATTGCAGTTTATTACTAACAAAAATGTTCCATATTGTGGCTTTAATATAGTGTGATTTGCATAGTGGTACAACCTGGAAATTAACTGTGATTGTACATAAATAGAATTGACTTGAAAATCGACTTATTATAGGGTAATGCACTGTTTAGTCAAATGTTTGTAGATACCTGGCCATCGCATCCATATGTCTTTCCCCCAAACTGTCACGAAGTTGCCTAGAATGACTTTGTATGCTGTAGAAACAAGCCTGATCATGTACCAGACCTGTTCCGGCATGACAATGCCCCTGTGCACACAGTGAGCTTACTATAACAGCAAAGTGGGGAATAACTTCACATTAAAACGCATGGATTCCGAATAAGATGTTCAGCAAGCACTTATGGCTATGATGGTTGGGTGTCCACATACTTTTGGCTATACTGTGCATGTCATATATTTAGCTTGCAAATGAAGGAGTAGCTGAGTTTTTGGCCCTAGGATTATTACTGTATTTTATAAAAATTTTTGAACTAAACTAGAACTAAAGTTCATTTGGAGGATCAGATTAGAGCCTTTATCGGGCTGCACCTTTTTGACAGCTTTGCTTTGATTTAATTCTGCCTTTATATTATGTCATGCCTTTGAAGCAACTGCCACAGATGACTGCGCAAAAGCAGGTCATTTTTGAGATTGGATATTGAAACTGAATTTGTTCATAACTAATACACAATACTCCTGGAACTTCCTTGCCCTACATCACCGGACATATTGCCATTTCACAAGGCAGCTTTATTTCTCAACAGCACATCCATTTCTGGTAACCTTCCTTTTTTGCTTCCTCTTGGACTATTCAAATTGAGATCTGCTTCTTTAGAGATTTAGGCTGAGAGATTTTTTTTTCTCATTCATTTCTATATTAGTATTTATGACCTTTAGCCATGTAGCATTTGCTGTGCTTTGGTATTTGGTAGTGTCATTTTCATGAACCAGTAGTTTAGTCCATGTGGCTGTATTACATATCTCCCGCTTACGCCCGGTTCTAGCACAAAAGAGCCATGTATACTCATTTACAATGAATCTTTATTTATTCTACTATATACAGAAAATACATCCTTAAGTAAGTGTTAACAGAATGACTCTAGAACCTGTTTTGAGTTTTATCTAGTTTGTACTGACCTTCGTATTTTTCTTTATTAGAAATAATATTGTGACATATCATTTTTATTCTAATCTCAGTGCAGTAGTGAATTTGCCGTCGAAGCAACGATGACTGCTCCTGATATTAGATGAGATATATATCGAAGGCTCGACAATGAAACTATTAGGGTTGAGCAGGGCATTATATCACAAGGTGTCATTGATGGCTTAATAATGAAGTAGCTGAAACTATTACAGACACGCACACACTTAAAGGTCAGCCAGCAGCGTGCATGATTTCTAGGTTTCAAGATGAGGTTGTAATGCTGAAGAACTTACAGTCCTGTTGTCTATCCTTTTGTGCACTTTGTATTTTAATTAGACAAAACTATGATCGAGTAAAGCACCTTGTTTGCATTCACTTGGTTCATCTTGGTTCACCATAAAAATGCATTTGTTAATGGCAAATAATCTGATGTAGATGCCAATAGTGAATTATTCAGTTGGTTTCTGTTTTTCACTGAAAGACAGTGAGCTTAACCCTGCTAGCCTCCCCTGCGGTGAAGACTGGAAGAAAAATCCAGAGGTTTCAGAAACGTTGCTAGTTCTAATACAAATAGAATTGCTGTAAATAAACTTGACAAAATGAAATAAATAAGATGACAAATTACATTTGACATACACATACATATGTATACTTTTATATATATATATCACAGTAACAGATAATTGTCTGTGAAATGCAGATGATGATAAGGCTGTTCCAGTCAGATCCCTGCTTTTTAAGGAAAGTCTCTGGTTTGCAGGATTGTGTGGGTTGAAGCCGGGTTTATTTGTGTGCTTGGTGGAGTTTCCTGGCTGGCACCATCTTTACCTCTTTGACTCTAGGCCAAATCGTAAAGCCAAGGCTGTGATTTAAGCAAATCATTCTTATTAACCCTTGGGTTTTCCGACTGAGGGAGGAACTCATGTTACATAGTCGTTTTATGCTCACTGATCCAGGATGAGCTTACGGGCTTTATTTTTGCCATATGGAACAAGTTCACTATGTCTCTATGTGCTATATTTGTATGTGTACAGGATGTGCTTCCTGTGCTTGTTTGAAAGCACTGATGAATTTTCATAGAACAATCATTACATCAAATGCCCTTGAATGATGGCTCATGTAAAGTGTTCTGTCTCTTTTAGTTTGCAGTGTGTGTGTTCATAAGAGCTGCCGAGACAGCATTCCTGTGTGTACCAAAGGAAAGGTAAGCAGCGTGACTCTGAAGTCGATTTAAACGGATTTCTTAACTACAAACAAGCAAAATGCTTTTAGTGATGAATTTGCCTTTTCTGTGTCTTCTTGTCAGTTTCCAAAACAGCCCCAGATTGTAATACCGGAGTCGTCCACCATGCCTGGAGTCACTTTAAGAACAAAAAGTATGTTGTGTGTCATTTCTTTTCCCAAACCATGACGCAATGTTCAATCCTACATTATCTTACTATTTTTGTATGTTTAATGATTTTTTTATTTAGCCTCTGCCCCTCGGGAGAGGCCCTGGTCAGCCATTTTGTCTCCAGATGACCACGTCTCTTTGTCGGCTGCTCCCCGTAGACACACAAGCATCATGTCTTTCAACAGCAGCAACCTGTCCAAAAGCATGTCCATCAGCAACATTGCCGTGTGAGGATCCAGTTTAACTTTACATTAATTAACGAGACAGTAGTACACAACGATCTGAGTGCTATTCCATAACTTTAAAGGAAAACTCAACTCTTAAAAACTAAATTAAATGTTAAAATATTTGTAATTTGTTTAGTAATTCTGGTGTTAATATGGTGATTGATGCACTATTTTCCTTATTCCTGTCAATAATGAAACCTGTGTGAGTGTGTGTGTGTTGGGGGAGGATTGACTAAGGGATCGAGATTGACAGCTCGATTCGGCTAGTTAGCAAACTATAAGACGACAAGCATGATAGCACTGACATTGGTATTAACATGAAAATGTAAGCTTTGTTCAAACAGGGTGAGGAAGTGAGAGCTGGACAGACTAAATGGCTAAAAGCAAACTAAAAACAACTCTTGCACAACTGAACATGAGTTATCGATTATAAATATTGATTAAAGTTGTTTAGGGTTGGCTTTTTTCCTTTAACAGGTGTGCTGCCTCTTCCTCCACACATCTAAAAACCCTTGTAAAACATTAATTTTCTGAAAATTAAAAGTCATAACTGGAAACCTTTATTAACTCCTGAGAATTTAATTAGGCCAGTTGATGGGAACATAACCACCTGCCGTAAGCACTCACTTCCTTGTTCTCTTCCTTCAGATTTGATGAAATGCCATTAAAGAGTCTGAGATATTTATCCCAGTCCACGGACAATTTGCACAAAGCCAACAAGGTCAACGAGTCCACCGAGTCTCTGATAGATGAAGGTAAGCAGCCTCATTTCCTCCTGAAAAGCCCTTCATCTGTTTCTATTTCCTGGAGCTTCCTCTTATCTTCCCTAACAGCTAGGGAGCAGGTGCAGGCTTCAAACGATCTTGTGCCTGAAATCCGTTAGAGCAGGCAATTGACTAGAAGCAGGCTACAATTTATTAGTGACATTTGCTGCATGTTCCTGATTCACCATAGCGAGCTTTATTGCACACGCTTATTAAACTCATTTCTGTGTTGTTTATAGGAACAGAGATTGATGGGCAGCTGATGGGAGAGTTCGAGGCAGATGCCAAAGAGTTGGAAGCTGACTCGTGGAGCTTTACAGCGGACAAGAAATACTTGAAGCAACTGAAAAAGGACATCATCAAGCAGCAGGATGTCATTTACGGTAGGGTCACCTGTGGGAAGCTTCTGTTCATGCTAAAACCTGTAACCAGCAGTTTTCTCAATCAATTGTTGGACATTTTACAATTTTAGGACATTTTAGGAAGGGCTTCTGATTGCATGAGGTTTGATGTGTTTTATGGCAAGCGTATTAGCTGGAAAATGCAGTGTGTCATATAAACCCATTTGTACTGAACTGTTGAACTGAATTTTAAAAAAATCACATCTCTAGTTTTTCTATTCAAATCTGAATTGCCATATGTTACATATGCCTTATAGCGCTGCGATAAAGCTCTGTTCCAGCTGCATTGATACCTTGTTCTCTGGTCTGTAGTCATTATTTTCTAGCAATAATATGGGATTTGTGATACAGAGTGTGTGTGCTCCCTTAACGCCCTCTGAGCATTTATCAAATTTAAGGCTATAAAATATCTGGCTATTTACTATGAAATATATAATATTTAAACACAGTATAATTAAATGTATAGTCAGCTGGATTACTGCAGCATATAGCAAAGGGTCAGTCATAATGTTCAAGTTTCACCTGAGTGTGTTTCGAAAAAGTGCTGTTTCATAAAAAACACTAATTAGCTAGGAAGCTGTTCATAATAACCTTTATGCCACAAATATGCCATTATCTCGTCTGTCACTTGAATTCTAGTCAGTAAGAAATAAAACGGTTGCTGTTATCTGTTTTGGAAGCTTATCAACGTAGTGAAGCGGACTTCCTGTTACCTGTTACCATTCTGAAGTTGATTAATTTTTAATAACAAAAAGTGTTTTATTGTTTTCATACCACAGCAATTGGCAAATTGTTACACTTTTTTAATTAAACAATGACGTAGTATATTTTATCTGTTTATACTTTCGTTTAATTCACCTTCATTTCAAAAACTATGAATAGTCATGCTCTCACTAGCACCCCCTCTCTCTCCCCTCTCTCTCTCTCTCTCTCTCTCTCTCTCTCTCTCTCTCTCTCTCTCACTCTCTCTCTCTCTCTCTCTCTCCCCCTCTCTCTCGCTCTACAAGCTACTGGGCTAATTAGAATTAGAAAAATGCACGTCAAGGTCCTTTGTCCTGAATACTTTCTCATGGAAGAAATGTAAAATCAAGGAACAATCATAGCTTAAGCATCAACAATGGTTGGAGTCTTCTTTCATACAAGTTAGGCCTAAACCTGAGCGTAATCTCACCAGAGGAACGTCTAAATGTTTTTAACTGTTATACAGTATTTCTTTTTAATCTGCATGTTTGATTTAAATTATGTCAGAGTCTGTTTTACACGACTTTGTGAATGAGCTGTAACTAGAAACAGTAATGTAGTAGAACGAGCATATTAATGCAGATCTGTGATTTGAATTTCAGCTGGCAGTCTTGTCAGAACCACTGTTTTGGAAAATGAATCAGTACCCTCCACAATTCTGTGGCATAAGGAACATACCCAACAACAGTATTCATAAGCAATAACTTGTTATCATGGACACACTGTCTCCCTTACTTCCAGAGCTGATTCAGACAGAGATGCACCATGTACGCACGCTGCGGATCATGGCGGATGTGTACAGCAAAGGGCTGCTGAAAGAGGTGCAGCTGGAAGCCCAGACGGTGGATAAAGTCTTCCCTGTGCTGGATGATCTACTGGAGATGCACACACTCTTCTTCAGCAGCCTGCTTGAGAGGAGGAGAGAGGCCAAGCAAGAGGGCAAAGTCGGAGCCTTCGTTGTCAGCAAGATTGGGGATATACTGCTCAACCAGGTGAGGAGAGCCTGATGCTCATGTTTTGGTTCATAAACTCCACTACCAAGGCTGTTTTTTTAAAAATATTTTTTTTACAAAACAACATATTTCATAGATTTTATTTATCTGAATTTTTCACTGTCGATGCTCTATTCAAATGCTACAATTTTATAATTCTTACACATTTTACAATTTAATTAAGATGGCACTATGTGTTGTCATAATCTTGACATACCAGACAGTACAGAGCTTCAGAGCACTTCTCATATGGATTATAGCCGCCTGTATGAACATAGTACATATCCACTTTGATAACATTCCACAGCTTCAGAATTTAAAAAAAAAAAAAAGACATGGCAAAGTGGGATCCAGATGATCCAGAAGATTCTGGGATGTCCAGAAGGTCCAATATGTATGCAAGACAAAAGGATTTCCCATTGACATCATCAGATCCCTGGAGATTTAGCAGTAGCTAGTAGAAATGAAACTAGAAGGAAAATCTGAAGCTTAACAGATGAGATCATTGGATAGTGGTAAGTATTGGACTGGTTAATATATAGTGCAGGGCTAAAACAGGAACCAATAGAGAGACAGTCAGGATTGAGCTTCAATGTGTAGTCATCCTGGAAGGCCCTGTGTTTATCTTAAGATGGGGAACTTCCTCTTAGAGCCTTATGTAAGGTCATGGGACAGAACTCTATGAGGAATGATAAACAAGTTTAACACGCTAACGTTTTTATTCTGATAATGCTAACGGTGGTTTTATAGTTTTTAGAAAAAAATATACAGTTGAAGCCTCTCCAATAAAAACAGTTTCTTTTATAAGAAGGAGAAGAAGAAGAAAGCAGAGGTGCAAAAGTGGCTGCAAGCACATTCAGGATTGGATCTAGGAGTCTGTGTGATCTGACAAACAAGAACTCAATTCGATTAACAAAAAGTTCAGATAATGATTTTTTTTTGCTCAACAAACACAGTGCATTGAGCATATTACTGAGAATAGACTGGTGTACTTCCAGTGACTCATGGCATGAAAGTGTATTAGTAATACTGTAATCAAACACAGTAAACTAGGAGCTGATACTTTGTGAAAAAGAAAGGAGGAATATTTCTAATGATTGTCCAGTTTTGTCTGAGCCTGTGTCGAATGTACCTTCAGATTCCTGTTCTTGGCTAACAAGACTTGAACACAATATAATCTTCTGCTGTTAAAGCTCATCCCATTCAAGGTTTGGCGTATTTTCTGTGTTCTGAGATGCTTTTCTGCTCACCACGGTTGTAAAAGGTGATTTGCAGAATTGGTACTCAGTGGATGGGTTTTGTTTTTCACACCATTCTGTAGAAACTGTAGAAACAGTTGTGTGTGAAAAGCTCCAAGAGATCAGCAGTTTGTGCAATCCACACAGTGGCAACATGAACCACACTACGGTCTAAAACACTGAATCACATTTTCTCTCCATTTTATGTTTGATGTGAACATTACCTGAAGCTCTTGACCTTGATCTGCATTATTTCATACATTGAACTCCCGATTTCTGATTGGATGATCGCATGAACAAAGAGGATGAATGAATATTTTCAGTCATAGACAGTTCTACAATTTGGAGGTTAACCCAAAAATGAGGAATAGTCATTAAGCCAGGAGCTGTTTAATGACTGCAACTGAAACATACTGTACATTAAGTTCAGTGAGTACAGTGAGGTGGCTCAGTTCATATTTTGGGATGCAGAAGAGGGGAAAAATCACTGTCACTTTTTTTCTAATGAAGAAACATCAGCTGTGACAGCTGTGACAGACCACAACAGGGTAAAAGAGGATAAATGAAGAAAGAGAAGGAATGAGATAGACAAGTTGACTGGCAGAGATGGTGTAATTGAAGAGTAGGATAAATCATTACAGGACATAGACTGGTTTCAGCATTGCTGGATATGTTTAACTGGATACTCCAGAAAAGATATGCTCCAGAGATTATTTACTAGAGAAGAAGTGAAAGTGGAGTTTGGTTGTTGTTAGTTCAGCCTATAGGGATATATGGATTGTAAATTTATAGTTCAAAAATTCTAATGAATTTTCTTCAGTCTGCAACCAAAATGAGACAGAGATGTCTGGTCATGTCCTTTTTATATTATTGAACTACTGTGAGTCATACCGAAATTGGTAACAGAAAAGGAAATTAAGCTGTTAGTGTAGAAGCAGTAACATATGAGAATGAACGTTAATCAAAACCTGTGGTGTGAATTTCAGCCAACACTGCTGTCAGATTTGCTTTTATAGCAAATTAAATCATCACCCTTTAACTAACTAAACAGTTTCCAAGAATTAAACAGTGACGTGGTGTAAAGCAGTATATCACAGAAAGGGGTAGTAGTATATTAAACATTCCAGAGCATGAATATAGCATGAAAATATGCTTGGTTTGTTAATGGAATATCACAAAATGAATGCCTTTACCAATAAAACAGTAAATAATCTCTTAGTAGTGGACTTTTGACATTGATGTATGTATGTATGTATTTGATATGTATGTTTTTTACAGCACTTCATTATTCTATAATATATGTTTCAGTTTTCGGGCTCCAATGCCGAAAGCATGAAGAAAGTTTATGGGAAGTTCTGTAGCCGTCACAACGAAGCAGTGAACTTGTATAAGGAGCTACACGCCAAAGACAAGCGCTTCCAGACTTTTATCAGGGTAATCAATACACTGGATCACTTGGTTTTAGCTTTTTGGCATGGAGTGTTTATGCAACGATTAACAGTTTACACTAGATGTGGGCTAATTAACATCTGAACTGCATGACATGTTTTGCCTTGATCGTTGCAGAAAAAGATGAGCAGCAGTATTGTTCGTCGACTGGGGATCCCCGAGTGCATATTGCTAGTCACTCAGCGATTAACAAAGTACCCGGTCCTGCTGCAGAGAATCCTGCAACACACTAAAGGTGAGCCACTTTAACACAGCTTGGAGACGTGGACATCATCCAGATGAGCAAGCATCACTAATGCTTTAGATCAGAGTCTTAGCTTAGACTCCCTCCTTCACCACACACACATGCACACCCACGCACACACACACACACACACACCCCTCGGCTCTATGTTTAACCAGCGCTGCAGCAGTTCTTCCTCTGTAAACACTTCTGTTGCTGCCCATATGAGGTGCCATGTTTACACACTGTGCATTCTCCACAAAGTAGGACATCTGAAAGAGTTTGTGTCCCAAAAATTGCCAGAGCAGTGTGTGATTTAACAGCACACGTTTGTTGAATATACTTGGTTTTAATGTCAAATTCATAAAGAGCATAACATAATTCCCGGTAAAAAGGGTTGCTTGGGAAATAAATAATAATTGTACAGAAAATCACAGCTTGTCACGTTACTAAACACCACAAAATCTATCCGTTCAGAAGACTCTCTCATCTTGATTTTCAGCTTTATATCTGATTGTTACAAATTGCTGACAGTGGAGACTCCTTCCAAAAGCTTAAATACATTATTGAACAATTGCAACAATTGCAGATTTAAAAATCTGTTTATTTGTCTAGCATGCAAGTGCCTATGTATGTTTTTACTACAGAATTGATAATAATAACCATGTCAGAGCTGCTGTTATCGAAAATTAATCAAAATCTTCTGGTCAATCAGATAATGAATAATTCAGTAGCACTCACAGGTATAATTCACATTAAAGCTGGCGTCTCCTCACATCGCCCACATAAAATATGCAAAAAGACAAAATCCATTGAGCTCTGGTACACCAGGACCACTAGCAGCCAAAAAAGGTTACAGATTCTTTTCTGCAAGAGAATGAGAAATCATGTGAAATTCAATAGGCTGCTGTTTTGACTGTTTTTTGGTCATGTCTTTGTGTGTGTTTGTGTGCGTGTATGAACATGCATATCCACAGAGAACCAAGAGGACTATGAAGACCTCACACAGGCTCTGCAACTCATCAAGGAGGTAATAGCTGCTGTGGACAACAAGGTGAACGAGCATGAGAAGAAGAAAAAGCTAGAGGAGATCTATAACCGGACAGACGGAAGAACCATCACACGCATGAAGAGCGGTCAGATGTTTGCTCGAGAAGATCTGAGACGAGGAAGGAAGCTGCTCCACGACGGGCCGCTCCAGCTGAAAACCACGACAGGAAGACTGAAGGGTACAAAAAGCTTCAGGTTTCTTTTCATTAGGATAAAGAATTACACATTCTTCCTGAAAACACTTTATTATACTGCTTTATCGTAACGTTATATTGTGTAACAGGGCTGTATTTTAATATTACTGCTTTGTCTTTTAACCCTGTGACAGATGTTCAAGCCTTGCTTCTCACTGACGTCTTAATATTCCTGCAAGAGAAGGACCAGAAATACGTCTTCGCTATTCTAGTATGTTTTACACAAAATATTAGGTTTTGACATTAAGGTCACTTTGTGAGTTTATTGACAGGCTGAAAACATTATCCAGGCATTTCATGTGTTTTCTTCTTCATGCTTCTGTCAGCTACAGTTTGCATGATTTATAGACAAAATGGCTCAGTACATATTGAGAAAAATTTCCTTCTCTCCCTTTCACAGTCCTGAGTGTGGTGTGTTATTAGAAAATGTTTTTGCAAAATTTATATGATGGCATTTTGGTGTGTATTGATATTACTTTTGTATAACATGAAACCTATCTGATATTTTTCATGTTTTGTAAATAATCTGCTATGTTTTTTCAAACTTTTATGGAATAGCTGTTTGGTGAACAGAATTATGGGAGATTGCCTTCCAATTAGGTCATACTAAAAGAATCTTCTTTATGTGTATAAAAGTTGATTATCATTTTAACGACAACTCTTAATGCTGCTATCGCAGTAGTTGTGATCATTTACATCGTATGCTATCATGCTGTATTGTATCACTGGTTAATGGGACAATATTAAAGATAAAGTATAAAATGCCATTGTAATTGTGAAACACTTTAGTTGAACATTATTAAACTGTTGTTGATGTATAGGGGGTTGTTTGTACCTTTCTCTATCTATCTATCGCTCCTGCTCTCTGCCTCGGTCTAACTCCGCCCACATCCTCTGTTCATTTTACTTAATCCCTCCCCCTCCCTCTCTCGCTCTCTCTCTCTCTCTCTTTCTCTCTCTCTCTCTCTCTCTCTCTCTCTCTCTCTCGTGCCTATTCACTGTCTCCAGGACCAACGCGCCACCGTTATACCTTTACAGAAGCTAATCGTCAGAGAGGTGGCTAACGAGGACAGAGGCTTCTTCATCATCGCAGCAGGCATTGAGAAACCAGAGATGGTGGAAGTTCATGCCACTTCAAGAGATGAGCGCAACACGTGGATGCAGCTCATTCAGAATGCTATGCAGTCTAAGTAAGTACCAGTATATCTGGTCTTGCTCACAGCCTCAGGGGTATGTGTTTCTGTATAATTAGATGCTTGTTATTAAGAACAATTATTGAACCTTAGAGATCACTTTAGCACTTTATAGGATACATTTACATTTATATTTATTGCTGAAGAACAGAAATGTACCAGGAATAGTACTGTTTGTTTGGGTTACAGGTGTTTATCATTCACAAAAAAAAAATAAGTGTATATCTGTTTGCTTGTAAGTATGGAAAAGTTGCACTGACTAAACAAAGCTAAAGGGACTGAGCAAGTCTGGATTGAATTTTTACATATCGATTGTGCTTTCATAGAGAAAAGGACGATGATGAGGGCATTCCAAGTGAGACGGAGGAAGACAAAAAGTTACTGGAGTCCAAAGCAAAAGAGATGAGAGGTGAGGAAAAAAATCAAGTTTATGCAAGGTTTTCATTGTTGTAAAAAAGATTCGGAATTTCAGCTTAAATATCACTAAACAAACAGCCTTTGTTTTTTATTTTTTCCTTTTTAAAAAGTGATTGCTTTAGTCCCTAGTGTATCCTCTTTCTTTCCTCTGTCCGTCTCTCAGCAATGCTTCAAAGAAAGGATGATCAGATCATGGCTCTCCTAAATGAGAAGATAAAGCTCTTCCATGACATGGGTGGCTCTGGATTGCGTGAAGACACGGCCGTGGCCATCAGGATGCTGTTCAGGGCCTGCAGTGATGACATGCCCAGAGGAGAGAATATCATGAAGGAAGCAATTAGAGAATGTCAGTGACACTTTATACAGAACCTGAAGAGAAACATTTCTGTGTATTTCTGTGTTAGAGCTGGTTATTTTTTACATGAAAGCTGTGTCCCTTGTGGCATCATTAGGGCTCATTTCCACCACTAAATGTCAAGCAGGACTCTTTGGTAACTCGTTTAATGTAATGCAGTTAGTGACGCGGGTGTCTCTGTGGGTTTGTGTGCACTACAGTGGAGATGTTGCAGACGCTGGTCCACAGCGGTCTGGGAGGAGCCGTGAGCCAGCAGGGGGCCATTGATCCTGGAAACACAGCTTCAGTGCTTCTGCCTCGTAGATCTGAGACCTTTGGAGGCTTCGATAGTCACCAGATGAACAGCTCCAAACGTGAGAGCATGCTTCCACTCTGTTAATTTTGGTTTTAATAAACGTGGAGATTCTGATCACAAGAAATTTTTTAGACAAGCTCTATTTGGCATCTTGAAGCATTCTTTTATCAGTTTTTATTTTGTTATTAACATTGCTTATTAGTGGTATGATATTCAGTATTTAATTACAACTTATTTTCAGTCATGCTTCTTTTTAGGGGTTGTTGGTGCATTTGTGTCTTTAGTCATTTGTACATTGTTATTTTAGTAGATCAGAATTGTTCTATATTACTTTGTTTCTTGAAATCTACTGTGGACTCCTTAGAGAGGTCATTTTGTTGCGGTGCTGAAATCCGCAACACACCATTAGCAAAATTATTACACTTATAGTTAATGTCAACTGGAATCTAATGACAATTTGAAATAATTGGTATTGCCTCCATTAGTGGAACCTTCAAAGAAAATAGGCAAAATATTAAGTCTTCTTCTTCTTTCGGATTTTCCCTTCAGGGGTCACCACAGCGAATCATCTCTCTCCACCTATCCCTATCTTCTGCATCCTCAACACTTGCACCCACTAGCTTCATATCCTCATTAATTCCATCCTTATACCTCCTCTTTGGCCTTCCTCTTTGCCTCCTGCCTGGCAGCTCCATGTCCAACATTCTCCTACCAATATACTCACTCTCCCTCCTCTGGACATGTCCAAACCATCTTAATCTGGACTCCCTAACTTTGTCCCCCAAACGTCCAACATTAGCTGTCCCTCTGATGTACTCGTTCCTAATCCTGTCCAATCTTGTCACGCCCAAAGAGAACCTCAACATCTTCAGCTCTGCTACCTCTAGCTCTGACTCCTGTCTCTTCCTCAGTGACACTGTCTCTAAACCATACAGCATGGCCGGGCTCACCACTGTCCTGTACACCTTCCCCTTGATTCTCACTGATATTTTCCTATCACACAGAACTCCCGACACCTTTCTCCACCCATTCCAACCTGCCTGCACTCGCTTCTTTACCTCTTTCGCACACTCTCCATTACTCTGGACTGTTGACCCCAAGTACTTAAACTCCTGTACCTTCTTCACCTCTTCACCCTGTAACCTTACTGTTCCACTTCCCTCCCTTTCATTCACACACATGTACTCAGTCTTACTACGACTAGGCAAAATATTAAGTAATGTGTCTAATTTTCAAAATTTTGTTTACTGAATAAATCTGTATTGAAACAATTACAGTTAAATCTTATATGAAGCACAATTGGCTGCAATTCGTTGATGATGTTGAAATCGGTGCCTCCTGTTTACAGCAACAGCAAAATGTTGCCATGTCTGCTGCAGTATTGTGCTAATTGTATTCACCAGTGGGGGAAATTATACTGAGTGAATAGCAACTGTCTGTGTTTCCCAGCTGATCATTTATTTTTATGTTGAAGGATTCAATGTAATAGAATCTATAGCTCAGTGTTTAGTGAGTGCTTGTGGCTAATGGTTATCTGGCTTTGCAGACGGAGATAAAGAGGAGGTCGAGGACCTGAGGAGGACAGAATCCGACAGCGTCCTAAAAAAGGTAGTTTACCCGAAATCGCGTTAACCGAAACTCGTTTTATTTTTCGATTTTGATAAATCCATTGCTTGATAAAAAATAAAAAAATAAATGAGAAAATCATTAGACTTTTAATTTAGAAGGGTGTTTTGGCTGTTTATAGCTCATAATGAGCAATGCAGCACTGAGCTCATGGCTACTTGCCTCTGGAGTCAGGCTGATTGAAAAAGTCTCTCAGCTGGACTGCACTCTCTGCTTTGTTTTCTTCACAGGGGGGAAACTCCAACCTGCTGCTCACTCTGAAGAGGAACAGAGAGGTAACGCCTCTGAGCATGCTTCACTCTCAATGAGCCGTGTTATCGGTAGTCAATGGCTGCTGGATTTAGCTGCTTAACAGACTGAAGATGGCAGCTGGAACAGGGCTGGTGGCCATTTGTTAGCTCTGGTCTTGATCTTTAATTGGCTTTAAGAGGAGACTGATTTGAGCAAGCTCAGGATTATTTCAAATCTTTTTTAAAAGGTTAAAAAATGCATATTGAATTAAATATTAATATAACACATGTGATGTAATAAGTAGACACACCATCACAGTTTCTATGTAAACATTTTGTCTTAGGTTGTATGCTAGGAAGTTCAACCCCAGTGCTGGTCTGATCACAATTAAATGCGTTTTCCCCAAAATTGTTTCAGCCCAAGTGCTTAGTGAGATCACAGTGTTTGCAAACAGAGTAAGAGATGTTAAGACCCATTTTCCTCCTGATATGGAGTGGATATGAAGTAGTGCTTATAAGTGTGCAGTTGTAAATGTCAGTGGGATTAATGTGTGATGTGATTGTGTTTGTACAGCAGATCCTGAGCAGTGTTACACATCTCCATGAGCTCCTCAGTTCACTGCAGGTCTGGCTTCACTTCTACACCACAATCAGCACTGCACTCAGTCTACCTTCAACTTCCTTATGATAGACTCACCCATTCTCTCTCTCTCTCTCTCTCTCTTTCTCTCTCTCTCTCTCTCTAGTTTTCCTTTCTTTCTTTCTTTCTTTCTTTCTTTCTTTCTTTCTTTCTTTCTTTCTTGCTTTCTTGCTTTCTTGGCCAATAATAGAAAAAAGAGAAGTGTATATATCTATATGTATATTTTTCACTGTTATCTTTTTTGCTGTTTACGTTAACTTTATATGAACTTAAAACAATGAAAAAAAATAGTATTTATTTTCCAGAGATGGATAATATGGAGAGATGAAGATATCTCATTTTAACCTGGAAGTAACAAATATTACAAATAAACAAATATACTGAAGGGACTCATTTGAAGATTTACTTATATTATTATCATGATTAAAATGAAATATTATAATGAAACATAGGCAGTTCAGTTTTGGAGCAGTGTTAAAGTAATTTGGACATTAAAAAAACAATCATACATTTGCTGTGCATTAAAATTTAAGACACAGACTATTCATTTCAAAAATTAATTCTCATTCAGTTATTTGGCGTGTGTGTATTTGTGCAGGCCGTGGTGGTTCAGCAAGACACGGTCCTGGAGGAACAGCGCCAGACTCTAAGCGAGCGTCCTTCCTCACGTCCCTTGTCTCGGCCTCCGTCTCTAGTTGAGCAGGAGAAGCAGCGCAGTGCGGAGCGCCAGCGCCAGGAAGCAGCTGCTCACGCTGAGGACAGGAAGCGCAGGGAAAAGGAGTGGGAGGCACGAGACAAAAAGTTGTGCAACCGAGAGCAACTCCTCACCACCAAAGAGGAGGAGGCACAGAAGAGACGCTCCGAGATAGAGGAGGCTCAGCAGGAGCTGCAGAGCAGGAAAGAGGACTACCAGAAAGACCTAGAAAGACTGAGGGATGCACAGCGGAGGCTGGAGAGAGAGAAGGAGCAGATGCAGAGAGAGATGGAGATGCTGGAACAGCTCAAGGAGACGGAGGTGAGGTCTATATAACGACAAACTTACTTACATTGTAGATTTTTTTCTCTTGGGATACTGATCAGAGCACAAAATTATTATTCATAATTTCAGTGCATTTGAGGCTGCTAACTCAGAGCTAAAAGATAAAATGAAATGTGATGGCAAAAAAGTAAGGAGAAAATGTGATAAAGACAGATTAAATGGTAAAACAACACTAACTGTAAGTGTTATTTACATTATTCCTTCTATATACTACAAAGACTGTAAAAAATAAGGTTAAGCCCCCAGGTGCTAAGTGACTAAATTAGGGAACTGCACTTTCCAAAATGTTACATATACTGTATTCTTTATATAGTAATCACTCAAGACTTGGACAAACCTGGCAAAATACATTTAGCCCTTGTAACGTTAAGAATCTAACTTCAATGCAGATAACCATTAAAAAGACATCAACCTGTCTCAGGTCTTATTTTTTTACAAGCTGATCTGCACTTCTCTTTTAAATGAGCAACAGCATTTTTTTTTATTTTTAGAATTACCAAATGGACAGAATGTGGTTAGCTAGAATCAATTCTAATGCCTTGAGGACATTTACTTTTGCTCTATAATATATTTGGCAGGGTGGTTATTATTAACATTTAGACTGGTTTTTATTTGATTTGATATTTGATATCACAGTGCGGCTGAATGCTCAGATCTAATAGGTCATAAGGTGTCAATTATTTGCATTTATCAGCATGGCTGGGAATGTGTTTCTAACTGTAACATGAGCAAAAGGTTAATCTCAATGCACTTCTAATGCATTATTGTTTCTATAGTAACATCTTATTCACAGGCACTTGAATGGCAGACTCTCCACATACTCTAGGACTAGTAAGAAACAGATTTTAAAAATAACACGTTTAAGAAAGTAAAATGCATTTTCATTGATGTGTGACATTTTTGATGAGGACACATTTACATTACATTTACAGCATTTGGCATTTTTTAATCAGTAGGCCAATGCCGTAACCACGGAGATACCACATACATATTTATTGCTTTGCGAAGTTTATCAGACCAGGAAAGTCTCAGAAAGAGAGAGAGAGAGAGAGAGAGCAAGGTTGTTGAGGAAATTAATATTTATTACTGTTAGACCATCTGTTTGAACCGGTATAACACACTCTAGACCATGCTATTATATGAATATAATAACACAATGCATTATTTTCCCCCATGTGCATTACTCCTCAAGGTTTCATCATCCTCCTGGATTATTTTTGTATAACAGCACAGCCTGTTTTATGTTATTCCTTACATATAATTGAAAATAAAGAAAAATGAACGGGAGAATTTGTCTTCTTCCCAGGATCTTCAGAAAAATCAGATGCAAATTTCTGTTGATCATGTGACTTTTAAAGTACACTAAATATTTCACAGAGGCGAATGTGATCAGGTAACAGTGTTGAGTAATATCCTATAATAGATAGAACTCATGGAAAAGGATTTGTCAAATAAGAAATGTTAAATTGAGTCACACATTTATGAAAAAAATATTATGATAATTTTCTTGATCCCGCCTCTGCCATGTGTGTGTGGAGTTTGCATGTTCTCCCCGTGCCTCGGGGGTTTCCTCCGGGTACTCCAGTTTCCTCCCCCGGTCCAAAGACATTAAGGCATTGTAGGTTGATTGGCGTCTATAAATTGTCTGTAGCGTGTGATTGCGTGAGTGAATGAGAGTGTGTGTGTGCTCTGCGATGGGTTGGCACTCCGTCCAGGGTGTATCCTGCCTTGATGCCCAATGATGTCTGAGATAGGCACAGGCTCCCCGTGACCCGAGTGTAGATCGGATAAGCGGTAGACAATGAATGAATGAATGACTTTTCTTGATTCTCTTTCAAGATAAAGGGTATAAAAAGGCTAAAGATTCATTTTTTCAATTAATTGAAATATGTAAGTTGTTGTGAAGGACACTTTACTGATGTTTAAATATGTTTTTTTAACCTTTACATACATATTTGTAAATGTATATTATACTTTTATTACTATATGTAGAACACAAATGGCAGTAGTCATGGAAACACACCAACAAGCCAAAAGCAGTGATTGTGATTATTTTGGATTGCATTTCTTCCAGAAGAGGGTGAGCAGGACTCTCTCGAGCACCTCAGAGGACTCATTAAACATTCAGAGCAGCAGCTCTGTGGAGCAAGAGGTGAAGCGGGAGAAGGACGAAGGAGAGCAGTCCACAAGCCCCAGAAAGAATTCTCTCTCCAGAATGGACTCCAGACAGAAAGGCCGAAACCTCAACGCCTTCAATCCTTTCGCTCCTAAAGCCGTGAGTGCAGAGGGCCAGAAACAGCTCCCCAACCGGCTCCTCCAGCTCACCAGGCCCAAAGAGAAGAAAGACAAGAAGAAGAAGAAAAGCAAGAGCAAGTCCACCCAGGAAGCAGGTAACGCTGTTAATCCAGTAAATGACCGGTTTAAATGAGCCAAACTGACGGAGCATAAATCACCTGATTAACCCACATGTTCTGCTCACCACATAATAATCAATATCTGATTAATGCAGGCCATCTCTTATACACTGCAGCTCTAAAATAGTGAATCTTTATCTTATTATTTATGGGAACAGAGCCTCAGAAGCTCTTCACATGTTTGAGGTGCATGAATGTGACAGCAGCATAATAGAAGAAGAAGAGAGCTTTGTGTCATGTTTCTGAGTTACACAAAAAAACTATTACCTAATGAGCCAGTTTTTAAAATACTCATAATATTAGAAAGTAAATACATTTTTTGATTAAGGCTTAACACTTTATTTGCGCACCCTGCCCTCAAAATGATCTAATATCTGGTATCAGTTTCTTTGAATCACTTTTTTACAATCTCATATTTATAAAGCATTATTACTCTTCTTGGTAATAATTCCCTGCAAACATTTTTATCAACACTAACAATGCCTCATATCGCTCGAATAATATGCTGTAAAATAATTCAGTAATAATTCAGTTGTAAATCAAATGCTACTATTAGTTATAATGCCATGGGGTGTACTGAACATAATACTAATGACCTGTGCATAATAATAAAGCTGACGTAATATTTATTAGCAATTCTAAAACAAATGGTATCAGTGAATGCTTTAAGTACAATGAATATGTTAAACTATTCCTCAATATATGCTGAAAGACACTAGTGACACATTTATTCAGCTTCATTACAAAACCCCATACAGAGTTTTCAAATCTTTAATGTAGCTTCCAGTCTCTTCCTGTAAACTAAATTAATATTATATATTTCTGGGTGTTTTGTTCTTTAATCATTCGGAAAATCTTTAGGACACATGCAGTGTACATAGCACCCGTTCAACTATGATATGTGCATCCCTGTTTTATTTGGAAGCAGTCAGGAGTGATGATTTAATTCAAATATATAGTATATTATATATATTATATATATGAGTATAAACACAAACACAAGTTATACACATAGAGTATGCACAGGTCATTATTAGTTATATAGTTATATAGTTATAATGGATAGTGCCACTTACAGCATGATTGCAGCTTTTATTATTATTATTATTATTATTATTATTATTATTATTATTATTATTATTTACAGCACAGTTATTGGAGCTTTATGAAGCATTATGTGCTTCATGATGCAATCTAAAGATGCTTACAAGCAAACATTACGAGCCATAAGCAATGATAAAATGATTTTAAAAGATTATTTCAAATATTTTAAATGTTTTTGTTTAATTGGAAAAATAAAGAGAAAATGTGAATACTTTTGTGAGCTTAATTTATTATTACTCTTTCCGAACCTTAAAATATTATGTATTATAAGAATTAGGTTTCCTGTGACTTCCTGGTTCTTTATATTGTACATATGCAGTTATTTGTCTTCCAGCTGAATGCAGGGCATTTGATTGTTAGTGAAATGAATGATGACTAGCTATAGGTTTAGCTGTTATTTATGTGTTGAATCGTTTTTTGTTTTTACTGACTATAAAGGTCACATCTGTCCTTTTCTCCAGAATCCCATCTGCTGCCCCTGACCGAGCCTCCGCTGGATGGAGATATTTTCTTCTGCTGATCTGGCCTTCGCTACCTATCAACTCATAACTCCCTCATTCTCTAAGCTATCTGCACCGGCTGAATGTAACTCAGTGCAGGATGCCTGCCAAAGTGCCTGCGCTGTGTCCCTGCCACCGCTGCCACGCTAATTGGGCTGAATTCACCCTGAAATATATTCCACGTCCTGCATATGTGGCGTGTACACATGGGACATTTTTCTGTATGTGCAATTCACAGAGTGACGCTCACTTCTGAATGTTACACACGCAAACGGACTTCATCTGTCTGACCTCAATATGCCTAATGCCCCAGAAATCTTTTTTTTTTCTGGAAGACAAAATATGAGAAGGATAAAAAACTATGTCTTTTATTATTGAGAGCAGTGGATGATAACAGCAGATGTAGACGAAACAAGGCTCTACAATAATTTGACAACTTTTCTCTGAGAATTTCATTCTATCAGGCACTTTATAGACCTCCAGGAATACAGTGACAATCAGTGTAGACATCATTAACCCCAGACAGTCGATTACAGACATCGCTTATGGTGTGGTTATCACCACCTCTTCTAAATAGATAGATTATTACATGTCACAATGTGTGAATATAAATACTGTGGACGTCCTGCTAATGTCCTAGACGTATTTCTTAAAAAACAGGGCTAAAATGAGTAAAACTGTAAATATTGTAGAAATCAGAAACAAAATGACCTGCTGGACAGGGAGTGTGTGTGTGTGTGTGCACAGAAAATGCAACACACTAAAAACTGCAGCAACTACGCATTCACACCACTGAGGCACGGAGCCTAGCAATCGCAATCACAACCACTTTCATTCACTTCGTGTTTTAAAAAAAAATAATAATACACTGAAATATTCACTCGGTCACATTTCAGTCAAAGGTGTTTCAGCGCACAGCTTTTGTAGTCTTTGAATCCATCCTTTAGAAGTCCCACTTTGACTTGATTTGTGTACTTCAAGCACACTCAAGCTGTTTCTTTTGTTTTGTTTCAGCTAGCACTCGCTTGCACTGAATGAATCGACCCAGCAGGAGGTGACAGAGAGTACTTTGTTGTTTATCATTACGAGTAGTCGTTGTACCTACATATCTGTGTTTATGTGACCCTAGAACTGAGGTAATCAGATATTACACTCTTTTATACACAAAAAGGGAATCAAATATTTTTTCCTCTATGGCCTTACAAAATTGAGGACGTGTGCAGTTTCAGTCTTGGCTACACTTTTTTATGTTTGTGTAGCCTAAACAGGGCAACATAAAATCAGGCAAAGTATTTAGAATTGCTCATAAAAGTGTGTAGCTTAAACAAATGATGAAATGCACTAATAAACAATGTGGAGTTTTCTCAGGAGTGCAAAAAAAGTAAGAAATATTCAGTACTTGAAGGTACAGTATTGTTTTCTTGCTGAATTATCTAAAGGGACAAAATTAAGACTGTAAATATTTTGTGAATGATAGTAACTGTATAAGAAAGGACCATGTGTGTGTCTAATTTGTAGCTGATTTCACTATTTTGTAAGAAGACTTTATTTATCATTGACCTTGGAGGCAAAAATGAAATATTGGCCTCAGAATAATTAAAAGAAACATGTTTAAATTAACTGTTTTGTTTCTCTGTCTAATCTTTTAATGTATCCGTCCACATATACACTAATTTAATAGTTAATATGAACTAAAATCCAAACTTTCAGTGAGAGTTGCTCATTAATGATGAAAGTGGGAGTGGGCAGGATTAAGTAATATATTAAGTAATATATTGTTATTTAATATTCATCATTCTTATAATTCACACAGCTTCATGGCCATGGGCAGTGGTGGTTCAAGTGGATAAGGCTCTGGGTTGTTGATCGGAGGATCAGGGTTCAAGCTCCGGCATTGCCAAGCCCCACTTTTGGGCAGTTGAGCAAGGCCCTTAAGCCTCCCTGCTCCAGGGGCGGTGTATCATAGCTGCCCCTGCGCTCTGACCCCAACTATTTCAGCTGGCATATGCGAAGAAAAGAATTCCACTGTGCTGTAATGTATGTATGGCGACAATAAAAGCTTCGTGCCCCTCAGTTCTTCTTATTCTTCAGAAACATGTGGCATTAATAGAATCATTTGCGGATACCACTTCAGTAGCTCCAGGCCTCAGGCAAGATGATCAAATTGTGTAGAATGATCAGTAAGTGAGTGTGTAGAATGATATTTGCATACCATCTGTCATGTCTTACTTGACAAGTTACTGTATATTGAATAAATTGCATTTGACAGATGTAAATGGAGAGAGCTATAGCAAATTTCAGGACTTGACTCTTCTCTTTGCACACTTGATAAATCACATTCCAACACTAATATGTCTTTGATATACTTCCAGGATGCAGCTGTCAGATTGTATATTATGTAAAGTGCCTACTTGTCTTAGCAATATGCTGATGTGTGTTACACATCTGTCGCAATTACACAAAGCAAATAGAAGTACTTGAAAAGTAAACAGCATGGATGCTTGTAGTCTGTTTGACCTCTGTAGAGGACATACGCTGACCGGAAGTCACTTGCTGTCCTCCAGAAGTGCTGTTTATTAGCAGCGTGCTGATATACAAGTCTACAATGAAAGATTTTTTAAAAACAAGAATGTAAAAGTGACATCCGCGGTGATTTATTTACCAAATTCAACATTAAAAATGATCAAATATGATCATGTATATAATGGCCACAGAATATCCATGGCTGTCAGGTGTACATTGTTGTCTTATTTAGGGACATTACAAAAATTTAAATCACAGCACTAAATGAATGCTCCAGATATTACACAACTAAAAAAGCAATCATATTATAGAGTCAAGATTTTATGTATCACATACACAGCTATATACAGTATACAACTTGCAGTGAAATGAAAAACAGGCCGACTCTTCCTTTATACAATAGAAATAAAAAATGAATAGGAAATAAGAAATAATGTGAAAGAAATTGCATATTGTTTGGAGCAGGCAAAAGCTGATGTACAATATGTGCAGATTTACAGTAAAAAGTGCAGTGTGGGATATGTAAGGTGGACTTGTCTGTATGCAGACTTGTCCGTATTTCGAGACAAGACTACTGCACCTCTCTACTGGCTGGTCTAGCTCTGTATGCAATTCTCTGCAAATGATCCAAAATGCACCTCTCCCACCATCTGTCAGGGTACAAGGTAGGTATACATCTAGACTTCTCTGTTCTGCCACCGAGGTGGTGCAATGAACTTCCCATAGATGTCTGTACAGTCTCTGACTGTCTTCAAATGCCAGGCGGAAGACCTACCTCTTCCTGAAACACTTAAAGCTCTTATTTTTCCCTATATGTTGTAAACTTGACCTATTGTACCAGTGTTCATGTATTCATTGATAGAGACTTTACAGCACTCTTGTACGTTGCTCTGGATATAAGCATCTACCAAATGCCAGAAATGTAAAAAAAAAAAAAAAAAAAAAAAAAAAAAATTAATGAATTAAGGAGTCTGATGGCCTGATAGAAGAAGCTCCTCCTGAACCTCTCGGTTTCAGCCACCAGACTACGGAAGCGCTTGTGTGACTGCAACAGGCTGAACCAGGTGGGTGGAGTCTGTAATGATTTCAGCAGCTCTGGATCTGCAGCACTAGTCTACTACTATGCAGTGGATTAAAGAGCTAGCTAAAAGAAATGGCAACACTTTGCTAGAATTTGGGCAGAATAAGCAAAACATTGCAGCTGTTGAAGAAATCAGAAAACGTTGGACAAAACAATGCATTGATGAAGTAGTCTTATCTGTGAGTGGTATTTCTTACATGAGTGATTCCATTGACTGGGGTGCCTTTTATATCCCACTGATATTATATTTACAATGTTATATATTGTTACGGTGGGCAAGATTCCATGTAGGACCACTAGGGGGCTTTCAGCAGGGGTTGTCCTGTCATGTTTGTTTTTGTTTATGTCTGCCATGTGTTTGTTCTAGCCCCGCCTTATCCTAATGTGTTCCTGCCTCTGTTCACCTGATCCCAATGTTCCCTGTGATTTCTTCCCCTATTTATAGTGGTGTCTGTGCCCTTATCATTTGCTAGTCCTCGTTTAAAGTGGCGTAAGTAGTGTCGTGCATCTGTTCTATGTTTGCTGTTTTTCATTTAATAAACCCCTGTTGTTGTCTACCCTCGCTTTGAGTCTGTTCCATCTCGCCGGACACTACCGGCCGTAACATATATATTATATATAATATTATATTTACATTTAAAATGTGTTGCACAGACATATACTGTGCATATTTCAGATAAATAAACATCTGTGAGGACTGTAAGTAAATTTGACCTTGAAATATAATTATTAGAGTACACCAAAAATACTATTATTTGCAATAGTGAGTCATCCATTCTAGGTTATAAGGGGAAAAAACACATTTATTTATTTGTTTGTTTGTTTGTTTATTTATTATTTATTTTTTATTTATTCTCCCCTATGAGATATTTAGAATGGTTCATGTGTCCCATGTTTGACAGGAAGTTGCATCAGCTGTATTTCCAGAAAATCATGGGAAGAAGAAAAGCAACTTAAATGAATTTCTGTAAATAGTTAGAACATTCTTAATGTCTTCACACACAACAACAGGGATGCTAGGGGTTGCAGCAGGGATGCTACTCATCCCTAATATGTATATTAATCCTATGCTTTAAATAAAAATCATCCCCTTCACTTTGAACCCTGTTAGTTATGTACTCATTGGTTAAACACATGGTTTCTTAGATTCAATGTTAAAAAAAACCCTCATGAATGATTTGTCATGTTTATTAATCATTTTTGTAAATCTGATTATTTCACCAGACCCAAACTGAAGGCTGTATATCTGACAGAACCTGAAATCTGCTGCTCTGCCAGACTGTTTCAGTGCCAGTTCCAGCCCAGCCTGTGTGCTCTGTGTGTGTAAAGGGCTCCTTCCAGCCCTGTCTGTCTACTTGGTGTGAGTATACACTGCTTGTTCCAGCTCGGTCTGTGTGCCTGGTGTGTATCAGCAGCTGCTGGCTCTGTAGAGGAGCGGACATTCGCCAACTGTTCGGTACGGAGCAGTGAAACCTGTTGCTAAGGTAACAGTCCATCTCGAGCGCAGATACAGTGAACTTGTTCAGGAGTCAAAGAATGACATTGAATTATGAAAGCTGAGCTGCACTTACTCTAAAGGATGTGTTTACTGTCCAGGAAAGTGACACAGGAAGCAGAACTAATGAAGCAGATTCATTATCAGATGTTTCTGGATATCTGGGCTGTATGACAACCACTTTGGCTCAGATGTGCCAGGTTGTGCTGAGATTTAATGAAAATCTAGGCTCCAACAAGGTTGTTACAATCACCATTACTATATTTCATTGCTATATACGGTATCTTCCAGTCATGTAATTACGATAAAGAAATAAATTTAAACTAAACTGTCAGATGAACACTTTGCAATCTCCTGCTCCTGTGTCTAGTCTCCTGTTACCAGTTACACATTTTTACAGTTTTAGATTGGGATGAACTTTAGTGGAGGTTTTATCTGTTTCATAAATAAGCATTAAAATTATTATTAGGTCATATAAATGGGTAATTATAGGCCATATAAATGAGTAAAAAATATGATGTTCATTTTTGGCAAATTGCTATGGTATAAAATGGAATAATAAACGACAACACATGCTGTTACAGGAAAATAACCACATAATCAAATTTAGGGGGAGAAACTATCACACCACCATGTCATTGATCATTATAGATTAGAGATCCTATAACAGAACCTTGGGGTTAACCTACCGAAAGTGTGGATGTTTGTATAATTTTGGGGGAAAAAATAATCATTTTTGAGCCAGTAGAAAAAAAACTAAGCTTACTCTAGAGCACAAAATTCTAGTGCTTCTGTGAGTCAGCCAGGAAAGCATGATATAGCAAAATGTAAATTACAAGTGACCTGTAAGGAAAGGCAATACATCAATGCACACTGGCTCCACGACTAGATATGACTTTATTACCAACCAAACACAATCAGCCATAGACTGGGCTGTGAGCTACACTACATTCCTAGCACTGTCCACTAGGGGCTCCATTGGACGAGGCGGCTGATAGGGTTATATTAAAAATAAGAAGATTCAAACGGATTAATAAATACAATGGATGCTGCTCTGCCAGGTGATGCTATTTTATTAATCCAAATACTGCTCCAGCTACTGCTGTTATTTGATTAGATTTTATTCATTCCATCCAGAGCTCCTGCTATGCTTCCAGTATTGCGGGATGCAGGCAGGAAGTTACGAATATTTTAAACATGCAACATGTAAGTGTTAAAGTAATCTGCATTGGATAGCTGTGTTTAGCGATGCTGTCTCTATAGATACCCGAGTCAGATTTCTGATCTATTTTACAGAATGTGGAGAGAAGCAGACTGTCCATTGCAGACACACACACACACACACACACACACACACACACACACACACACACACACACAAACACACACATGGAGGTGTGAGGTGGCATCCTTACCTGCTGTGCCACTGTACCACCCACACAGTCCACCTTCAATTACAAACTGTTTCTCTCTAAGTTGCTTGTAAAAAGTATGTTTCAGAAAGCTCTCTGTATCATTACAGAATCTGCAGTGTGGTACTGCATGACCTTTGACATAGTATGAATAATAATTTTAATAAACAAACAAACAAATAAATAACAATTTATTTAAAACTCCCCATTACCTCTGATAAAGTCACTGTAAAGCAAGCCCTTGACTGGCTTAGTGATTTAAAAAAAACAAAACAACAACAGTATGATAACAACCAGTTTTCAATTAATAATTAAATCTATTATTGAAAATATATTCACTATTAGCACACTTTGGTTGTTAAGCAACAAGAGAAAAAGACTACAGTATAAGTGTTTTACTGGTTTAAACCCTGGCACAATGACACTGCCATCAAACTTGCAACACATATTGATCACTTAAAAAAAGAAAAAACTCCACATGATTGACAGCTGTAGTCTTGTTAAAAAAAAAAATGTAATACTTATTCTTAAGGACTTTTCTTGAGTGAGACTTACTTACAGAAAAATGTGAGAAAAGTTTCCACACACAAAGTATTAGTAAACTGTAATAAGCATAATTTCAGTAAGGTTTACACAACACTCAGGATTATGCTCATAAAAACAATGCAGGTGCATTAACTTAACAATTTTCTTTTCTTAGATAGCAAGGTTTTACTCAAACTTAAGTTAACTTTTGTACCAATAAATCAAATAAATCAATTTCTCAAATTATAAAGATCATTGCTACTCCATAATTGCCACTGACACATTAAACTGTTCCATCTAGAAACTAAAATCCTGAGATTTTCGACACAAGCTCATGCAGTGGTAGCTCAAGTGCTTAAGGCTCTGGGTCGTTGACCAGAAGACCGGGTTCAAGACCAAGCTGCCACCGTTGGGCCCTTGAGCAAGCACCCCCCACCCACCCTGCTCCAGGGATGCCGCATCATGGCTGACCCTGTGCTCTGACCCCAACCCCCAAGGATGGGATATGTGAAGAAAGAATTTAGTTGTGCAGTAATGTATATGTGACAAATAAACTCAACTTAATGCATTTTAATGAACACATATGCAAGCCGAGTCCAAAAACCAAGCCTGCACATTAGTATGCAATTGGTTCAAGTAAACATGTCCTTTTATCTAGTTTTCTGAGCTCTTTTAAAATAATAGCAAAACTAACCAGTAAAGTAAGTAAACACATACAGTTGGAGGATTAGCTACATATTTATTTCAAAGTACTTATTTACTTATAGCATTTAAGAAATTTTTTTTTGCCGAAAATTCCCAGTATTTTACTTATATTTCTATCAGATTTACTGAACCTCTAGATCATTTTATTTTTTCAAAATTTCATTTCAAGTAACCCAGAGTCTTTTTCTCTAATACAGTTCATCATTGCAAGACTTTTTGATAGTCCAAACTCCAAGTCTACAGAGTTGATGCTTCAATTACGCCTAATAAAGTCCACTGGGAAGGAACTGCACCACTGGTCATAACAGCAGTGAAAAACCAACTCTGATGTCCCTTTTAATAATGTTCCAGTGCTCTTGCTTCTCATCAACCCCACTGAGTCAAAGAGCTTCCTGCTTTCATGTCATTTAATCCCTGATGTCAAGCTTTCTTCATGAAGGCTCTATTCATGAACGGGGTTTTCTTTATGAAGCTTTTCTTAACAGGCTTTCGGTACTCATTCAATTATCCGTTGTAGTTTATAAGAGAATCCGGATGAAACAGAGCCTAACTTAGCATGCTTTAGAAATTGGTTGGCGCCAGACATGTCATACATGTCAGATACAAAGCTAGATAATTCAAGCAAAAGTCAGATGGCTTTAATCTACGCTAACAATGTGTATTTAACCCAATGAACAAGAGTCATATTGAAACATGTCAGGCTAACAAGAAATTTGTTATCTTTAAGCTACAAGACTTCAAGATCTGTGAGACATTTGAAGCTTCATTTCATCATGGTACTTCAGTGTGGATTGTCAGTGTCATGCAGGAACAAGAGAGTTCAGACAGCTAACACAGAAATGAACAAGTCTCTGACTTCACTGACCACAAACAAAAAGCTGAGCAAACTTAATGATATTCATTGTTTGGAAGCATGACATTAGATTTCTCCAGTTTCTTACAAGACATTGATAACCATTAGCTAATTATACTGAATTTGTAACACTGGTAACTAATTGGTCATAAGATTGTTAGCTATAGCTTTTATGTAACTTTCTAGATGACAAACAAACGTTGCTGAGGTGTATGCTTTTTATTACGTAATGTTAAAGCTATAAACTGATAGTGTAGTCATACTATGCCAATTTATATGGATGTAGGTTAGAATTTTGCCATACTATAGATTAATATCACAATATAATCAATGGATCTATCCTTGCCATGCATTGTAAAAGGTCTGGCTATGTCTCTCCAGCTGCAATAATACTACAGACGTCATTTTATCATTCAATTCTCTACATCATGTCTCAAGATAACTCACTACACTAGATTCTTTGAGTTTGCTAGGAACTTACATTAAAGAAGCTAATGTGAACGATCCAAAATGCAGCTGTGCGACTTGTTTTCAACCTGCCTAAGTTCTCCCACACCACCCCATTGCTGCGTTCCCTCCACTGGCTTCCAGTAGCTGCATGCATCAGATTCAAAACACTGTTACTTGCCTACAAAGCCAAGAATGGATCAGCGCCATCTTACCTCAGAGCTCTTATTACTCCTCGCACTGCACCACGCTGCCTCAGATCTACTAGCACTGCTCCACAGGTCCCACCATCTCTCAGGGTAAGATGTAGGTATACATCTAGACTTTTCTCTGTTCTGGCACCGAGGTGGGGGAATGAACTTCCCCTAGATGTCCGAACAGCCCAGTCCCTGACCGTCTTCAAACGACGGATGAACACATGAACACACAAAAACCATTGTACACAATGGAAAGTTTTCATTTGTATTTTTATTTATCTTTTTATTTTCTAAGTTTATTTATTTATTTATTTTTTGCAAGAGGTTCCTGAAAGGTTATGTGTTTGATGCCAAATCACATGCTCTAAAATGGTGTCAAGCTTTTTCACACCAGTGTGAGACTAAGAACAAAACTGAGGTTTTGAGGGCAAAGAGTAGCAAAAGCTACTCAAAACAAAAAAAAAAGAATTTGCATACACAGAAATGGTTCAGTGTGGAATTCATCACAGGAGGTGGTAACAGGGTCTAAGTGCTTCAGAAAGATGTTCATGTTCGAACTCTTGAATTATGTACCTAATCATCAAGCTCTCTCTCTCTCTCTCTCTCTCTCTCTCTCTCTCTCTCTCTCTCACACACACACACACACATATACACACATACACACCTCTAAAGCTCATTTATCTGCTGATTCAAGTAAGCTACTTGTTGTGAGTTATAGATTTCAATATTAAATACAGATTATAGATTAAATTATTCGTCAGGTTCCCCCCATATAAGGAGTTTCACAAAGATCATGGAGTTCAGTGTATTTGAATGTGCTCACCTCATCAAGCCCAGCAAACAGAGATCATGCTTGCACACATTATTCCCCAGGGTGAAGGAAGCATAATTTTAGCCGGAGGAGATCTTCACCAAGATATAGTTCAGAGCTTGCAATCTGTGGACGCAGCTTTCCCTTGGATGAGCCATATGGCCACTGTGTGCGAGGCTCCTCATGAGAAAATAGAATAAAAGTAGGTCACCATGCAGGAGCACTACAAGGTCCTATTAAATACTTCCCACTTCTGTGGCAGAAAGTTTTGCCAGAGTGTTACAGCTTTACTAAATTCTGAAAACACTCATGCACGGATCACAATATTCTCAAAATTTACCCTGAGAAATTCTGACGTGTGTATCAGCAGCAGAGTTAGCCTTTAACAGAGCTTTTACTAGACTAATTTGCTTAGTGGATAATGCCTTTTTGCTAAGTGGCTGCCATGATATTTATGTATTATCTATAATTAATCCATAGTTCTGTTGTTTTAATTCTTTTGATTCTAATCATTTGCTCACTGTCTATACTCACTAGTTAAATCTCGCTTCATTCAAGTCCATGTGTTTATCATGGACTTCCAAATTTTATGTTTCAAAGGTTACTTGCTCAGCAAATCCCCCCTGTTACACACATTCAAGGAATATGTTTATTTAAAAACCCATTAAACATTAAAATTATATTTCATTTTATGACAGGTTTATACATAGGCTGTCTCAGAAGATTCCTCATTACTTGTGATTTGATATAGTTGACGTGTAGATTGACTTGTGGTTGATGTAGGGTGACTGCACACTAACCAAGGTTAGAGGTGGCAATACACACAAACATATCTCCACTTACACACACAGATCTCCACTCACCTTTATCCCTCTATTCTCCTACTTTCCTGTTCAGTTGGTAGAGTTATGAAATTGCTTTTGAAGATACTTCTGCTGATTAAAAGTTTAAAATACTTGAAGTTATACAAATAAGCATCAAGAGTCTAGAGTTCAACACCTCAAACCATCTCCTGTTTACTGATTCATCTGTGGCAAATTTCTAACAACTTGGTGCCGTGACCCAGACTCACACTAATAGCTTTCTGGTGAGGTTTTTCATTATCTGTGCACCTAAAATAAACGTTTATTTGGTGGGATTTATTATCTTTGAACATCTTGGATTCTTCTTAGTGGTAAAAAAAAAAAAGAAAAGTCAATTTTAATAGTTTGCAGGATGTGTAAATCGTTACAGTTGTATGACTGAGCCTTGACCTTGCACAAGAATTAGACTGAAAACAAAATGTTCTCATCTACACACTGAAGCCACAAAAAACGCAAGTCAGATAGTCAAGTTGTCTGTTTTATTTCAACTGTTCCTTTCTGCATTCCATTTGTAATTCAATGTCTATTGAAGACAATGTGGTTATTCAACATCTATCTTTTGCAATTAGATTATGAATTGTGGTCCAAGTTTAGAGAACACAAAATGCCTTGTTTACTGATTAGGAATCTACATCGCAGTCTCTGCAAATCTGCTTGGTTGCAAAAGTCACAAAGCGTGAGTGGAGACGGATGCAAATGTAGTTCAACATTTTTTAATAAGGGCAAAGGGAGAGAAATCCAAAACGTCAAGCACGATCAAGATCAAAACACAGGCGTGGATCAGACGATGAGCAAACAGAGTAGACGAGACAAAACAAGCTTGTAAATCAAGAAACAGGCAATAATCCAAGGAGAACAACAGTCCGCAATGACAACAGCTTAGTAGGTGAAGCAGACACAGGAACATTGAGTGCTTACTTCAGAAGATGAGTTGGAAATCTGAACGCTTATATACTCTGGTCTGGAATTGTGAACAGGTGTATAATCAGTAACATGGTGAATGCTTTTGGGTGTTGTAGTCCATAGTGGCTATGTTTGTAGGCTGTGTAGTACTCCTAGTTGTGTAGCTGAAAGTTGTTTCAGGTGTTGCCATGACTCTTATTTCAGGGATGTTCAATCTTATCTGCAATGGGCCGGTGTGGGTGCAGGTTTTCATTCCAACTGAACAGAAGCCACACCGGCCACCCTTTGCAGATAACACCCCTGAACACTCCTGCTCTATACACTATAGATTACATTAAATTGAGTTTTCAGATTAAAATACCCAAATGTGCTTACTTAAATGGGCTGTTTTAAAAAAATTCAATTACGCATTATACCAATCATCCATCACTGAATTAGACTATTGTACTAGATGTTCACATTGTCCAAAGAAAACATGACATAAATATATAAACAGTGACAAAATGATCTAAATATTTATTATGAATGTGATATCATTTGTCTAACAACTGACCTGCATCATAACTTTGCCTTCTTGTATCCCCTCTTTTAATCAAGATTCTGGCCTTTTAGCCACACCCCTTTTCCTCTGGACATATTCTTTATAACTCTGCTGTATGTCTCCTTCTTCAAATCATGTCAGAAGACTGAGAGGACCACTGCAAAAATGTTCTTTCCTTTTTTCTTTACATTTTGCATTGTTGGTTGATGATGCAGGATGCACCTTTCCATTCGTGACATGGTCTCAGACAAACTGTAAAACAGATGTGCTTGACATACTCAAGGTCTCCTAACCGGTCCTTACTGCACATGCTTGCAGCAGGTCACTCAATACATTCGCTCCTAGGTCTAATGGGATGAGCATGTTCATCAGCAGCCCCTGCATAATGCAAGAGCATGAGAGGATGAGGTGTTGGTACGAGGTCTGTTAATGCTATATTGAGCCTCACAGGCTTATTAGAAGACGAGTGGGAACACACAGATTACAGGGTAGTTAATCATGGCTGTAATGTGCTCCTGTATCTCAGCCAGGTTAATGGAATCCGTGTGCGCTCTCGCAGCATTAGGTGAAGATGTTTCATGATTCACTGTCTACAAATGATAAATGTTAAGACTCATTGAGCCATAAGGTGGTCGTCTTATGGAGGAAACATGTAGATTAGCCTTTACTTACACAATGCCGATCAGAAGTGTTTAGACACCCTAGATTTTAGTATTGTTTTGTGATGAACTCATTTTAAATACCAAATTTGTACAAATGGAAGAACTGGGGTGTGCTGTTATCGGAAAATAACCAGTGTCAGGATAGATACACTGTACCAGCCCAAAGCTGATTATTTTCCTCTAACAGCACAACCCAAAGTGTATTATTCTGATTATGCCACAATAATTCCCTAATAATCACAAGATTTTACTTTATTAATGATGACATGAGTGTGTGTTTTTTTTTTTTTTTTTAACTATTTATAGATACATTTAAAGGTGCAGAAAATAAGAAGCTGTATACAGTTATTCCCTCAGCTTCTCATTTTCACGCTCTTGCTGTTAACTGAGAAATGTTAGACTCCGTTTCCATAATATAAGTCTAATCTAATCAGAAAAGTCCAAAATCTTCATTACCCAATTATGCACTTGTAGTAGCCCCCATATCCTTTTTCACAGTAACACTAGCACTGTCTATGAGTCTTTTATCTACAGGCTTAATGAGTTTATCCTCTGAGTTGAGTCTCCTTATGATCTGAGAGTGACCAGTTCCACATTTGGGTTTGCTTATTTAATTACTGTTCTGGATCATTTTATTTGGTCTGTGGCAATAAAATGTAATAACACATAAAAAGAAATCCAGATATTTAAAACCCTTTTGACTGACAGTGTACCCACTTTAACTTAAACCCACTTTACTTAAACTGTTAGATTCACAAGTTAGAAGTAAATAAAGACCCACCAGATAGAATTACATGCTAGATTAATATATTATGTGCTTCCATTGATAATTAAAACAGTCAATACATATGCGGTCTGTTACATGCGCATAATTAAGCAATACAGATTTGTGGATTTTTCTGAGATTATATTATGCCGATTAAAAAATGTCTAACATTTTTTCTTTTAGAGTGAAGTAGTGAAGCTGGTGAGGGAACTATTTATAGCTTAGATGGATATTTACATTTATGGCATTTGGTAGATGCCCTCATTCAGAGCAACTTACATTTTATTTCAATTATATAGCTTGACAGGTTAGGATTGAAGGCCTTGTATGGGAGCCCGGTGGTCCACAACCTTCCAATCAGAAATGCAACACCTTAACCACTGAGCTACCACTACCCCCAGAGAGATATACAGATCAATAAAGATAAACAAAACAGCCGTAACATTAAAACCACCTGCTTAATATTGTGTATGTCTACCTTATGCCACCAGATCTCATCAGATTGAGGCATGGACTACACAAGACCTCTGAAGGTGATCTCTGGTATCTGGAACCAAAACACTGACAGAAAATCCTTTAAGTCCTATAAGTTGTGAGTTGTGGACTCCATGGATCAGACTTGTTTGTCCAGCACATCCCACAGATGGTCAATCAAATTGAGGTCTGGGGAATTCGGAGGCCATGTCAACACCTTGAATTCATGTCATGTTCCTAAAACCATCCCTGAACAATTTTTGCAGTGTGGCAGGGTGCATTATCCTGCTGAAAGAGACCACTGCCATCAGAGGCCACTGCCATTAGGGAATACCAGCAAGCTGTGATGCACTGTGTGTTCTGACACCTTTCTATCATAGCCAGCATTTACTTTTTTCAGCAAATTGTGCTACACTAGCTCTTCTGTGTGATCAGACCAGGCAGACTAGCCTTTACTCCCCACGCACATCAATAAGCCCTGGGTGTCTATGAGCCTTCTGGTAGGTACTAACCACTGCATACTGGGAAAACCCACAATAACAGCAGTTTTAGAGATGCTCCATCCCAATTGTTTAGCTTTTACAAGTTGTCCTTTGTCAAAGTCACTTAGATCCTTACTCTTGTGTATTTTTCCAGCTTGCAACATATCAACTTGGAGAACTTTGTGTTCACTTGCTGCCTAATATACTTCACCCCTTGATTGGTGTCACTGTAATGAAGTAATCATTGTTATTCACTTCACCTTCCATGGATATAATGTTAGCCATAGCTAATCAGTGTATATGTACACTTAAGCTGCAAATACTTCATTATCCAAAAAGAGGAAAAGAAGCAGAGGTGTACATATGACCACCTGTAGGTGGTGCTGTCTCTGTGTGCTGAGCAAATATCTGTATCTCTCCCATACAAAATTCTGTTGAATTATCGTAATGTAAAATCAGACTTCAACTCGTGAGGATTTCTTCACACACCAAACTCATGGGCACTAATGGCATCATCGAGTCCTCATCCTCATATGGAAAGTGGGTTGAAACACGTATTTCATGTAATTCATGCTCACTTTACCTCTGAAGAAGGTCCTCATTGTGGCATATTCCTGTTGATCATGTTGATTTGGATTGATTTTACAATTGGTGGGCGATATATGGCCAGCTCTTCCTGTCTTGAAAGGCTTTTCCTCTAAACGGCTGCCATTCTTTTAATGGCCTTCGCCATTATTTTTTGCAAACAGTTTATTGGCTTTTATGATATGAAGACAAACAACACACATGGTATCACAAAATCAATAGGAATATGGCACCTCCCAGGGGATAGAAGAAAAAAATGAGAGTAGAGCATCAAACATGATCATTCACTGTGGATGACATTTGACCAGTTAACTAACGTATGCTATTTATTCTGAGGTGAAATTAAACTATTTTTACTCCAGCTATAGTATTCGGCTGATTCTCTGCTCCTTGGCTGGAGTCTACAGATTTATGTGGCTGTCAGACACCAGCAAATGGAGACGTGTGCAAGGGGTACAGACTCCAGCCTTGCAGAAAATCACAAATATTCCACGTGCTTCACATGTGATTATATACAATACTGTTTGATCACATGCAAAATGCTATTTAACATGTTATGCCTGAAATAACACTCATGGACTCAAGAAAACACACATAATGTCTAAATCTAAATCATATACAATGCATAAAACACTAGCAATAAAAATTAAAAATGTGTAAAACATGAAAGATTGTAATGTTCATTTAGTTGAGTTAATATGAAATTATTAATAATTTCTTTAGACAATTGAAAAATAAATGAATCATATGGGTAAACAAGTTAATCATTGGTAAAATTCAAGTGTGAAAACAAATGAATTATATGTTAAAATAATTAATATTTGTTGAAAAAAAAAACGGGGCGGGGGGGGGGTGTCTTGGTGGTTAGCACGTTTGCCTCACACCTCCAGGGTTGGGGGTTGGGGGTTGGACTCCCGCCTCCGCCATGTGTGTGTGGCGTTTGCATGTTCTCCCAGTGCCTCGGGGGTTTCCTCCGGGTACTCCGGTTTCCTCCCCCAGTCCAAAGACATGCATTATAGGTGTCATTGGGCATCATACACCCTGGACAGAGTGCCAACCCATTGCAGGGCACACACACACTCATTCACTCAAGCAATCACACACTACGGGCAATTTAGAGACTCCAATCAGCCTAGAATCATGTCTTTGGACTGTGGGAGGAAACCGGAGTACCCGGAGGAAACCCACCAAGCACAGGGAGAACATGCAAACTCCACACACACAGTGAGCGGGAGCGAAACTCGAACCCAGGACGCTGGATGTGCGAGGCAAACTTGCTAACCACTAAGCCACCATGCCACCACTATTTTGTTTTAAAAGAATGAAAATAATAAATGTCTTTAAATGTGTCTTTAGATTTGTTTGCTATTGGTATCTCCTAGTAACGTAAATGCTGTGTTCAGTTCAGCAGCAGGTTATAAACTGTAAAGCTGTTGTGAAGCTGCTAGTTTGTGATATTACTCCATTTACTGTTCTCCCAAATTTACATTTTTTAAATAACACTATAAAAACCAAAAAGGATTGTGAGCAGATGTGAAATCACTGATTATACAAGGAAGTCTCTGCTTTCAGAAGGACAATAGATTTCATTCTCTGTCACATATTTAACTCTTACAGCAGGCACAACAGGTTGTTTTTTCTCCTTAATGTGTCAACTGATATAAGACTGATTTCCCAGTGAGACTGGGATTTAACTTGTAATTTCAAGGCACCACAAATTATTTCATCATTCGGTCAGTTAAGATAATTTTAAGTGTACTTTGGAGATATGGGAGAGGTGGATGCCAATCACACACACACACACACACACACACACACACAATCCAAAGGATAGTGTATAAAAGGTATACAAGAGGAGCTTGTTACACTGCAATAACAAATCTTTCACTATTTACTTTATTTTTTATCATAAGATTACAATTAACCAATTATAAGATTATTAAGCATATTTCCAGGCCGATTTTTCTGTTTTTAAGATTTAAATTTGCCAGATAGTTTTGCTTCTTTCTTAATTTATGCTTAAAACTAGCAAAATAATCTGTTAATAGAACAAGAACATTTAAAGCTTAAAAATAGTCTAGAAATAGGATTAATAATCTTACATTTGGTGTCTTGTAATCTTTTTATAGGATATACATGATCATTTTAACTATATTTTAACCTGTGAAGATATGATTCAACATGTAAAAAAAAGAAACACGTTCAATTTCTGGAGTTTGCATGTTCTCCCCGTGCCTTGGGGGTTTCCTGCGCGTCCGGTTTCCTCCCCCGGTCCAAAGACATGCATTGTAGGTTGATTGGCATCTCTAAATTGTCCGTAGTGTGTGATTGCATGAGTGAATGAGAGTGAGTGTGTGCGTGTGTGTGCGTGTGTGTGTGTGTGTGTGTGTGTGTGTGTGTGTGTGCCCTGTGATGGGTTGGCACTTTGTCCAGAGTGTATCCTGCCTTGATGCCCAATGACGCCTGAGATAGGCACAGGCTCCCCATGACCCGAGTATAGATCAGATAAGCGGTAGACAATGAATGAATGAAGGTTCAATTTCTTATTTTGACATCACCCCCCAAAAAAAATTTAGAGATTTTCTCCACATTATTTTGATGTCAAAAATTTCAAATACTTCTAGCCTCATGTGCAGATTCTCTTAAGTCAAAGACTTTGTGTTGTTTTTATTCGTTCCCAACAACACTGGGTGCAAAGTGGGAGAATTCAGCATGAATGGGATGCAAGTTCATTGACACCGAAAACACACACACACACACACACACACACACACACACACACACGCACATACACACAAACATAAACATTTCCTGGTGATGATGGTGTTTTTAGGAACTGTAACATCTGCAAAAGCGACCAGCAGTTTGGCTCCGTTCCGGATGATTCCTCCATACCCATTTGCCGTCCCTGCAGTAACACACACAATAAGCTCTGTGTTCATGTGCACTATGTAGTCAATAGAGTGTGAGGGTTGGGACACACCCACAGCAGGGTGCATGCTCTTACTTGGCAGGAAACTAAATGACGGTTATGATGGGAATGTGGAAGGCATGACAGAAGCTAAGGAATTAATATCCAAACATCCTGAGAGACACAGAACAAAGTGTGCAAACACAACCCACACACACACACACACACACACCTACTAATTTAAAATGCGAAGAAATGAGAGACCCCTGAGGAATCCCATGCAATCATGGAAGAAACATGTGAAACTCCATACTGAAATTAAACCAAGCTCAAGATTGAACCCTGGAGCTGTGAGGCAGCAACATTAGCCATTATGCCACAGTGACCCCATTCATCATATGCTGTGAAATAAAAATAAAAACCAGCGTATCATTCTGATTTCAGGTAGGCCGTACTGTACTCTCTGGTTAGAAGCTCTCACTCCAGACTGTAGTGAGTAGGCACTGACACTATTTCAGGCGATCCACTTTCGGTCCGTCTGAAATCATTTCCTTTGCACAGAGCGAGATGACTCATTTAGTAACTCTCTCATTACCAGCAAACCAGATTCATGTGCATCCCACAGGCAACAAAAAGCCTTTCACTTTCCTTCCAATTACGCCTTAGGATTGAGTTTGTTGCTATTGGAGAATCTAATCGTCGACGATGAATAGCTGCTTGTGTGGAAATGGGGTGTCGTGTCTGCGCTGAGCCTCATCTCGGAAAAGTCAGTTGTATGCAGTTTATAATTCGAGAGGGTAATGGGTAAATAGGATGTTATCTTCTGATACACAACTGGCATAAAACGTTTACACAGAGGAATGCGGTGAATCAGCCAACCAAAAATGGTTAATGTGCCATTTTCTGTGATTCACTGTGCTCACACTGAATTGGTCACCATTACAATGCATTCCAATGTGTAACTACATGCTGAAATCTTGAATTCGATTGGGCAGGATGTATTAATTATTAGTATTATTATTTTCAAAATCAGCAGCAAACCACTGCAAGACAAGCAGATCATAGTGTATGGTAACAATCATGTCTTGGTTTAACAATTAATTTGTGATGCAGTTCCATTTGGTCAGTAATAATGTCTAAGCTCATTGCTATTAACTCAACAAGCTACACGAACATTAAGCCACTATTTCTGGCTTTGTTATAGTCACATGATTCTAAATCATTTTAGTATATGATACCACAAAATAATTAAATTTCAACATAATTGCTAGGCTCGGGGAAAATGCCTGGCCCTGGAACGGCACTCCTCCACATGTGTCCTCTGTCCTTTAAAATGACACGAGCTGTTGGCTCTGTTCCTGCACATTTCCTCTATAATGCATTATGCGGAGATTTCAGAAACGTTCGTGCAGCGGCTCGCTTCATGCTCTGATCCGCTCTCACACTCGCATTTTTCCTAGCAGTCAATAGATTTGTCAGCATTAATAATTTCAAGGGACTCATTTCTTTGACTCATCAGTAATGTCTGCATAGTGACTGCAGTGAATCTATCACACAATAGAAGAAGGGGGAAAAAATATGTTGCCCTGGTGATTCCTGTGACATCTGTCAGATTTGCAGCACTTTTTTCATTTGCAGAAAGTCACATTTGTCCTGCTATCCATCATAAACGACATCCTGGCATATATAAGATATATGGATGAATTATGAATTACTCACCTTCTGGTGTAAGAGCTAGAATTAATACTTTCAGACCATGATGTATTGTTGCATGGTAAATAAGATAAGTAAGATCATTGTGTACGGTAAATACTGGAGCACTGATTAGCTTATGTGCTTATATTAAATACATTTTTTACATTTGTTATGAAATATCAATGCTTTCGTTTTCTATTTATTCAGGTTTGTAGTGTTCTGAAAATGAGTAAGGGCATTTACAGAAACAAAATGACCAACTTTAGGCCTGAAAGAAGTCAGAACAGTGAGAGCAATCAGTCACCAAGGGAGTGAGAAAGTGAACAAGATTGTAAACAAGAAGAAGTCAGAATGTGAGTGAATATGGTACTAGAATAGCAGACAGTTTTCTCTTAACAGGTAATGCAATTATTTGCTTCTTATTTGGTGGGAAGCTACTGAATGATAGATGATAGCCAAGTTATCCTCATTGTTGTGTTAGAATAATTTCCCAGTAGTGAGGTTGTTGAGATAGAGCAGTATTTCTCAGTTATGGTGCTGGAGTTTTAATGCCCTGAAGCATTGTACAAAATTTTACATCCATGAGTTTTAAATGAACTGTATCTTAGCTTAATTAAATAAAGAACAGTCGAAATAAAGGGGTTCAGTGTCAAAGTTATGAACGGTTATTAGGCATAGTAACGGAGGAAATGGTAAATATTAGACATTAGGTAGAAATTATAAGATTTTAGCACCCTTTAAATAAGCCGTAAACACCCAGTGTCACATAATGAGATGCTGAGAGGATGCAAGTGGAGGTAAAATGGTTTAATGGCTTAAATGTCCAAGCAAACAATTTAAAACACAGCAGGTTGGAAGTCAAAGCAGCTTATAGTCAGGGAATGAACAAACAACATTAACTGTGCAAGGCAAGAACAAGTTGAGAAACCAGATGTCAAAAACTAGGATAGCAATACACAATGAAACAGCTTTGTAATAACCTGGTGATACATGACACAGACTGTAAACTTCACCATGTGCTCGGTTAGAGGCTCTTGGTGGTGTGGTGAGGCTGATTGTGCACAGGTGCTCTCACTCAGAAGTGACACTGTGTGTGTGTGTGTGTGTTGGGGAATGTAGTCCATGGAGGCCATGTCTGTAGGCTGAGGTGTTTGCTGGGAAATGGAGTATTGGGTTGGTGTTGATGTGATAACAGCATTGGTAGTAGTAAAGTTTGTTAATTAAAAAAAAGACTTGATCTAAGCTGGTCATCAACATATAATTTCAAAATACTTGAACATTAGAAGTAGAAGTTGAAGAAGTAGAAGTAGAAGTTTCAAAGGAAATATATTTCTTCCAGGGTAAAAAAAAAAAAAAAAGGTAAGTCTGTTTTGAGACTCTGTTTGAGGTGAGTATGTAATGATTTATACATGCAAGTATGTATGAGTTTGGACCAGGTCTTACAGACTTCCCTTATTTGTTAGCAATATTTGCCCTGAAGTGCAAAACTTTAAAGCAAACTTTAGAATTCAAAGTCTGAGGTTAGGAGAAAACAATGTACATTAGCTGGAATAGAAGAAGCAGGATACCACCAACCTTATACAAATACATACAGAGGACATAATATTGGGGCTGGAAAGTTAAGGATATTGGATTTTGTTTTTCACTTGTCCATGATCTGAATACTGCATCCATTGAACAACAGCAGATTTTTTTGGCTGAAATTTCAGTCCATAAGCCAAGTCTGTCTAAAGCTGAACTGATGTTTGGCATGTTCAAGCCTGCACTGGGGAATTTGCTTTTCTGTCTGAGTCTAAATTTAAGCACGTCCTGCACTTTGCCCTCATCAAATCCATTTTCAGAGAGCAAACTGACCATTACGTCTCCACACAGCATTGAATTTACAGCCTACAGAAATAAAAGAGCAGTGCTTGAAGGACGATATATGGTCAATAAATGAAGAATATTTTAGTTATAGCATGCAAAAATGAAGGCAGAAGATTGCTGCATTATGCACTTTTGGAATCTTTGCAATGCAAATGCAAAAATTTGCCTAAACAAATACGAATAAAAAACAAAACAAAATAAAACAAAACTATAGTTAGGTAACATTTTTGCCTATTTTGAGCTAAAAGTTTTTGGTGGCATTCCTGATGTTCTACATCACTATATACAGTATAAGGCCAAAACTACACTGTAAAAAATCCAACTTAAAAAAAGTTTAAACAACTGCTTTTATTGTGTTGGTTGAGCAAATGTCCATGAAAAAGTTAGCAGAACATCTTCAAAGTTCAATCAAAAACCCTCTGCAAATGTATACATGTTATGGATGGCTTGGATAATGCCCTGTTGGAATACTAGGGGGCATTCCAGCAGGGGTTTGTTTATGTTTGTGCCATGTGTCTTTGTTTGTTTTGTTTTGTGTTCTCACATGACCCCTTAGCCTGTTCCCGCCTCTGCACACCTGTCCCTCGTGTTGCACTGATCATCTCCCCTATTTATACCAGTTGTCTTGCTTGTGTTGTTTGCTGAGTCCTTGTCATAATTGTGTGCCTTTTCTGTTCTTGGGATTTTGTTTTGTGTTTAGTTTTCTTCTAGTTCTTCCATGTATGTGTTTGCTTATTTTATAATAAACCCCTGTGTTTATGTCTATCCCTGCACTTGGGTCTGATTTCTCCTGCCTGGCACCACATGGACGTGACAATACAATTAAGTCAATGTAATAAATTCTGACCGAGACCCTCTCATGAACATTAACATATTAAAAACGTTAATATATTATATATTAAAAGTGTAGTAGCCATGTTTTTTCTGTATTGTTTGGCAAAACCATGAATAAAACCCATGATTATTTTGTAGTAACCATGGTTTTATTACAGTAAATATATTTTTTTTGGTAAAACCATGGTAAATTTTCATCAGAAACTGTCCTCAAAATATATATATATATATGACCAAATGAAACTTGAAAATAAATGTCATATTGAGAAATATTTTCCAGACTTGTTGAAGAAAAGTGATAGCAACATATTGTATTTTCCTGTCCTAATGTAATATTATGTAGTACAAATTTACAGCAGCATTTTCTTGTTCACTCAACTTGAACAAAAAACAATTGGGCCAACTTAAAACATTTTGTTGTAGAACAAGAAAACAAATAATCTTAAGTTAACTCAACTAGTTAATTTTTGTATCACTAACGACTAGTTTTAAGTTTAAGTTTTAAGTTATTCTAAAAAGTTGAGTAAACAAGAAAAAGCTAGGGGAAGGTTTTTTTTGTTGTGAAGTCTTAAAATTTTTTACAGTGTATGTGGAAACCAGACATTCTATCATACTATTAAGTGTTTGTTGAATATCCCTTTCCAGATTAAGCCACCCTTTCCTGCTATAACAGCCTCCACTCATCTGGGAAGGCTTTCCACTAATTTTTAGAAAGTGACTGTAGGGATTTACTCAATCAGCCCCAAGAGCGTAAGTGAGATCATACAGTAAGGTCTGGCAGTGAGGCTTGGCAGAGAGTCAGCTTTCCAGTTAATTCCAAAGATGTTCAGTGGAGTTGAGGTTATGGCTCTGAGCAGGCAGCTCAAGTTTTTCCACACCAACTTTGGCAAACCATGTCTTCATGGAGTTCACTTTGTGCACTGGAGCATGTTTTGGGCCTCTTGTTTCATTCATTCATTCATTCATTCATTCATTGTCTACCGCATATCCGAACTATTCTCGGGTCACGGGCCTATCTCAGGCGTCATTGGGCATCAAGGCAGGATACACCCTGAACAGAGTGCCCACCCATCGCAGGGCACACACACTCTCATTCACTCACACAATCACACACACAATCACACACTACGGACAATTTAGAGATGCCAATCAACCTACCATGCATGTCTTTGGATTGGGGGAGGAAACCGGAGTACCCGGAGGAAACCCCCGAGGCATGGGGAGAACATGCAAACTCCACACACATGGCAGAGGCGGGAATTGAACCCCCAACCCTGGAGGTGTGAGGCGAACGTGCTAACCACTAAGCCACCGTGCCCCCCCTCCTCTTGTTTCAAATGAATGAAAATCTTAATGCTACAGCAAAGACTATTCTTTAAACTAAGATCCTAGAAAAGACTATAGAGCAACAGCTGAGCTCATAGTTACATAGAAATTGCATACAAATAAATAATTTCCTGTCTGGCTTTAGGATTCATCACAGTACTGAAATAGCACTGGGTAAAGTAGTAAATGACTACAGGCTTCTGATCGGAGTTGTGTCTGCTTGCTTGTTTTTCTCAAACACAGTGCAACTTTTGATACCACAGACCACAATATTCTTTAAACTAGACTTTTTGGTTGGAGATAAAGGAAGACCTTGTTCCTGGTTCATGTTTTATCTCACTGACTGTTATCAGTTTGTAAATGTTGATGGTGACTTCATGGCAACACAAAGCAACACTATTTTCCCCACATGTGCTACAGTACTGCTTGTATAAAGACTTTTGTCTTTTTTACAAAGTTCTGAGAAGTTCCATTTTTACAAACAACTCACTGACATACAAGGTGAGCCTTTTTTTTTTTCAAGTCAAGTCGAATGGGTTTTATTATCATTCCTCCATACAGCAGAATGGACAAATGGGAAATGTTTCTTCAAGACTGTGCTGCAAGACAGGACTGATTATATAAAGTTCCAAATATATAAAAGTGTAAGATGAGTGCAAACACACAGGAAGTAGGTATAGACTCAACAAAACTGGACAAGTGAAGACAGAAAAAAGACGTCGCAATATATGCTTAGATTCCTGTTCTTGGCTGACAGGCATGGATTTCATGAGACATCCTCAAAATCCCAGCCAGGCAACACATCACTTCCCACCTTCTCAACTTGTGTTCCAAAATCATAAAAACCCCAAATCATAAAAATTATATAGCTCTCTACATTACAGACTGGCTGGTAGGTGATAAGGACTGTTTTTCTTGTTGCACTATATTGTAAAAACATTGTAAGGTTTGAAATTTTTATGATCATTGTCTTATTACTTTATAGTGTCCTGTTTCATCCTGTTGTGTAAAAGGCCTATGTGATACAACTGCGATGAAAGATGAACAAGTGTGAAGTGTAAAAAAAAATTAAAAATGTCCGTACTGCATTACCATGTGACCAGCCACTGAGAACTACCACTGAGAAGAGGAGAAATTAGGCTTGTTTCATGAGCTTTTTAAGCCTAATCCTATTACAATTCTAATAGAAAAAAGTGCCAAATTACCCATGAAGTAGGCTCATTATGTTTACAACTGATGTAAATGTATTTATTATATATCGATCTTATTACATTAGTATAATGGAGATGTGGGAGTGCTAAATTACGGTGGTGCAAAATGTGACCTACAGAGTGGTCTAGTAAAAAGCTTGATTTGTTTATATACGTAGTGTGCTTGCACCAGAACAATGAAATCATAGAAATCAGTATATTGGCATTTTTCTGTGAGTCTACCAAAATCACAGCAATCACTATATGCATCAGACAACAAAAATTCTAAGCAAGCTGCAGCTGAACTGCAACCTATGAAGAATCCATAAATGTGTTCCTCTTTTTTAACATCTCTGATATTCTAGAGTAACATATAACCTCCTGAGAGGTGGTACATTTGGGAACTGTGAGGTTTTAGAAAAAGACCTTAATGCCTTAAAGAGCACGGGCAATTAGAGAAGCAGAAGTCAATCTAGTCAATGAGGCTGCAGCTCTATTCGGACCAAAGCACACTGACAAATAGAAACTGTAAAAAAGCCCCACTTTGGAACCATTATATATTTATTTCTTTGGCTTTTCCCCCTTCCTTGCACCTGCTGGTTCAAGCTCAATACAACAGCTAAAAAACAGGAACAGGCTGACTTTCTCTTAATAAACTGCAAAGTAAGAAGCACTCAGGTGTCCTGGCCTCCACATTCTACTCATTTAGCAGTAAAGAACATCATGCCAAGGTGTTCAGTGGCACTGTGAGATTAGTAATGGTTGATCCATTTAAAGATGACGGTGCTATAATGATGATGTGCTGAAGCTGAGGGAAAAAGTAAGGCATTAGAGCTAGACTGCAGATGATTTAGGTATGAAGAGGTGTGGAATGCCATGAAAAATTCATGGTAGGATAAATGTACAGCAAAATATTGCAGTTTTAGTGCATCACAGGACACGGTTACATCTTCACATTTTCAAAGAAGATGACATTAAATCACATGGTCCAACAATAGCGGTTCAAATATTACATCTTTTTATTTGAAAAATCATAATTTATTTATTTATTTTTTTACAGAGTTACAGTGTTTTAGTATTTTTGCTTTTCAAAAGAAAACTAGTCCAAGTTTAGTCCAGGAAGATTTCCTTTAATTTGACTGAATCAACCAGTTCTGGAGTCCGGACAGATATAGCATCATGTAGTGTACTCTGAAATGGCAAAGAAATAAATAAAAATGTGGAGTCGTTGACCATAGCAATGTTCACCTTACATCTAAAGTTAATCTATTCTGACAGCAAAATGTTGATGCAAAATGTTAACTATTTTAGACTTCCTTATTATTTTTTACAGTCACACCATCAAGCAGAAACCTCAGCTCCATGGAACTTTTTTATTCAATTAATTTTTATATACAGCACTTTTCACAATGGACATTGCCACGAAGTACAAACCTGGGAAAGGATTTAGATCCCTAATGAGAAAAACAGAAGCTGTGTTGCAAAGAAAAAGCTTCTTGAGTCTACAGGGAAGAAACCTTGAGAGGAATCAGACTCAAAAGGGAAGTCATCCTCATCTGGTGATACACAGCGTGAATTCTATACTATAAAATCAGTATAAAGCACTAAGTACAAGCATCGGAGATATTTTTCAGCTTTAAGTCTGTAATATCCAAGTAAATGTATCCACTAAATAATGAATGATACTTACATTTACTGTACTTGACTTACATATACATGACATCTACACTTACATTTACTTTTTTAGCTGATGCTTTTATAGAAAGTGACCTATAATTGAGGGATTTGCTTCACTGGTGAATTATTCAATCTACAGTATATATATATATATATATATATATATATATATCTAGAGCTGTATAGTTACCTACATAGCTACAAATGTATATTAGAAGACATCTAATATAAATAACTTATGTAAATAAGGGTAAGTGAAACCTTAAGGGGAAAATTTGCTTTCTTATTGTATTAATAAATGCAAACAATGTTGTACACTATTTTAAAAAACAGAATGCAAGGAGTCCATGGACCTCATCTCCTCTACTGAAACTGCGGCATGCCCTTTTAAGGTGCTGGGTCTTTATCTGTGTAACTTAGTTCAAGCCTCGAAGTCTACACAGATGTCTGAAGAAGAGAAAGTTCCCTTGCATGCCACTATTACAAATAACAGTTCTTATAATGTGTCTGAAGTTATATAGTTATTATAGATTTAGAGACACTTTTAACACTACAACACTATTGCACTTAGAATTGCTTTTTTGTCTCCAGACAAAAATCCTAGTAGCAGGACTCCATCATCTGGGACTGAGCACTTGACCCTGGCTTACATTGTGAGCATCACTTTGAATGTTTTATAGGTTTGTAAAATGGACTAGGTATTACAGGAAGCCGTTCATTTTCTCATCTCTTGCATTCAGATAGCTTTGCTGCTTTCTCACGCCAGTGTAGCAGATGAGCTCTGCTGAACAGCAAACCACCTGAACACTATTAAAAACATATTGTAAATCACAGTAATGGCCTTCTAAATGTAATGTACTGTATCTATTACAAGAATATTGTCTCGTTTCACTCAGCAAAACACATTACTCACAAATCCAGTCATAGTTGCAAATCCCTCGCCAGTGTTCTAGCTGTTGGACATTACAATGCTTGATAAATAACTTCATCAATTTGTGAACTGAACCAGTAAGCTTGCTAAAAATCATTCATTAAGGCATGTAATGAGTTGGAATGAAATATACTTGTTTATTTACATACGAAGCCATTTCAGAAGTGAGTAATAGGTTAACTGCTGTTAAGAATGAGTAGAAATGTCATGTAAAGAAAGAAGAAGAAAGAAAGTGGGGGCATGAAGCCTTTATTATCGCCACACATACATTACAGCATAGTGGAATTCTTTTCTTCGCATATCCCAGCTGAGGAAGTTGGGGTCAGAGCGCAGGGGCAGCTATGATACAGCGCCCCTGGAGCAGAAAGGGTTAAGGGCCTTGCTCAATTGCCCAACAGTGGAGCCTGGTGGTGCTGGGGCTTGAACCCCCGATCCTCCGATCAACGCCCCAGAGCCTTAACCACTTGAGCCACCACTGCCCCTATAAATACATATATAGGTGCCATATTTACATATAGCAAGTAAAAAGCAATTTAAAGTCTGTCAGTATGGTGGTTGGTGACCATGAAACACCAGATTAGCTTCAGTGAACGTTTAGTTTACAAATCCTAGAAGTCTATGGAATTGTACTGGATGGATGAATAACTTTATTTCAAAATATATCCCTTCAAGATTCCTGCACATTAATGAAGTGATTTTACAATCCCTTAATTATGAATTACCTATAACTATAACTGAAAAAAATACATCTAAGAAGCAAAAACACAAAGAACTATGACCAGACATGGTAAATGTACCTTTATTAGCTAATCAAGTAATCATTTTACACAAGTAGTTTCTGGATAATAAGACACAGTTTGCAAATGTAAAATCAGATCTCACAAACTCTGTATCTAATAAGTGTTTTATATTCAATATGCTGAGAAAAACAGTTATTAAACATTCACATTTATTACCATATTTATGCTAATCATGGCCTGCTAAAAACAACACAATGCATTTTTCTCATTTGCAATTCCATGACAGCTTCTCAGCCGCTGCACGTGTAACAAGTTTCATTGTCTGGGACATTTGATTATGTGTTTACCCCAAAATCAGCATCAAGCAACTGAAGAACTGAATACAGCTGGGGTCAGTTTTATAGCTACAAAATAACACGTGGATTTAACAGAATACATATTTGCATTTGTTCATTTGGCAGATGCAAAATACAAGAAAAGGCCAACTGAATTCCAAAATAGCGGAACATTTAAGGACTTGTATTTCTGAGTGACAAAACCATCCCAGTGACCGTTTAACAGTAGAACAAAACACACAGCTCAAATAAAACCAGTCAAATTCTCAAACCCAGACTCTAACTGTCTTAAAACAACGGCTGTGAGACTTTGATAAAAAAAAGCTATTTTTTATAATAATAATAACAACAACAACATAATAATAATAATAATAATAATAATAATAATAATAATAATAATAATAATAATAATCAGGTCAAAAACAGCCAAGTAGAGTTTAAAAATTTAAGAAACTTAGACAATACAGAGCACCAGTACAAATGGGAAAATCTAAACTGCAAAACCTGGAAAGTATTTAAAGCTGATGGTAATTACTAAATGGAGGTGAGATGAGTTTGATTAGTACAATTTGATTAGGCAAACCTGATAGGAGGGTGTGACAGTCAGGTGGTGAGAGAAATGGAGTAGCAGAAGATTTGACAGTTATATGGCAAATGTATTGTATAAAAGAAACATTTTATAACTATATAATATATAGTGTATATATGTGTGTGTGTGTGTCTGTGTCGGTGTGTGTGTTGGTGTGTGTGTGTGTGTGCCTCTGCATCAAGAGTGTCACTTAGCTGTAAGACTTGTAGAAGTCTCAATCCACTCCTGCCTTTTTCTTCTCTATGATGACAGTCTGATGTCCAGTCAGGATTTGGGACACATGCTGGCTCTGATGTTCCTGACTGATGGAGTTTGATTCACTAGGGTGGTGCACATTGGACTCTCTGTCCCCCCCACACATGCACATCTCCTTTGATACATATTAACAGCAAGTTCTGCCATCTGCACCAATTTCCCCAGTGAAGGTCTAAGCATATGGCAGACAGAGCTGGCACAAAAGACTCAAGAGCATATTATCACATCAAACTAGCTCACTCGTCGCTCCAGGGAGTTAACCCTGTCACCTATGGCTTCATAAACGGACTCCATTACCATGATCAAACGCTGCTGCAGCACCTTGCACTCACACCCTCAAACTCTCAGAGGATGGAGGGCTTCATGAAAAATTGAATCAGTGAATTTTTAATCTTGTCTCACTTTTTGGCCTCTTGAGCATGAAATTCAATTTCCTCACTTCTTGTAACTTCCACTGTAATGCATGCTAATAAAGCCTGGATATCATTTGCATATATGTCTTTATTAAAGAAATAATTTGGCGAAAAATCAAATTGATACAATTTTCCACTTCCCTCGAAATGCAATCAATCAGCCGGTATTATTTGCTGTCTGAAGTTTTGCTTCTTTCGTTTTGCACTGAAGATGAATACCACTAACAAGTAATTTAAGTCTGTGTCAGCAAAAATCTTATGAACATCTGCTTCACACACATTCAGTTCTTCAGTAATGTCACGCAAACCTGCTGAGGTGGTTTAGTGTGACTGCAGACTGCTGTAGCATTATGGTACAATCACTTTTCTTAGCTCAGTTTGGTGTCATTTTTTACATCACTGTTTGAATTCACAGAACAAATCTACCCAGTAGGCTGACATACAATAGAGCAAGAACAAAGTGGGTGTGACATTACACAGAAAATCAACCAAAAGCCAAAATTCACAGTTTAAACAATTTACTATCGCTAGTAAATCAGTGGTAATGTACAAGACAGCTCTTTGTATTGTTCCCAGTAGTGTGAGAGTGCAATTGTGCTTCCAAAAAAGGATTATTTTGAATGTAGATTTGCACATATAGTTTCTCTCTTATATGTTAAATGCATTAAAAGGAAAAATGAGAATGCCAGGCAACAAACAATACTTGGCTCATGAAATGCATATGGGGAAAACAAAGTATGCTAAGGTTTTTATTTATTTGTTTATGTTTTTATTTATTAGTTTGTTTATTTTTTATTTGTTTTTTGTTTGTTTGTTTTTGTTGTTTCTAATTTAAAAAAAAAAAAAATTATTTTAAAATTTATTTTATTTTTTGTTTTTTGAAAGTCCACATCTGGAAAGATTCGTCACTGTTCCAGGTTTCCACCATTTGGTTTTAACGACTCAGACTTATATTCTCTGGTGTGATCTATTTTTGTTTGATTGTTTCTTTGACCTGCTGCTCGTTGAGACCTTTTAGCCTACTTTACATTGCTGGAAAGTTCTATTTAAGTGATGTTTAGATTCAAAGGGCTGGCAGTACTCTAGTACTCTGAACATCACTCTCACTATCAATCATCTTAAGTTTGATGCAGAGCTTTTATCTTGTCCAGCTAGATCAGCTCCCTCAGCTAGCTAATGGTTTATCAGTGCATGTTCCCACAGGTTGGATTTTGAGCAGTAGAATAGCCAAATATCCACAGGTTTGGCTAACATCATTTGCAGATCATTTTCACTCTTTCGTTTCCAGCTTCGTTTCCACTGAAGCATTTTAAACTAAAATACCTTATAAATACCACTCAGACTGGTTCCAGTGGTTTCTTTTACTCAGTTACAATGATCCCAAAAATATGTAGTGAAAAGTATTTTATTAATATATTGTTAATGTAATAGAGTATAATAGAGAAGCTGTGGCAAGATCAGACCTCTTTTCTCAGTCAGAGAGTCTATTTCTGTCTCAACTAATTGAGTGGACAACAGGTTTCTTTTCAAGAGAGTTGCTTTTTCACATGAAAGAGCTCTAAGGGATTTGGGAACTGGTCATGCAGAGAAATCTGGGGACTGTGAATGTATTTTGTGGCCTTGAAGCACATTGTACTTGTGCTTGCCCTGAACGACACATGGCACAGCTTTCCAGTCCTATTATGCTTAAGTATCTGTTTATTGGCCTTTATGCAACAGTTAGTTCTGCTCCACTAATTTGATAGGTCGAGCAATGTTCCAAGAAGTCTTATATTTCCTATAACCTCACTGGGACGTTTCACTGAGTGCTCGTTTATGTTCAACACGTAAAACTCCACTTCCTAGTTTGAAACTTTAACTACAGTAGTGCTAGTGACATTTGAATCAGCAGTTGTGACAACTGTATAGACAAAACAAACAATACTTTTGAATAGAATTTTTGACTTAAAATATGAAAGCTAGTCAGATGAAGATAAAAAGGAACCAGAGATGATAATTTTTCCAGTAGCACCTTTAACAGGAATGTACAAATCAATGTGAGCTAGCTAGCAACCTAGCCGACGAGCCATAAAATGAGTGTTTTTACTCCAAAATCGATCCTGCAGAAACCACAAACAGAACATTTGGTCATGTTGTGTCCAAAAAGTCACTTACTTGATATTAAATTCTTCTTTATAGAACTGTTGTATAAAAGCAATATCACACTTGCAATTGTCAATATCACACTCACAACTGTGTAGCTTCAGCTTGTGCAATATTGCTTTATTGTATTGCTACACAAGTCAATATACAGTATGTACTTTTTCAAAGACTAAGAGAAACTGAAGCCAGAAAGCGGATCAGTCTATTAGGTGTTTCCGAAGAAGCTGGTGGGTAAAACTGTGCATCATATTCAGTCAGGAAAATAAAATTTACCCTAAGGTGGTTTTCACACCGGACACGTTTGCTGCTGTCTGAATCTGAGTGTGATTATTCCCTGTGCCCCCACAGTGTTGGTCCAGTTCTCAACACAAATTGGTTTTATTATACATCTACGTTCTTGTGAGTTTTGTTTGACTGCGTTCCACGTTGTTACGGGTAGCAGGGCTGAGGGTGAACCACTAGGGGGCCCTCAGTAGGGGTTGTCATGTCATGTCTGTTTATGTTTATGTTTTGGCCATGTGTGTGTTTAAGCCCCGCCCTAGCCTAATGTGTGTTCCTGCCCCTGATCACCTGTTCCCAATGTTTCCCTGATTATGTTCTCCATTTATAGTCCTGTCTGTGTCATCATTATTTGCTAGTCCTCGTTTGTATGTAGGCCAGTGTGGTGTCGCGGTTTCTGTTCCATGTTCTGTTCATGTCTCGTGTTTGATGTTTAATTTTTGTTTCACGGAAGCTTCGCGTTGGGTCTGTTATATCCAGCCGGACACCGCCGGTTGTAACAGAAGGACTAGCCTAAACCGAACAGATCCAGCGCGAAGCTTCAGCGAGAAGGTTAGTTTTTTCGTTTCCGGGTTTTATTGTTTTGCCTGTTTTCGTTTTGCGCTCCGGTTCGGAGTGGTGTTTTTTGGGGGGGTTTTTGTTGATTCCGCCCCTCTCTCCGCCCGTGGTTAGGGAAAGGAGGAGGGTTTCGGCAGAAAATTTACATTTTTGGAGGATTTTTGATTTTTCTCGTTCCGTCCATGTTCCCGTGGGGGGCGTCGCCTCACGATGTAGCTTCCGTGAGGGGCGTGCCTCCATTTTTATCCCGCGAAAGAGTTCCGGCCAAGGGCCGGAGTTTCAAGTTTTTGTTTCCGGCTCTCGCTCTGCCTAGGTTCCGGTGGGGGGCGTCACCCCACGATGTAGCTTCCGTGGGGGGCGTTGCCCCAATGCTCGCCAGCAGAGGAGAGTTCCGGCCAGGGCCCCGGACCTTGAACTTTTTTTTTATTGTTTTGTTTGCTCTGACTCTCGCTCCGCCCATGTTCCTGTGGGGGGCGTCGCCCCATGATGTAGCTTCCGTGGGGGCGCTGCCCCACCTGTTGTCAGCGGAGGAGAGTTCCAGCTGCACCTTGCTCCCACCCTCCCGCCCCTTGGGGAGTTCCAGACCCCAGCGAGACGGACATCGTCGCCCCGGAGCCGTCGTTCGTCGGTGGACGTCGCTCGGTGCGAGTGCTCGGCGGTGGACGTCGCTCGGCGCTGCTGCTCGGTGGTGGACGTCGCTTGGCCCTGCGGCTCGGCTGTGGACGTCACTCGGCTCTGCTGCTTGGCTGTGGACGTCGCGATGGACCCTTTGGCCTTGCCGTCGGGTCCTTTGCTCCCCCCACTTGTCTCGCTCCTGCTTCTCACTCCCCCCACGTGCCTTGCCTTGATCCTCGTTCCCCCCACTTGCCTCGCCTTGGTCCTCGCTTCCCCCCACTCGCCTTGCTTTTGCTTCTCGCTCCCCCCCCAAGTGCCTCGCTCTGCTCCTCGCTCCCCCCACCGGCCTCTCTACGTTCCTAGCTCCTCCCCAGGACCCATCGCTGGACCGCACTTTTTGGGAGGGGCTAGGGTTTGGCGCGTCGGGAGCCGCGCCTTTGAGAGGGGGGAGATGTTACGGGTAGCAGGGCTGAGGGTGAACCACTAGGGGGCCCTCAGTAGGGGTTGTCATGTCATGTCTGTTTATGTTTATGTTTTGGCCATGTGTGTGTTTAAGCCCCGCCCTAGCCTAATGTGTGTTCCTGCCCCTGATCACCTGTTCCCAATGTTTCCCTGATTATGTTCTCCATTTATAGTCCTGTCTGTGTCATCATTATTTGCTAGTCCTCGTTTGTATGTAGGCCAGTGTGGTGTCGCGGTTTCTGTTCCATGTTCTGTCTCGTGTTTGATGTTTAATAAACCCCTTTTTGTTTCACGGAAGCTTCGCGTTGGGTCTGTTATATCCAGCCGGACACTGCCGGTTGTAACACACGTGTTGTATAATCTAATGATGTCATCGGTTACAACAATGCACAGGTTGCTTTACTTCATGACCGAATGTGGATCTGAGTCGGAGTTGTGTTCACATTTATGGGAATCGGAGCACAGTTCCAATGCAACTAAGCTCAGACATCCTTCTACAGGCAGTCTCGGGTTCAGTACAGTGGTGCAACTCTCTGTCTGCATGACCAATTGTTTCTGACTAAACTACCAGTGTGGAGGCTTTCTGAAACATCCTGCTGCTGAACTCTTCTGAACCACCATAGAACAGTAAGAACTGTTCAGTCATATCTAAGATGCTAAGATGTTGATGATGCATCTGAACCACCACCATACAGGTCATTGTGCATCAGCTTTAGATGTCCAGCTTTACATCGCCGATAGAAGTGAACTTTCCATTTAACGTCAGCTAATGTTTCGGCTGCTCCCTGTTTGGGGTCGCCACAGCAGATCATTTGGTCTGCATATTTTGATTTGGCACAGGTTTTACACCGGATGCCCTTCCTGACACAACCGTCCTATTTTATCCGGGCTTGGGACCTGCACTGAAAGTTAACTCTTTAGTGGCTGGGTTAGCTCCCTGCCCAGGAATTGAACCTGGGCCACAGCAATGACAGCATGGGATCCTGCCACTAGAACACCAGGAGGCTATCCATTTAACATCAGCTAATTAGCTAAATCTCTATATTTTGTATTCTGTTAGAGAGGTTTGTTATCCCTAGTATATTTTAACAAGCCAGCTAATGGTCACCGGCTAACTCATCACAACAGACCTCAAAGCTGTATTAAACATTTAGGAGTGCATTGAACTCACAGGAGTCTGGCAAAAAAGTGTTTTGGTTAAATAGCTAAGTAGCTAGCTCACCCTCTTGACTGTGTTGCTTTAATTCTTATAAAAACCTTTGTGCAGTAAAGGAGATTACAGCAGCAGCACTAGCAGAGGTGCCAACATTGCTAACAAGAAGGTGGTAGCAGGAAGACTAGAATTGTAGCACAAATTCCCTGGTGTATGTCACTGGATGAGAAAGCTCAGTGCTCACAGCATAAATGATGCACATTCCCCACTGCATTTTTACCAATCAGAGACCCACCCCACCCTCCATCTTCTTTTGGTTCACAAAACCAACAAATTCACATGGTCATGTTATAGCAAAGTAAAATCTGTTGACAGGAGTTGCATCTTTCATTACCCTTCAGTTTTCTCTTCAAACTATGTGAACTTTCTTTGTTTGATCTGATTGCTGGTTTAGCTGAAGAAAACCAAAAACACAGTTTTAAGGTATCTTCCATATCACCAGAGGAAGGGGTTGAAAAGCTTAAATGTTAAATCATAGATGATATGCAACGATACCAGGAGCAGGAGAAAATGCTCATCTTTCATGTCCCACGTCCTTTCCCCTTCGGTGAATTGTCTTTTTTGATTACTTATAATTTATTTATGACTGACTGCTGCTGAAGTATATTTTTCAGCTTTCACCCATATTGACAAAGTAACAGCTCAAAAATTGTTAAATGTTAAATACAGCTAAAGAATAGCTGTTGGCAGATAATTATATCCTCCAAGTAGTGGATACTTGGGCTGCATCCCAAACGACATACTGCTAAATACCGCGTCAGTACACAAATGGTGTCATTAACATTTAGACATAATATTTAGTGTGCATTATGTGGTTTGGGACCAGTGTTAAATTCTAATTGAACGTATTAACTTGTCACTTGCAGCTGCCTGATTAATCCACACAGTGCAGCAGAAGGGTGCAGCTCAACCCACGTTCTAAAATGTTGTTTTTTTCTTGCATCAATACGGAAGACTGACACTGAAATCTTACATGCTGAAGATTGGAAGAGATTGGAAGAGAGGATATTCCTGACATTCATGTCTATTAATAAAGGTTTTCTACATAAACTGCCTTAGCTGGTCAGATTTCTCTGAAGTGCCGTCTACTTTCAGAGCATTAATTATGTGGAATACAATATATTGTTCACACAAAAGAGATTCTCAGAAGTAGTGAGCTCTCATATTAGCTTGCTAGGATCACAGCAACTCTGTTTACCATATGCAAATGCATAATGTTTTTCCTCTCTTGAGAAGGAAGGGACACTTATCCAAATCCACTTATCCCCATTCAACCCGATGAGACTCAATCCTTACTCAAGGCTAACCTGAATCTACCTATTAGTCATTTTTTCAACCTGTAGCAATGGAGAAATGCACCAATTCTGTTGCTAAAATGATCTTTTGGGATTTTGCATTACGTCATTAGAGGATGCAACGCTTCCCTTTCACCCTAAGTAAATGATAAGAGCCTTGGATAAGAAGAGCTGCTCCCAAATCACTCCTCAAAGCATTGCACCTCCAGTAGCAGGTTCTTTACCTGACGTTTGTGTGTGTCCTTCGAGTCTCACTGAATGACTGCAGAGCTGTTACACTAGAACTGTTGCCAAAACAACTTCACATAAGCATCAGAAAATGAGTTTTTAATCTCACTCCAAGTCCTCTGGGTCACTTTTAAACATCCATTTGAAAAAGGAACTGTAGGATTTCCACAATTTTTTCGTGCTTTTTGCAAATGTCAGAATCTGTATCTCAGATTAGTGCAGCTGCAGGAGGAATACTTGGTTTACTTGGTTGTTGCTGAGGCAAAAGTACCATTACAGGATATATGCTGGGCTTCAGTGCATTTCATGTTATTTATTTACAGGTATACTGTATGATTAAACGGTATATGGATATATTCAGGGCAGTGTGCAGTTCTTTAGCTACTTCAAAGCTCCAGTGTTCCGCTGTGTTATGCTTACTCAGAACTAAGCTAAAAAGTGGCTAAATAATGTCATTTAAATAAAAAACTGAAGATCTCAACACCCAAACACCCAAAGTCTTTATCCTTTCTTGATTATGTCTGTGGTGGTGAAGTGTTACAGTTGTATTATCAACAAAAAGCAGAAAGTCTTTGGCTAAAACTTTGGCTATGAACAGTGTTGTTCTGTCTGGTGCTTTTTTTTTCACCACTGAGAAATCTGCGAACCAGTGTGCATCAACACACACTAAGAAGTTTATAAATAGAAAATTGTTATGCACTTTCTCCAAGAGAACGAGCACATGCCACATATCCAGTTTGGTCTCTTGTTTGATGCAATATGCAGTAATTATATTGCCTTTATCTCAAAGGACATCACAATATTAGTAATGGTAATTGGTTGCAGTTGTGCTGTTGAACTCTATGATTTTTTTTTTGTTTCAATTTGGTCCATTGAATTACTAGGACACATAAATAATGAGATCATTTGGCTGTGTTTGGTAATTTCCTGCTAATATTTCCCAGTTGTAAATAACAGAGGAAGTGTGATAATTGTATGTGATTGGAGTCACCCATCGAACTAAAAAAAACCACAAGCTCAAATAGTGTTGTACTAAACCAGAGAGCTCTTGAAAAGACATTTGCATGATTTCTTAGACACTGAATTATTTAAATGAATTGGGGGAGCTTTTCACCATCATGAAAGAATATGAAATACTCAACATTGTGGTGTAATCAGCCCATGGACACAAACAGCAGAGAAGCTGAATTATCATTTAAAATACAAAACTGGGAACCTGATTTAAATATAATTGTGATAACGAGGGCATATCCTACATAGGAACTGAGATCGAGAGAATAATTTGTATTAAATTTCATTCTGAAATGCTAACTTTTTTGAGAAAACTTCAGAAGATCTCCTGTTGAAAAAATAATTGTTAGAAAAGATTTTCTTTGTGGTACTGTAGATGTTTCTATAGCTATCTAATAAATAACTCTGATCTGCATATCAAAAGATAATTAATTAATTATTTTAATCAATATACATTACAGATTACACAGATATATATAAACATTATTTCTTTTAATATCAATCATTTTATTTTGTTAACCAACAAACTCCTTCCATGTTCTAGTGTTATACCTGGTTGCATTGCTTTATGGGTAAGATAGATAGATAGACAGACAGACAGACAGACAGACAGACAGACAGACAGATAGACAGACAGACAGACAGACAGACAGACAGACAGATAGATAGATAGATAGATAGATAGATAGATAGATAGATAGATAGATAGAGAGATAGATAGATAGAGAGATAGATAGATAGATAGATAGATAGATAGATAGATAGATAGATAGATAGATAGATAGATAGATAGATAGATAGATTTATATTTCTGGCATTTGGCAGATATGCAGACATATATACATACATAACAACAAAATGCCATTTAGCATCTACCAGAAGTGCAAAAAGTAGAAAAGTGCAGATAAATATATAAATTTATGTACAATCAATAAATAAGGCTATGGCAGGAAGTACGTGCATAGAAAAGTATGTGCAAGTTGGATTTACTGCACATAATTTGTAAAGAAAAATATTATTATATGCCTGTGCATATATTTGTGTGCCTTATGTACATTGTATGTACAACAGTAACAGAGATAATATACAGTGTATATGAAGATATAAATAGACTAAGGTAATCTATGAATTAACAATTATGTACATTAATTAAGTAATAATAAAAATATTATGCAGAGAAGATGTTGCAGAATGTAGAGGGTGGAGCAGAGCTGCAAGTTGATTACAGGCAGTGAAGTGTTAGTGAGGCATGAGAGTCCTAATGGTGTACTGTTGAATTCAGTAGATTTATGATTGTGGGGAAAAAACTGGCCTTACATTTACATTTCTAGCATGTGGCAGATGCTCTTATCCAGAGCGACGTACAAGAGTGCTCTGGATAAGTCTCTATCAATGAATACATTAAGACTGGCTCAATAGGCCACAGACTTAGCATACCATTAGCCTAAAACTGTGTTGGGAGTTTTTATTTTAATCAACATACAACAATGCATAAAACAAACAGGGAAAAATAAGAACTAGTTTAAGTGTTTCAGGAAGTGGTAGGTCTTCATCCGTCATTTGAAGACAGTCAGTGACTAAGCTGTATGGACATCTAGGAGAAGTTCATTCCACCACCTCGGTGCCAGAACAGAGAAGAGTCTAGATGTATACCTACATCTTACCCTGAGAGATGATGGGGCCTGTGGAGCAGTGCTAGTAGATCTGAGCGTGGTGCAGTGCGAGATGTAATAAGAGCTTTGAGGTAAGAGGGTGCTGATCCATTCTTGGCTTTGTAGGCAAGTATCAGTGCTTTGAATCTGATGTGTGCAGCTACTGGAAGCCAGTGGAGGGAACGCAGCAGTGGGGTGGTGTGTGATAACTTAGGATAGTTAAAAACAAGTTGCACAGCTGTATTTTGGATTATTTGCAGTGGAAGAATTGTGTTCAGAGGTTGACCTGCCCGTAGAGAGTTGCAGTAGTCCAGTCTCAAAATGACAAGAGACTGAACAAGCACCTGAGCAGCCTGTGTGGATAAACGTGGCCGAATCCTTCTGATGTTGAACAGAAGAAACCAACATGAGCGTGTGACATTAGTAACATGGGAGGAAAAGGACAGTTGATTGTCCATGGTTACCCCAAGGTTGTGGGCAATGGCGGAAGGGGAGATCAGGGAGTCGTTCAGAGATATCGCAAGATCCTGGGCTGGGGATGAATCACCTGGGATAACCAGCAGTTCAGTTTTGCTGAGATTGAGTTTCAGCTGATGAGCCATCATCCATGATGATATGTCCACCAGACATGCTGAGATACGAGCAGAAGCCGTGGTATCTGGCCTTGAAACTGCTGGTTCTGGTGTGGATAGTCCTGTATATCTTTCTGGATGGAAGGAGGTTGAACAGTTTGTGACTAAGGTGGGAGGAATCCATGATGATTTTGTATGCTCTGCGCAGACATCTACTGTAGTGAAGAGACTCAATGGCAGGAAGTTGGGTGCCGGTGATGCGTTGGGTGGTTCTCACTGATTTCACTCACTGTGGAGCTGCCATACCACACTGTGATGGAGCTCGTCAAGATGCTCTTAATGATGCAACGTTAAAAATTGGTCAGGATCTTAGATGTTAGAAGATCTTAGGGGGATAGATGAACATGGTTCTACAGCTAATAAGAATAATGCTGTATGCTTACAAACAATAATATTTAATTTGGTGTATTTATATGAATCTTGTCATTCATGATCTAAAGTGTAGTAGTGTGAAACAAATGCACGAGTGAATGGAAATGTTTCTGTACTTTATTTCTATATATATAATATAACTATGATTGCCCTAGACTCAGATTTCTGTAATATTTAGCCTGGATATTGTAATACTTTGAATAGAAATAAATACCAAAAGATGAAATATAAAGTCATGTTTTGTAGATAAAACTAGAGGGAGATCGAACAGTGGTAATTTTTTTTAAATCTAGAGACTACACGAGATCCATGCTTGTGCAAAAATCGAGTGCATGTAGTAAGAAGTAAATTAAAAAAATAAATCTAATTTTTTTAATAATTAATAATGTTTTGTGAATGAAAGATAAAAAACTATTCCATTTTAAACCTATCTAAAACATCCTTTACTGTAACCTATGTGAATGTTTCAGACAAATAACTTCACACATTAATAAAAGCTCCATAGCAATTAGAAATATTTTTCCTACCCAAGTTCTCTGTGAGTACATTTTACCTTGAAGTAAAATCATTAAAAAATATCTAAATTAAAAATCTAATTAGTTTTACATTAATGTGTATCTGTACACACAAGTTGCTCATTCAAAGTTGTAAAAAATGCACATTTTAATTTAACATTCACGTGCATACATTCACCACTATGAAATATTTAATTAACACATTCAGCAGAAGGAAAATCTGAAATTTCCTGAAGATCATACAACAACGTCCTCTCATTTCCTCCCTTATATTTATAATAATATTGTGATACTGACTGGCAAGGTCCCTGTTCACAAAAATATGGACTGAGAATAAATTATTAATTTGAAAAAAGTCAATATTTATGATACTTTTAAGATCTTTATGCTATTAACATGGTTGCCAGTTTTTGCCACATTTTGTTTATTTGTTAATTCTGTGCAACCCCCCCCCCAAAAAAAAAACAAAAGAAACAAAAAAAAAACAAAAACTTAATTTTTTCTTAGATTTTATGTTGAAGAGATATTAGGGTTACATGGAATTCTGCTCACTGAATCACTATACAATCAGTAAGATATAATATAGTGCAATATATACAGCAAAGTTACAGTTACAAGATATGAGTGATTAGCTTAAGAATTAAGAATAAGGAATCTTATAAGCATCCACTTTCTGTACCACTTCCTACACAGGGTCACAGGAAACCTGGAGTCACTCCCAGGGGACACCCTGGTTGGGGTGTCAATCACACATACTCCCACATCATGGACAATATAGAGATGCCCCCAAACATGTGTATGGATTCAGAGAGAAAACCCCCAAAGCACTGGGAGAACATGCAAATCGTGCGCACACACACACACACACACACACACACACACACACACACACACACACACACACACACACACACACACACACACACACACCTATAGATACTCCCTGTTGGTCTCAGTAAATTTTGAAGAGCTATTCAGTCACCATCTCTGTGTGGTACTTTTGGCACTGTCTTCCCTGAATTCAGCTCAGAGGTAGAAAAAAAAATTCACCTAGTACCAACTATATTGATGCAAAATATTTATTTTGTCTGCCATCGAAACTTAAAATCAGTCTATGTCCAGAGACAAAGGCCATATTGACTGAAGTCTTTGGGACATTACTCACAAACCTGGAATTAATCCAAGTCCCAAACTAATCAAGGCTTTTTGTCACACCAACACTCTAAAGGCCAGACTGGACATGTTGCTGATTCTTGTTCTTCCTCGTGCTCAGTGGCTGCTGAAACGTTTACATTAATGTTCTTTATCAGATTCCTTCCTTCCCCTCCACTAAACGCTTTATCAGTGTGAGGGTTGGGGTAGACACTTAGCATAAGGGAGAAGAATACACACCAGGTCATTACAGGGCACCACACACACACACACACACACACACAAATCAGTCACTCACATAAAACAAAACAGAGCTAAGGACTGAAAGTAAGTTGTTTTAGCCACATAAAGTGCAACATGTGCAACCTAGTGCAAACAGTGCAAGACAAAAAGACAGTGCAAACAGACAATACAAAACAGGACAGATACACTAAATACACAAAATAGCGCCAACCAGTATACATTCTGTATAATATGTCATACAGTACAATATGCAGAAATAAGAGAACTGTACACAAAGTGGGTTCTTGTAAAAGTGGAAAGTGAACCTGGTGGAAACCCAAACACGCATGGGAGAAGTCCTGTACTGACAGTAACCTGAACTGAGGATCGAATCAAGGATCACCTGATTTCACCAGTGTATAAGCACATGGCTTGGACAGGACTTCCTACTGTAACATGAACAAGAGGTTAATATAAACATGCTCATTCTGATGCTCATTCATGATTCTCATGTTATCATTGCTATAGATTCACTGTGTAGTGATGTATATGTGACAAATGAAGGCTACTTAAACTGTTAAAACAAAACAAAACACAAAAAAAATGAATAAATTGAATTGCTAATAGTAACTGTTGGTAAATTGCCTGTATTATTTCATCAGCCCGGTCCATCATCTCCTCCTCCTCATTTCCTCTAAAACAGAAACGCAGCTGAGACACATCTGTTATGAACTTGTGGTAATATAACAACTATGAAGATTATGCTCACTTACCAGAATACACTATAACTGCACACCCACTGCACACACTTTGCACTTTACTTAATGTCAAGACATCAGTCATTATCTTCACATGCCATATATATTTCTTTTTTCTCCATATTTTGTCTATTATCACCTTTAAATAGCAGCCTCCCACTTATTTATTTCCTTAATATTCTATTTCTGTATTTTAGTTTATTTTTCACTTCATTTCAGTTTTATTTCTATAGTGCTTTTAACAATGGGCATTCTCAAAGCAGCTTGACTCTTGACTTTATTTCGATGTATTTTTTACACGTACAGTACTGTGTATGATTGTGTATATGCCGAATAATATTTGAATTATTAAAACAAGGTTTTATGTAGCTGACATTCATGAAAAGCTAGACATCAGTTTTGTCATTGAGAGAACTTTGTCCTGTGTAGACTGGACATCAGTTACATCATCAGTAAGAGCAACTCTAGGCCATCACTCTACAGCAATGATTTTACTACGAGAGTCGTAAGACGCATTAAGGAGTTCGGTTTATCTCCTGTGGTCACCATTTCACTTCATCCCCCACACTCGGCTGTCTGCACTATCACTGTGTCTAATCAAAATAATAATTGCCTTCTACTAACGCTCCTTTGAGCAGGCAGAGAAACGCCGACAGCTTAATCACGCCGCCTGTTGTTCGATGAAGCTGATGAGCCGCGGCCTAAAAGTGCCACTTTGTTCGAGTAGCTCAGTTTCAGAAAACTTCAACATAAATGCAATACTACTTATATTAAAATATAGAGTGTAAAGATCCCACTTCTATCCTAAGGGTCAGTTTAGAGTTTGTTCCTTAAATAATAATCAAGCGTATAAGATTGTAATATGGAGACAGCTGTATACTGTAACACAGATTACACTGTTAAGCCATGCAATGCTAATAACATCCATTTATCATGATGCAGAAGGTCGAGCAAACAGATTTCACGACGCATTCTTTCATCATTAGCCTCGTTTGTATGGTTTTTCAGTGTACATCTAAAGATAGTCACCTTGCAAATGCAAAAAAGGATCTGACAGTGTTAAAAATAAGTCTTCATGTTCCTGCTAATTTAGAATCACAATCAAGCATTTGCGAGCTCATTACTCTTAAAATTACAGCCTGCATCATTTATAATCAATGCAAATTGTTTTGACTTTTTTTTTTTTTTTTTTAAATAGCAGATTCTGTATAAAAAAAGAGAAAATGATGCACTTAAAATGTACATGCTCCAGATATCGGAGAAACACTGTTATGCAGACCATCAAAACCGAGAGTGAAAAAATCTTTCAAAGATTATTTAGAGAGCATGAAGGAACCAAGACATGGTAAAGTGGATAATCATGTTATATGTGAGATGGCATTATGTAACTCCCTCTTTTCTGTTTTTGAAATTCAATCTTAGGTGCGTAATGTATAGTAGCAGTTGGCCTGAAAATGGCAGATTAACCTCAGCTTTCAGGTTGAAAATACATATAGATACTTGTTAGAAGTGCAAAGAAGCAGAGTGTTGTCAGTTCCTCGCAGGGCACCGTTCATGTAAACACTTTCTAAGTTGTAATTACCTTCTACTGGTGTGACTTTGCATATTAAATATCCAATAACTAAAGGGGACATCAGCAGCTTTCCGTTTACCTTTGAAACATACAGTGAGCATACAACGTTCCTAATTGCTGTGAGTGTTTAAAGCTGGTCATGAATATACCATGAAGATTAAGCATCCCAGCAGTGCTAGCGAGGCAAGCTTGGAAATATCAAGGTAAAGCAGCACTGTGCTTAGTGGCTTTGTGTTCAGATTCTAGCCTGCTCTATGGGATGACATAACTCAGCCATCACAGTTTTACCCTGGAGCTGCTTACTCTGAAAGCCACACTGCTGCATCTATCTATTTGACCTTGCCCGTGAGTCAAAAAGCAAAAGAAAGAAAAACACCAGCTGTCCAGATTTCTTTTATTTAGTGCTGGGAGGAGAAATATGACTCAATCCCAAGCACAGGGATCTGGAGAGACGAGCCATGCTGAGATGGCACGATGCTCTGCGGCCGTCCAGCCTGAGACAGTGACACAGTGTCGAGGTTTCAGCAGTCAGAGCAAGGCAGGTGTATGACAAATGGCACAAGCAATCAAGAAACATATGTTATTCATCATTCCTCCCCACCCTAGATCCATCCCGCTGGTGCAGTGCCAGCCAGCTTTAAAGACAGAGGTCAGGTCTGCAGGGGTATAGGGCATGAAGGTTAACATGAGTCACGGCCAGAAAGAAAGCCTGAGTCCCAGTGAATGGATTTGCATGAAAATCTAGAGTCCTAGAAAATACTGTGTTCACTCGACAGTGAAAAATGTCTGTTAATCCAATGTGCTTAATAAATTTGCATTTTATTTTCTTGCTTCTATGTCCATAAATAATTTACGCCTATTATAAAATGTGTGTTGAATAAACTATGGCTATTTGTGTTGTAAGTGTATGTAAGGTTTCGTTTGAGGAGGGTTTTTTTAAATTATTGCCCCATTTTCCTCCAATTTAGTTATCAATTTATTGTTAGCTTGGTCTTCCCTATTGCTACCAGGTAAGCAGAGTTGAAAAAAAAAAACACACACAGGATGAGCTGCTCATGTACTGCCATTGTGCAGATGAACATGCTGGGAGGACAAGACTAACTGCACAATCCTGTATACATGAACTAACAGATGCCTGTGCTAATGTCTTTGTTTTGACCAAGAAGAAGCAAGGTCAAACAGATATGAGGAGCAAATAGACAAATTTACTATCTAAACAGTAGAGACAAAGAAGGAACACAAGAGAAAAAAATGGCAAAATGATGCAAAGTAAATCAAACAACTGATTTAAACACCCAGTGTCTTGTTACTATTCACATAATCGATCATAATCCAACCCTATCAATAAACAGATTAAAAAATAATGATAGAAAAACATATAATTATTAATATGATGAAAATATTTATTTAACATTTATTGAATGAGGCTGTAGAGAAGATCTTTATCATCCTGAGAGCTACTGTAAGGGTTAACTTGTTTTGAGGAAGTTCCACAACATATTGACTATAAACGGATAAAAAAGTACAATGTGTTGTTCATTAATAAATGTAAAATGTTAATAATTGGCAAACTGCTGTGGTATAAAAGAAATACAGCATTTGTGTGCTGTTATTGGCTTATTGTTGGGTCTCACCTCATTATTCTTATTTTCCTATAACATCTTTATTCCAGCATCTGGAAAGCTATTCAGGATTAGCTTTGAGTTCTTATGTACGTTTTTAAATTGCATCTATCAAACCTCCTATGATACCTAAGCACTATTATGAGCATCTGCTCATAATTTCCTTTGGGAAACCTCCAAAGATGCGATAAATGTTGATGTTTTTTTTTTATTTAAAACATGCTCTGGCAATAATTTCAGATCTCCACATAAAGAAACAACAAGCTCAACAAGCTGTCAGTCAAAAGGCATTTTTTTCTCTGTCACACCACAGTACTTTGGCATTAAGCAAAGATTAAAATCTGGTTATCTTGACTTGATATCAGTAAATCATTCAGCTGACATTTAGTACAGCAGTGTTGGAGATGCCCTTAACAACATCTGAGGACTGCCGCTGATCATGCAATTACAATTACACCCACATGCCCTCTGAGAGCTCCACTGCTACTCATGGATGCACCGTAATTAATTGTATCATAATGTAGGATTATTACTCCAGACAACAAAGGCTGTGTTTATACAAAGAGTCACTGTATAAATCCTCACTAGATGGGGTGTAAAGAAAACAATGTGCATTTACAGAAGACTATAATGCAGCAGTTACTGAGCCCTCTCACCTTAGGTGTATTAGCCACTATAAATTGCTGCTAGGTGTGATTTTGTGTGTGTTAGACATAGTGACCCTTCCAGAGAGCATTCACACTTTGCCACCCTTGTATTTATGATAGGCTTTAGACTCACCACAACTATCACCAGTAGTTAATAAAGATGGATGGGTGAAAATATCTACTTTCTTCAGTTAGAACATGGATCAGAATCACTTATCACCACTTATGCCCAAGTGGAGGATGAGTAAATTTAGCTCACCTCTGTGCGGAGTTACCTACATTTACATTTACGGCATTTGGCAGATGCACTTATCCAGAGCGACTTATTTTTCTCATTTATACAGCTAAGCAATTGAGGGATAAGGGCCTTGCTCAAGGGGCCCAGCAGAGGCAGCTCAGTGGCTCACAATTTTAACTCGCAACCTCCTGATTAGTAATATACACCTTAACAACTAACGACTTTTTTTTTAGAGAGCAGCTAATATTGGTTAATTACAAACCATGAACTTGCTCATGACTCTCCAGGTATATGAAAAAAAAAAAAGTTCCCCAAAGGAAAAATGTCAGGCTGCTGTTCCTGGAATAACGTTTCTTTTGCCCAATCAGTGAGATCTAATGTCATCAGTCACACTCCAACCACCTGCACTGGGTGTATAGTTTTGTGTCTAGTCTATTTGCACTGTAACCTTTTCTAATTTGCACTACATTTTGTCAATATCTTGTACACTGTTGTCATCTTTCTATAAGACAGAACACTATTTTGCTCTACAGCAAAGCTCTCTCTACTCTACTCTATTCTACTCTACTCATGTCTGTTGTAGATCAGCTGCATGACTCTACAGTCTGTGCTAGAAAGAAATCAGACTTCCTTCTTCATATCATTCTGTATATATGATTGTTACTGGTGCTGTTGCTCTTATTTCCCAAAAATCCAAAATAATCTACCTCAAGATATTTGTTAACAGGTAATAATGTAATGTTGGTGCCAAAAATGAAACTCTGTGTGTTTTAATCTTTAAAATTTGAATCTTAGCCCTGCTCGGTCATTTATACCAGCTGTCACATGAGGTGCTTGCATGGACAGCTAGCTACTGTTAGCTTAACACTGCACGGCATGCAGTGCAAATTAGGTAGCTTGAAATAAACAGTCTTATTGTAATGGTGCAACAAACAGTGAAAGAACTACAGCTGAAATATGTTCTGTGTTTGAAGGAACCATTTTGTCCAGAACCATCATGCAGTGCTACATAACAGCTTACCTTTCTGAAAAACAAAAAAGAAAATTTGGCTCTGGAATGGAAGAAGTAGAAGTTTTGTGAGATTGGGTTCTGAAGGCGTGTGTTCAGCAGTCTAAAGGGGAGATAATGTTTTTTTATTTTTTTAAGCCTAGCAGGCAGGTTTCTTTTCCTGTTGAAACAGACTGAGTGATTCAGGAGATAGAAACAGGCCATGAAACAGTTGACTGTGAACAAAGAACAAGTCACACAGAGAGGTTTTACATGCCTCAGGCGACAGAGCCTAAGCCAGCCCTAACTGCTGATGCGCATACACAAAACGAGCAATAAAAAGGCCCACATCTCACATGAAGTGGCCTACAGGTGGTAGTACACCAGTCAGGCATTTTAGAAAGATTGGGGTGAGTTCAGCTGCCTGAAACCTGGGTTGGAATCTGTGTTTGAAAGAAGATAATATCCATATCAGTGTATCTACATCACCTAGTGTCATATTGTTTCATTAGATGAGACAACCAGAGAAGCACATAATTTTCAAGCTACATTATCCTACGGCAAAACAGCACAACGTTTCAGTATTTTTAACTAGATGTGGCAAATCAGCAGTGATGAGAAGCAAGCTGCAGGCTAAGACTAGAAAGCCTACTTTGCATTGCTTCCTCATTACTGTAACAATTGCATTTGCTAGGTTTAACTTCAGCACACTTCATACTGAGGATTCACCGTTCACATCGGAAAGCCAGTTTTCCACAATGCAAAACTCCAGCCCAATAAGATTCAACTTCGTCCTGTGAAGACGCAGGAAAAGAGTTCTATCATGGCATAAGTAGCTCAGCAGCAGAACTGCATTAATCACCCCCCAAAAACAGTCAGTTAACATTGCATGGAATAACACGGATTGTATATCAACCAGAAAGGAGGTGTGCAATCCACACCAGATGGTCTCATTATAAAAACATTAAGCACACAGTATGGCTTTTCTGTCTCCGAGTATCTGGTACCCATGCAAATCAGGTTACATGCATATGATATATAATATACTCTATATACTCTATGTTTTAGCCATCAATACCTAAAACATGGCTCTGTCACAGCTAAATGCTTGATGGTGACATGAAAATCTGGCTGATAATTCAAGTTGTTGTTATTATTATTATTATATACAAGACAGACATTAGAAAAATAAAAGTCTGCTTAAATATATGCAATGGATTAATAATGAAAGTTTTGGCATGTATATTTCTTTTTTCTTTTTATGAGTGGGGTTATCATGCTAATTAATAATTAGTTTACTCCTAACATGCTAATTTAAAGAAATTGTTTTTTTTTTTAAAAAGTCCTTTTAAAGAACTTAAATTAGCGGGAGTAAAACTCGTCATAATGAGTGAGTGTGTCTCTTTAGATGCGTACAAAGTAATCGCAGCTCTGACATTATAATTATCTGCTGTGTTTCCATAGTGTCTTGGTGTAACAGAAGCATTACGAGAGTAAAAATCTCTGGGTAGCTCCACTGTAAACACATCATGCTGCTTTGTAGGCTTGCATCTATCTGCATGAGCCTACTTCATCTAATATAAAAATAAACACAGAACAAAACTATCACCTCTGTTCACTTCTTGTGTGTATTTTTATTACTTGATCTGTGTTTTCCAGGTATTTCATTATCTAAACTGTGTATTTTGTTCTTTACTCTGTGTAACACATTAGACATTAGCTAGAGTGCCATAACCAGAGCTTCAGACTGAAGGCAGAACTCTATAGTCTGGCTATAGAACATCTTTATTTTCCAAGGACCACCCAAGAGGGCATCTGACTGACATGTAAATCAACCAATCACAGTTTGTTTTGTTCAGTGTCATGTTTAGGTGGTGAAAATGTAAAGTCGATGTCCCTACAAAAACAAACCAGCATGCAACTATAGATAGTTGTTTTAGGAAACTCGTGCAAAAGTAATGAGTCTATATCGTAAACAACACGTTTAGAAAATCCAGCATTTAGCTGAGCCTCATAAGTGTTCTGGAAAACTTGTAGAATCCAACCAATCAGATGAAGACTTTAAAACTCCTGAACTGCTTCCATATGCATGAGACATTCAGCCAGGGGTTCCTGGGGCATATCGTCTGAGGCTGAGACTAGGCATGAGCTGGATTATGCTAGCAGGCTAGCTAAACCCAGAGCAATTAATGTTATACAACAAAGGGTGAGTAGACTATCTGGATTATTTATTTTCACCTGATATACTTCCTAATACAAAACACCTCTTATTACTCATTAGTTGGATATGAATTCACTAGCACAACAACCTTTTAGTTGATAGAAAACTTAAGGATCAATTAGCTATCATTTACCAGCTTCCAAACATAGTACAGAACAAATAAATGGCTTACCTGTTCAGCAAAGCAAAAAAGTAAAACCTGCCCTGAAACATTTTTTTCCTTTTATAGTATAAAAGCATAATATAGTCCTTCACTTTTTCACTCCCTGTTGCATTGTTTACACTCTTATACATGCTCTCTCCTGATTGGCTGCCTGTTCTTGTCAGTCATTGTGTACTTGGACTTCTTTCATGTTTGAATTTGGGGTCTGTTGATGTTTGCCATACTTTATCTGAGATGGTATATGACACCGTTTGTGAATAAATCTTCTGACACCCGAGTTATGAATGTAAATATGCTAGAAGATTGTCAGGGTGTCTGGGTACAGCACATCAGGAACATCATAACATAAAGCTTCTATCTTTTCTTCTATCTCTTCATGACTAAGTATCATGTTTTTTTTTGCTTTTAAAAGGCTTATGCACTGTAATTATAAATCTCTGCCTCAAACAACATCCAGCTCGTTAGCAATGTTACACAGACTTGTTGAATTGAGACGCTGTGAAAAATCACTGTAAAAAATGTATGTGGTGATAAACACAGAACCGCTTTCTTTTTCCTGTCCTACCTCCTGAAGTTTGAAGTTAGGATCCGAATAAACAGACAAACAAACAAACAAACAAATAAATAAATAAAATAAAATAAAATAAAATAAATAAATAAGACATAATAATCAATCCATTGAGAAATTCATTTTAATTTACAGAACCACTGTATAATTTAAAAATAAGAACAAAAATATATTAAGCTCAACTTAACAATTTCAAGTGATGCTAGCACATGAAGTTCTGAATATTTTGTCTTCTTGCAAGTCAGTTCATGTGACTGTTATATATATTCAATTTATGCAGCAGAGCATTCATAAAGAACAATCATGCTTCCAAGCTATTCCAATTTGTGCAAACTCGCTCTTGAAAATGCAGCCAATTTTTAGTAATAATATTATTTGTAATAATATTATGTCCGATTTGATTTATTCTGCACATTTTGTTTCTGCTTATTATTCAGATATGGAGCTTTTACCACTTTTTTTATAAAAAAATTCAGTTTCGGAGGTCCTGGGCAAAGTTTTCATCCAGCAGCACGCTGAAAGGTGGTTCATAATTGGACACATAAGGCGTTGGGGTCAAAGCATGCTCGTATTTATGCATCCCAAAGTGTCCTTTCCCGCTAATGAAGGGGTACATGTGTCATCAAAATCATTCCACATTCCACAGGACAAGCTCATACAGAGACAGCCGAGCCTCTGGATGAGAATATTACCAGGAGTCAGTGGTTGTGGACTGGAATACTAAATGCTTGATTGTCCTCATCCTCGCTAAAGTCTCTGATGAGTGCTTTCATTAGAATTTATCCAGATACAGTCATCACACCGAAGCCGTGACTTGCCTGTGTGAGAAGGGATGTGCTTGTGTTTTTAGTCTAATTCACAAATCATTTACTCTGGAGAATAAAGGTGACTGCAGCCTGCCTTGTTTCATGACTGATGCACTCAAAATGGGAAAAATGGTGAGCACTGATACATTTTTTCATATGATTTATTCAATAAGGAAATATTGTGCATATTTTTGTGTCCAGCTTCACAGCATTATTTCATGATTTGCTTTGTGATTTGCTCGACAGGAAATGAGATATGGTGTAAAACACCCTCTCTGTGGACATTTGACATATTGTTAATACGATCTGACATGAACTGCCTTCTTGTTCTATTACAGTCTGCTAAATTAAGCCAGAATGCTTTATTTGCATTATAATAACACAGACTTTAAAGCTGTAGCTGATGGAAGCCTGTTTCTGGTTATTCTAACTAATTTATTCTTCTAGTTGAAATAATTGTTGGTAAGTTATAGCCTCATGCTGTAAGTCCGTCCTGCTTGTCAGAGCAAATTTGCCCTGTGGAAATACCTAATCCTATCGAGTCTGTGTACCCAAGCTTAGAATTCTTGTCTTGTTTTTGTTGGGCTCTCATCTCATTTTCCACACTAGAAAGCATATAATCTGTTCTAACAAGACTTCTTGATAGTCGTTATTTTCAAATATCCAAATGGTGAAAGAGCCATAATCAGTGTTGAATTATTATCTGTATTGAAATTGCATACATCAGCATTCAGACGTCAGATGGAATTGCAGTTACTTGGATGACTTGGACAACCGCATTGGAAATGCATACAAATAAGTTTAATAATCTGACTATGAAGAACTTTCCTCATACTTTCCAGCTCATCAACTCTTAATATAGTCCTATGTGTCAGTTTTGGGAGGATGTTCACTGAAAAAATGGTTGGAAATTGGTTCAGACAAAAATTTAGATATGGTCCCAAATCATATTTAGTGCCTTTTAAGGAAAGCTGTAATAAGGATGTCTAAAATAAGGATTAATAAATATTAGCTAAAATGTTTTGAGAGCTATGGGGCACTGAATATAAAGGTTTAATACAGTTTCATTCTGACACATTTAGATAGAGATTTCAATAAAATACATTTTTTTTAAAAGTTCGTCTGAATGTAATGACAGGGAGAAGGAGTCAGTACATGAGCAATGCGGTGAACCTATTTCCTATGGACAGGCTCAGGAAAAGAAGAAAAATGTGTCTCCCTTTTCCAGTGGCTGATTTTTGGCTAGTTTCAGGTCTTTTGTGTAGTTTTTGAGTAGTAGGGGTGGAAATTTTGCTGAATCCAGGAAGACCTGGTTGGTGATATAAGCTTTTCTGTGTGCACCTCAGACATTATGACAACGCAGAGAGGAACACAGCTTCTCTATTGAACATGGTTGAATAAAGGAAGGTTTAAAACCACAATATGAGCTGTTAAGACTGTATCCTGGATGACCGTGTGTTGTTATTTGTTACAGGGTTAGTCACTGTTTAAAATTCACTATATAGGAGCTTATACTGTAGTATGAGTCAAGTGTGATCGGTTATTGGTTTAAGTTTGTTTGAGGCTGTGTTGTTATTAATATCGTGCTGCAATCCATGGTAATGAGCCACTGTTGAATTCAACAAAACTGTAATAACTGGTCTCGCTGCCTTTAAGCCAAGAGTTATATCCTGTTTTCAGGGCTGCTCTGTTCCAGAAATGCAGTCCAACCAGGGCTGAAAATGCTCGGCTGCAGCCTGAGAGCGAGGAAATGAGTTGCGCCTGGAAGTGCAGCCCAGTGTGTGTCGGAGAACAGAGGGTAGTAAGGCTCCACTGAGCGCTGCCTAAAACACCTGTCAGCAATGACAAATCACCTATAATGTCTGGCCGCGTTTCCAAAGGGAGGTACAGACAGAACATTGCCTTCATTTCTAGATGTCAGAAGTGCAGCCGAGGCTTTATTGTGATGGATCTCGTCAAAGAGATGGCAGTCTGAATAGCACAATGGTTGAAAAACTGACATTTTGAACAGATATTCACATATTTCCTAAACTTTAGGATTCATGTTTGAACAAAAACCCTTACTTCTATGATGTGTATGAAATATTGTTGTGAAATATTAGTATGTAAAGCTGAGAGAAAAGTGTATTGTTATTGCACATGCTTTTTCTGTTTGGTCAGCATGTCCATACTTAGCTTAACACAGCTGACTGATTATACACCTCCAAATCCAATATTTCAGCAATATTTCCAAACGGAAATAATACATACGTGCTTGAATGTTAATGTTGCCTCTGAATAGTCACTGCTTGGAGCTAGATTCACAGCACATCAATTCTGCTCTAGAGCTAAAGCTAAAAAAAAGCATTGTTCCTTTACAAACAGTCCTGAAGGTTAAGCAGTGTGCAAAGTGTCAGAGTTAATCAGTTCCACTGAGCGCGCCCGGCAAAGGTGACACATAATTATCATTCTTTAAGATGACACAAATAGCCCATAGCACAATACTAATTAGATAAAGGGAACGTCTGCTCTTGTGAGAACCAAGCTGGGTGATCATTAAGAGATGGGAAAAGAACTATTTTCATTACTGGGAATAAAATTCCCCCGAAATGCAGCACACACTGTAATTCCATTATATTCATATCCCTAACACTGGTTTTGTCATCTGTACTATGTATAAAGTTATTATCTGGGAATTATGGCTTTGTCTTGTGTTAGGTCTTTGTTGTTTAGTGTAACATATGTTCTTTGTATTATTAAAATAATAATTACATTTGTGAATAATAACAAAACTGAATATATATAAAGAAATATTTGACAAATTAAAGGAAAAAAACAACATCATGTCTTCACCAGAACAGCATTAGTGCACCTTAACATTGTAGGAGGCATTTGCTGAAATTCATAATATGGTACAGAGTCTATAACCAAAGCGTAAAGAAAGTTAAACAAAAACAATCCATAATCAGAATCTCGGATAAGAGGCAAGCATCTAAACTAGCAGACATGAAAATCACAATCCAAGCTTAACAAAATCAAAAGAATGATGGAAACAATAAATCAACATCATGATATATGGATAAATATAAATTTAAAATGTAAAACTGCTTTGTGCCAATGTCTATTGTTAAAGGCACTATACAGAAAACTGAATTGAACAGAATGAACAATATAAACACAGAAAATAAGCTACAACTAATGCAAAATATATGAACATGTGAGTGCTGTCAATGACATGGGGGGGGGGGTCATCCTAGAAGAGACCACTTCCATTATCATAGGATAAAAGTATTTTTTAAAAACTGGTTACAGCTTCAATGTTGCCAACTTGATGGGGTGACTTATTATATTCTTCTAGTGACTATTTTTAGCATATTGCCTAGCGACAAACAACATTTTGAGCAACTGTTCTGTATGGTCACAGACCAGTCTCTGATGATAGCATTTCATGCTGATCAGTTACTAATCATCATCACTTCCAGTGACCGAACACTGATCAATATTATATCCAGTGGCCTGTCAGTAACGGCCATTATCTCCAAGGACCAATCACTAATCACTGTTGTTTCCACTGATCAGTCACTGACCACCATTTGTCCTAACCAATGGACAGGGTGATTCTGATTCTTCAAAATGGCTTCCTTCACAACATTTGCATATCCAGCCACATGATGATGTTTTGTTCATTTTAACAAGTCCAAGTATAAACCACATCAAATTATGACATTATAAGTGCAAGAGCAGACATTTCTGGAAATTATGTTATTTTGGCCAACATTCTTGAATGATCAGTAACATTTAGGTAAACAGCAAAATTGAGTTAGTGCTCACACAATTCTTTTAAGGTTAAGTGCAATGATGGATAGGATTCACAACATCCAAATAACACAAATGTTTGTTTTTTTTTACCTCCAGGTGTGTGACTCATATTATTCCATATTCTGTGGGCAGTGCAGACCTTGTGCACACACCCTGTGCATGTGAACTCCACTCCTGCCTGTGGTCACAGAGAGAGCTTTGTTATCTCCAATGCCTAAGGCAGTCCAAAAACTCCATCAACAATGCTGACAGTCAAAAGGACAGCTAAAAAAATTGTTAGAAGTGCACCACAGGGCCAACTTCAAAGTCTGTAAAAGATTCATTTATCTCTTGCTGTCCCTCAGCGCTGGCTAGGGACACTTTCCAGTGTTTCAAAAATTAACAAAACTGTAAAAGACCTTAGTCACTATGGAACAGTTGACATTAAAAACATAAACTATAGTTTACTTGCTAAAGTTGTAAACTAGCCTGCAGGTTATTTCTCTGTATGTGTCATTCGCTTATTTTTAGTCCATTTGCAGTAAATGGTGAGCTGACTGGTGGGGAAATTGGTTATTATTCATCATGGAACAATATGATTACCATATTAGAGCATGTTTGCCTCACACTTCCAGGGTTGGGGATTTGATTCCTGCCTCCACCATCTGTGTTTGCATATTCTCCCTGTGCCTCGGGGGTTTCCTCCAGGTACTCTGGTTTTCTCCCCCAGTCCAATGACATGCAATGTAGGTTTATTGGCATCTCTAAATTGTCTGTAATGTGTGAATCAGTGTGTAAGTATGTGTACGATTGTGCCCTGTGATAGATTGGCATCCTGCCTTGGGAGCCAGCAGGACATGCAGTGTAGGGAATGTATGGATAGATGGATGGATTGATGGATGGATATCTGTCCACAGAGATCAGAATTCAGACATCTAGGGGAAGTTCTTACATGCCAGAGCAGATAAGAACCTTTGTGCCTTGTACCCTGAGAGTTGGTGGGTCCAACCAAGCAGCATTAGAGGACCAGAAGGAGTGTGTTGCCGTGAGGTGTGTGAAAAGTTCTTTAATGTAGATGGTCCACTTTTAGCTTTATAAGCATCAGTGTTTTACATTTGAAGCTACAGGAAGCCAGTGGAGAGAGTGTAGAAATGGGGTGATGTGGGAGAACTTGGGAAGGTTGAAAAGAAGTTGTTCAGTTGCATTCTTGATCATTTGAGGAGGTCGAATGGTGTGCAGAGGCAGACCTGCCAGGACCGAGTTGCAGTCTCAAAATAATAAGAGACTGAAAAAGCGGCCTCTGTGGGTAGAAATGGACAAGTCCTTTTCTGATGATATAAAGGAGAGGCCGGTGTGACCGTGTCAGTTTAGCAACAAGGACTGTTGATTGTCCATGGTTGTGTGCAAATAAAAACTAAGAAACTTTACTCGATTTGCATAGCAGCATAGCAAATCACAGTTGACATTTTGCAATTATTAAAGATAAACAAACTTCAAACTACAAACAACACCTTTAAGACTTTTTGATGACTGGCATGATGGATAAGATTTTGATATCCTTTTGTGGTTTATTGAGTGCACTGGTGGTACAGAATATTGATTAGATAAACATTTACCACATTGCTGTTGGGGTATGATTTTTTATTTATTACATGAAAAAGATAAAATGTTAAAGATTAAAAGATACATGATTTAATCCTTGAAGGCCTGTTCACTTAAATGTGATCATTGATTGTGAAACAAAGTGTCTTTGTTCCTGAGGTCATGAGGTTTTTCTATTATCTTAGCCTTGGATGCTGTCTAGATGGTATAGAATAGAATAAATACCGACTGTGTCCAACTTTTGTTTACACTGTTAAACACCCAGGATGTCTTTATGCATGCAGTAAACCATCTCTTTCATTATACCCTTGCTCCTGCTCTCCTAATTCTTCAGACAGTTCTGATGAAATTGCACTATTTTTATGGCCATTCAGAAAGATTTACAACACTGTTGAGGTTTTGATTCTGACTGGTCAGAAGGTTGTTTCAACAGCAGCTCCGACAATAGATTCAGATATAAGGCAAATCACAGGTTTTAGTAAAGTGATCATGGTTTCTCGTATGGCAGACGTGATCATTTAAGCCTTATAATAATGTGATGTTTTTTTAACAAAGGAAAGTGTTCTGTAATGAGTTATTTGTTTAACATTTAGAAGGAGTCTCCAGTGTCAAAGCTTTGTAACAGTCAGAAGTAAAGCTGGTTTTCACCACAGGAAAGTCTTCAGGACTGAGGAAGTCTTTGTGGTTTCTGTTACATGACAAGCTGCATTTTTTTTGGATGTTCCACACCATTAAATGTAAGTAAACATGGATAAAGTGTACAATGTGTTGTTAATAACAAAAATGTAATTAATTGCAAATGAGTTGTATAGGGTACATATAGGTATAGGGTATGTATAGGGTACATGAGTTGTAGGGTAACATACACATACAGCAAATCACAGCTTCAAATCAACCGGAAACCATTCTATTTCAGTCAGAGTTGCCAACTTTCGACAACATGAGCGATGGCAACTGATGGTGCTCAGATGTGGGTGTGTCCAGCTAAGCAACAACAATGTGGGGATGTGGTAGCTTAAGTTGTTGGACTAGTGAACTCAAGGTTGTGAGATTGAACCCAAGGTCCACCAATCTGCCACTGCTGGGCCCCTGAGCAAGTCCCTTAACCCTCAATTGTACAGTTGTATAAAATGAGGAAAAAATGTAATGTCTCTCTGGATAAGGGTGTCTGCCAAAAATGCCATAAATGTAAAAAAAAAAAAAAAAAAAGTAAAACAAAGTTGACAAAAGTTTGACAAACTTTCTAAGAAACATGGAATGACTTGGTGCAGCAACTACCAATAGGAGTGAAGGAATTAGAGTGCATGTGATCTATGGCAAAGAGCACACACTGCTTCACCTCATGTGAAATGATGCATACATACACTGCTGAATTTTATATCCAAATGCCAAATCTCTCTCAGAATCAAGTTTCATTTTAGCAGCAAGAAACCTGATTTGTTGTCAAATGGAATGCTAGATGCGCCACCCGCTGATAAACATTATTACTATGGCAACCAGCAGTAGGAACACGTACTGCTGACTTCATCAAACAGCGACTGATGACTTGCAGCAATAAACTCACCGAATGTGTAAGTAAAACTTAAGTGGAATCCAAAATTTCAGCATATTGTATAGAAAAAGAATCAGTGACAACACATATCACAGCACAGTCCATCACGTTTTATTCCTTGCATAATTTTGAACCAGTGTGTGCCAGCTTAAATGTTATTTTGAACATGAAATGTCTAGCTATAGGCCAAGATTGCCAGGCATCTTCTGAAAGCTTTTTCACAGCTACTCAGCCCTTTGGTCTTAAACTGCTGCTCACACAATCTAATAAACCCAATGAGCTCCAATTTGTTTCGACTAAACACAGTCGGGGTTGAAAGTGCCCTAGTTGTTTTCTGAAGAAGTTTCATCTATGTGAACTCTTGTTGCTCACCCCTGCGGCAATGTCTGCAGGTGTGACACCTCACTAATGAGACACTCGGAGACTTATTTTGAGGATTCAGTGTGGTGTGAAAACACAATCTGTTTGTGGTACGCTGATGTCTGGCTATCAGCAGAGAGCAGGTTAGTATGTTATTGCTCATTTCCAACCAGAAAGCACACACTTCCTCTCCATGCATGTATGGTTATGTAAATCTATACATTTTGTGCACGATGGTTGTATAAATAGGTAAGACGTAGGGCTATCTATGTTGAGGTCCTGAGGAAGGACCTTAACCTCAACTGCTCAGCTGTGACACAGAACAGAATTGCTGTAAGGTGAAGATGTTTGTACACCAAAGTCTGATATTGTAGATTTTATTTTAAAAACTGAGTTAGAAATAATAGTTGATCTGTAATCTTTCTTGCAGAGGCATTGGTGGCTCAGTGGTAGGTTTCTCGCCTATCATGCGGAAGGCCCGGGTTCGATTCCCAGCCAATGCCTCAACCCCAGCCTCTGAATACAGTGCTGGTCCCAAGCCCGGAAAAATGGGAGGGTTGCTTCAGGAAGGGCATCCGGCGTAAAACATTTGCCAAGTTGTTGTGCGGACCAGTTGCTCCGCTGTGGCGACCGCGAACAGGGAGCAACTTCTTCTGTAATCTTTCTTGCATGTTACAGTGCTTACAGTGGCTGAGGTGTATAGCATATGGTGACAGCTAGGTCAAAAGGCTATATTTATTTTCAAACTAGCCCCTGATTATTTCTCATTTTATTCTCCCAGAAATAGAAACTGAGACACATTTTCTCCAATGTGAGTACAGAAGCAATACTTCCTGACCCTACTTATATGTTCTAAAAGTCCCTTTTTTCATCACTGCAACCACTTTGGCATGACTTATTGAAGACTCACAACCAGAGGCACCATTAATGGTTTACAGCATGATCTATTTTGAATACTTTTATGTTCACACACTACCTGAAACTGACAAGGTGACATTACCATCTGAATTGAGAAGAGAAACTTTGCTTTTTGCATATTAGCATATATTTAGATGGGTACTACTGACGAATATCTATCCAGCCATCCATTTTCTGTACAGGGATGCAGGGAAGCAGGAGCCTACGCCAGTGGACTTGAGGCACAAGGCAGGGGACACCCTGTACAGGGTGCCACAAACCCATCGAAGGGCATCAGAAATGCACAGACACACCCATTCATACACTGCCTATCAGTCTACAGAGCATGGGCAAGCTTTATGCACACAGGGCAGAGGCGGGAATCGACCCCCAGCACAAGCCAAACATGCTAACCATGTTAACAAATATGCAAAATCTAAAATATATCACATGAGTATTTACAACTAATCCTTTTCCCACACACAAACAGAATAATAAAAGTCTTTATTAAGTCCATAATAAGTTTGGTTTCTTTGTATATTATCAAATCTGGACGTCACATGAGCATCAGTTCTATCACATAGAACTCAGGTCCAACATATCTGGACATTGTTTTCTTTTTCATACTCATTTACAGATGCTTTCATCCAAATCCAATTCAGCTTAAAGGCATTCAGTACAAGTGTGCTTTCCAGCAACTTACTTGAAAAAAGTGTGAACTAGTTAGCAAGAAGAACATAAAGAGCCACAGCAGGTTGGGGTAAGTGCCAGTGCTCAGGAGAGCTACACACACTCATTACAATGCAGTCAGTTAATCTACACATGTTGCAATCTTGTGAATTGAAATCTAAGTATTAAAATAGTTCAAATTATTTGTGGGAATCCTTTTACCATCTCATGCTTGAAACGTTCTTCCGCGATTCATTCAACATGTTATGAAAAATGCAATATGTTTCCAAGAAAATTCACTTGTTTGTATTACCTGAATTCCTTTATAAAATATTTTTAATTTTCCACAAGTTGCATGAATTTCAATTTGTTCATGATGTTGATACTTTGAAAATTTGTACATTTATTTGAACAAGAATAAATATTCCAGGAAGAAAAATGTTTTCTTAATGATACTGTGATATAAGCTAATGACTGATGTCGCCTAAATTGCCCAAATTTAAGTAATTAAAAATAAGCAACTCATTAGCATGTCCCCAATGTCCTCATGCCATCAGCATTAAGGCTAACTAGATTTTGAATATTCGCTAATTATATGCTTAAGAAACTCAACTCTGCTATTTTCAGCTCTTATTTGAAAGCCAAATGACATTTTGGCAAACAACAAACAAAAAACATGGGCTCTTGCTTGTTTTTATTTATAAATTTAAATAGATCATAATGCCTATCTTGAATTTATGTTTTTCTATATTTCTATAAAGCTGCTTTGTGACTTTGAATTTTTGCTTGTCACTACATTTTTTTAGTTTTCTTAAGATTCACTGTTGAAAAAATCAAAAGGAATGAAATTGCTAAGTGAAAAGAGCCGAGAGTTCCAAGGGCTAATGGCACGCCAGCTGTGGAATCAGCTTGGTCTTACTTGGCTCATGTCAACTGCTGAAGTTAGTGACAAGGTCACACAGGACTGCCATTTCAGTGGACCATTGAATCAAGCAATTCCAGATCATATGTCAAATCCCATGTCACATTGTTCACTCCTCTCTGCTGGAGTTCTTCATTACAGTCTCCTGTGTGCACTTTGATGGTGCTATTTAGAAACCTCGGCCTGCTGACAAAGCGCCTGCGAATCACAGGACAACATTTAACACGTGTGCCATTTTAACACCAACGGTTTCCCAATTATTTCATTAATATCTTAATATTTTTATATTATATTATTTCATTAATATCTTGGGGGTTCTATTGCTATCATGATGAAGGATAGATTTTTTTAAAATGACTGCATTATTTATTTCATCTATCAACTATCTATCTATCAACTATTTATAGAAATAGTATTATATATATATATATATATATATATATATATATATATATATATATATATATATATATATATATATATATATATATATATATTTTAGTATAAATAACTGCCTAAATTAAGCCTGAAATGGAAGTCATCCATTGAAAGTATACTATGGGGTATAAGTTTATGTTTCCATCATGTTTTCAATCAGGATTTTAAAGAGTTCACATTCAGTTACATTTCCAAAATTCCAAATGAGGAAATCACAAGCAAAGCGAAATATCAAGCAGAGGACAATACCACCATACAAGATTTATAATTGAATGCTAAAGTGCACAGAGTAGAGGAGTAAGAGCTAGTGCAAGTGCCGATTTTTTTTTTATGAGTGTGGACAAGTTGGGGGTTAGTGAAGTGTTCACAGAACAGATGAGTCTTTAGCTGTTATTTGAAGATAGAGACAAATTCTGCTGTCTGGATTAAGGTTGGAAGTTCATTCCGCTACTGAGGGACAGTCAGTTTGAAGATTCACTGCTCTGTGTTTATACAGGAAAGAACAAAGGTAGGTGGTATAAATGTGCAAGCAGGGCTTAGTCCCCCACTATGTTTACGATTTTTTTTTTTAGTCAGCAAAAGCTGTTTCAAAAGAGTCCACCCGTGTTACCAACACTGACTTTGTCATACGTCCAAAAGCTATGTGATTTTTCACGCGTTTTTTGTTGACAGATTGGTGACATGGGCGGTCTGTTCTATTTTTAGCGCAGGCTTGGTGGCACAACTTCCTGTGAGGACCCTTGACATGGAATGTTTGACTTGGGTCAGATCTTTGTAAGCAGCCATACAGTTTACATACGCTTCGTATTGGTAATGTTGGTGATATTTTTGGGTGGCCGAAATGGATTATCTGCATTTACATTATTTCTTTTGGGAAAATTCGTTTAGCAAAAAGCAATTTTCACCTTAAGAACTCATCTCCAGAACCAATTTAGTTCGTCTTCCAAGGTTCCACTGTATAAGGTTTCATCTTTGGTATCACCATGAGATTATTTGGTATTAATTTGTGGAATCTTCTGGATTTATTTTTAGAAACAAGCACGACAGCAGCACCACTGGTCATAAGGAATGAAGCTGGGGCTGATTTCCTTACAGCCCAGACTGTATATGGATGCAGCATCAGTGACAGATGTGTCAGGTGATTCCACAGATTGTAATATATGGATTTGTTCTTCATTTGGACTGATAGTTTTCAGCTTGCTTCACTGAAGCATCCTAATATGAGCAGTGATTAAGAAGTGAAATACAGTCCAGTGTGTAATGAACACAAACAAGGAGGATTATTTACTCAGTCATTCTTCTCCCTAAAAGGAGATAGACTAAGCACACATCGTCCAGTGAACGCAAGTGTTAATTACAGCAGTATGTATACACACATTTGGTGCTTGGCCCTCTAATAAGTAAGTGAATATGACAGGACTGATTACAATCTGGACTTTACAGTCAGCAGCTGGAGGAAGGTCTAATGAGGTATAAAGGAAACGTCCATACTGTAATCCCTTACAAAACTTTTCATGTTGTTACTGGAAAAGCAATCATTGGGTAGCATGAAAAAGTTTATAATCAGATTTTTAGCCCATTAAAATATTGAAAACAAATACGTACTGGTGTCTATAGTGTCTAGGATTCTTTGCTGTAGGGAATAAGCATGTCCCATGTTAGCTTTGGTGCCAATTTATTAAAAATGAAAAGCATTTTCAGCATCATATCTTTAAATTGAATTGTGCAAAACAAAAATCCCAGGCTAATTAATCATGTGTTCATCTTGGTGTGAAATTAGTGGAAAAAGTAATCATTTACAAATCTTCCACAGGTCAATTAGTGCAGGTGCCTGCAATGCATTAACTGCTACTGGCAACAATATGAGGTGGATGGAGTGATCGATTGGGTGGCAGCAGATGACTGATATTCGTTTTTTGGGGTGGGGAAACCCAGACGCTTGCCTTGAGTTCTAATTAAGAAAGTCAGTGAAGTGTAGGGCGCTAAATACTGATGGCATGGCAATGAAGCCCAGTGTATTTCCATTGTTAGAACCTCCTCTCATTAAAGTCATTATGCATAAGATGTGTGCTTGGTAAGTGCAGATAAGGACACAGAGCTGATAGGTCAATGAGAGAACTGGTCAACCCTGCACGTTTATTTACCTGTAGGAGTTGTAACTCGAGTACAGTAAAGCTTTTATACATCATCAGCAGGGTGGCTAAGAGGCAGGATGTATATAGTGGGGTTTTGCTAAAAAGTGGCTGACTTTCCAGACTTCTCAAAAACACCTCAGGCTACTTAGTGAGTCATGACGCATTAGAAGCACCACACATTACTATTCATGCCTCAGTGAAAAATAGGAATGCGGTGTTTTATTAGAAGAGATGCATTTGGGCTGGTATCATTTATTCAGGCTTCTGTCAGTGAAAGAACACGGAAAAGTGCTTTTGCGGTGGAGTTCTGACTAGCTAACGGTGCGCTCTACCCATCAGACTGATAATGAAAAATGACTCGGCCCACAGTGAGGGCTACTCGTACATAAAAGGAGGGGAAAGAGACAAGAGACACAGAGTTGCAGTCAAGGCTGATTGCATAACGACGGAGCTGTATGCTGACTCCAGTGACGAGGTGACAGGCTTCTATGAACCCAAGGCATCTTTTTACCATCCTGAGTGACTGGGTGCAGCTCAGAAAAAAGTCAGTGAGCTTCAAAATGTGCAGATACCATATGTACAGAATGGACCAAAAATAAATGTGTTTTGGTGTAGTACTTTTTTTTGCAGTGTTATGTCAGTTTACTGAGGGATCCAAGGTACACTTATTTTAACTGTAAATATGGTAAGGTAACATTCCTACTTTACATTTATGGCATTCTTATCCAAAGCAACTTACATTTTATCTCATTTAATACAGCTGAGCAACTGAGAGTTAAGGGCCTTGCTCAGGGGCCCAGCAGTAGCATCTTGGTGAACCAGGGATTCAAGCTAACAACCAGTAGTCCAACAACTTAACCTCTAAGCTACCACCCGCCCCCTTTTTTGTGTTCAATGCAATAAAATGTTTTTTTTTTAATTTAATTTGACATCAGCAGGTGGCACGGTGGCTTAGTGATTAGCACATTCGCGTCACACCTCCAGCGTCTTGGGTTTGAGTCTCGCGCCTGCTGTGTATGTGTTCTCCCCGTCCTTGGTGGGTTTCTTCCGGGTGCTCCAGTTTCTTCCCACAGTCCAAAGATCTGTTACTAGGCTGATTGGAAAATCTAAATTGGCCGTAATGAGTGTGTGTACCCTGCAATGGGTTGGCACTTCGTCCAGGGTGTATCCTGCCTTGATGCTCCGATGATGCCTGAGATAGGCACAAGCTCCCCATGACCCGGGAATAGATCGGATAAGTGGTAGACAATGAATGAATGAATAAACTGAATACACTGTAAAATATATGCAATATTAAAAAAGATGTTTGTGTAATGTGAAATTACTGAAATGGGTGTTAAGGACTAAATATGCACATATATACGAGTGTCATGCTTCAACACATATGCAATCACCAGGTACATTATTAGGAACACCCGCACATTCATACAATTATCCAATCAGCCAATTATATGGCAGTAGCTCAATGCATACGATCATGTAGATACATCAGAATGGAGAAAGGTTTAAGTGTTTTAAAAAGCTACTGATCTCCTAGGATTTTTATACCAAACAGAATAGTGCAAAGAAACCTAGAGTTTACACAGAAGGCTAATACAGAAAGGTACATAAACAAACAAAAATATCTAGTGAGCATCAGTTCTGTGGGCAGAAATCTATTATTGATGAGAGTGGTCTGAGGAGAATAGCCAGACCAGTTCAAGCTGACAAGGAAGTAACTTAATGCAGTAACTTCTTTACAGTCACGGTCTTTAGAAAAGCATTTGAACAGCAGAGGATCATATCAGGAGCTACATCTCTGAGCTAAGAAGAATACATTGTGTAGTTGTAGTGGGCACAGGCTCACATCTGGTATTTATATGATTGTATGTGTTGTGCTGCTGCTGATTGATTAGAAAATTGCATAAATGTGCAGGTGAACAGGTGTTCCGGCACTCTGGATCCACCGCTGCCCTAAGCAGTATAAATGAATGAAAGATATATGTTTAACATAATATTTGTCATGCCACTGTACATTTTGCACATATCCTGTGCAAGGCAACATTAGGCAAAGGAATGTTGTGCACAGACAAAGCTCCCTACAGCACACTCATGCTCGTCATTCCAATCACGACACAATGACATCCAAAACATTACCACATTCCAAAAAACAGACAGGGCATCTCACTAGGCTCGAGTACCAACCAATTGTGTATTTCTGCTCAGCTGTCTGTTTTCTGAACCTCTGCCGGAAGATGTGACCTTCACAGAGAAGCGTGTGATTGACAGTCAACATAAAGGCAAGCCCGTCTAATTAGATTAGGAAACACGGCTCCGTGGGGGCTGCAGATGTGAAGAGCACGCTGATCAGTTGAGCAGACGCCTTTGTTCGTGTCTGCAGGTATCTGCAGTTTTCCACTGCTAACAGACACGAGCGCACACACACACACACACACACACACACACACACACACACACACACATAGTCAGATGCAGGAACACATACTTGGTATTGTGCACACAGTATCCACTGTAAACATAAAAAGGTTTGGTGTGAGAAAGAGAACCATCATGCCATGCTAAAGATGCACAAAAGTAACTGTTTCACATTTTCTCTGATGTAGACCAATTTAAAAATGCTATTGACACTGACTGCTATGGAAATACTCATTAACAGCAAAAGCAAAAGCATGAATGCACAGCATTAAATGTGCAATGAAACTTAATAGACAATGACAATTTTTAAGCAAATGGTGTTACATTTTGTACGGCTAATTGATGCTGAAATGGACAGAGTGCCGATAACGATGGCGAATGTGATGATGAAATGACTGCAGTGTTAAGCTCCGCTTTGATCAAAAGGCCAATTAAGCGATCACAGAGCCTCAGTCAGCCTGCGTTGTTTGTATAACGCAGCTTTAAAGGGCACCATGAATCTTCTTGACAACTAATGATGCCACAGTCAAGCCTGGATCAGGTAGGGGATGTTTGTACATATTCCTGTGGAGTGGTGCATAGAAAGGGCTGGGTGGCTTTTCCGTGTGAATGGATTGGGCAATTTACAAAGTTTCTTCCACATACCATGTTTTATGAATGTAATCCAGTAATCAGTAAAATGTATATTACCAAATGGTTCCACAGCTGCTCACTTATCTCACCCTTCATTGCACTGGAACTGACAAGCACATTGCTCCTATTCCCAACAGGAAGAAAATCTCCTCAGAGGAGAGCACAGGACAGAGTGGTTAGAGGTGAAAGGCCAATGAGACGTCCCTGCAATCCCCACATGCCCACTTAACTGACACACAGCAAACACACACACATACACATGGCTCAGACGAGCTGTATTGCTTACACTCAGCCAGCACACACACACATGGCGCTTGCAATGAGCTGTCTCACACACACAGCGAGCAGAGACCCTGAGTGCTACAGCCCACCTGTGCAGCTCTCGTCTCTGGTGCATTGTGAATTCTAATAAGCTTCCAGCAACAGCAACTCTGCAAGCCAAGGTTAATCTAAGTAGCATCACCTAGTGATGTTGTGCCGCAGTGACAGCAACAAGCACAACAATCCACATGCAGCTCATCCCACACACTCTCCCAGATCAGTGTGTGTGTGTTTGCTGCATTGTGTCTCACTGGCCATCACATCGAGTCAGATAAGATTTCTTTCTGGATTGCATTTTTATGACACTGGGAATTTCTTTGCTATTTGTAATTCAAGACATGTTAAATTGATAACACTCCATTCTGTAATTTGGGAAATCTGGGCAAGTTTACAACCTCAGGGTGATAACATCACTCGGTAACATCACAATGGCACAATATACTGAAATTGCTTATTTTTCAATTCATGCTTTATTCCTCTTATACCAAAGCAATTTGCCAATTTTTCATTAATTAAAGACACTTTTTATCATTTGGCTTGTGTAGCCATCTCACATGGTCACCAGGGTTTAACCATGAGCCTGGGTTACTGTCTCTATGGAGTTATGTTTATTCTTCCTGTGGAATTCCTCCTGGTTCTGTGGTTTCATCTCACCTCCTAAAACCAGGAGTTTTAGGAGGTGAGAAAGGAGTCTATGTGACTCTCTTCAAGATAAAGTCATTACTAAACATATATGAATAAATTAATTAAGTTTAATGTGATGGAACGTCTATGAAACAGGATCAGTCTATCTTTTACATTATTGCAGTTTCAGACTCCCACAAGCCTCTCTATTTCTCACGCTCTTGAAATAGGTACCTGACGACTCTGTCTTGACACTGCTCCCAGATCAGAAAAAAATATTACAAATTACAATTCACCCTTAAGCATTACAAAGTGTTAAAACTGGAAACTCTTTCCATTCTTCAATCTTTTGTCCCACTTATCCTACATATGGTCTCAAGGAACCTAGAGTCTATCCGAGGGGACTTGGGACACAAGGCAGGTGACACCCTGGGAGAAGTCCAACCCGTCACAGGACACAGAGAATTAGAGATACCAAATGTCTTTGAATTTGGGAGGAAACCGGAGAACCCAGAGGAAACCCCTGTAACACAGGAAGAACACACAAACTCCCAGAGGTGGGAACAGATCCCCCAATTCATCACATCTATGTCACGTATCAAAACTAAGCTCTATTTATAATTATGATTACGTAGAGTTTAAGTTGTTACTATAGAATGTGTGCATTATTATATCAGAGCAACTGTCAGAGCTAATGATAAAGAAAATTCATCAAAACCTTCTGACTAATCACAATTAATCATTTAACAGCACTGTGGTATAAACCACTTCACCTGCAATAGCTCAGCTGGGTATGATATTCGAGGAAATGTGGAAAAATATTTATATTTCTTATTTCATTCAATAATTAAATTGAAGCCATAATAATTGAAGCTACAATCAAGTCATATCTACCATGCATGGGACATTACTCACCCCAAGAACTCACCCCAGTTCAACATGCTGTGTCCATTACCCTAATACCATTAGGGTCAAAATAATACATAACAAGGACTCTTAATTAAATTATAAAAATTAATAAGAAGAAAAATACATATGCCTAATACCTCAGCCTAAGAGTCATGTTGGTTTCCTTAGTCAGTTTCAGAATCTATGAATATATTTGTGTGTCATGAGACTCTTGCAGATCATCAACAAGCTTTTTAATCATAACAGCGCAACTGGACGGAAAACATCCTGTTTTGCCTGAAGTAGCAATCTTACTCATTTCCCATTGAATTTCCTGTGACCAGAGACATGCAATTCTGTTATTTATAGAGCATCACAGATGTCATTAACAAGGGTCATTACAGAAACTAGGGATTCATGACACTCAAACAAAAATAGTGTCATAAAAATTTATAATGATAGTAAGCTGCTCCAGTTTGGTGTAATTGTTTGCCTAGCATCAAAATTTTCACTTCATGTAATCTTTGCAGTTTGCTGATGAGCATTTTTCAATTTCTTATCTTTTTATATAAAAATATAGATGTATTTTGAGTGAGATCTGATAGTTTTAAATAACTAAATACACTCACTGAGCATTTTGTTAGGAACACTTGGACAGCAACTTATTCTTGCAATCATCCGATGCATAAAATCATGCAGATGCAGGCCAGCAACCTCAGACATTCACATCAGCCATCAGAATGGGAAAAATGTGATCTTAGTGATTTTGACTGTGGTATGATTGTTGCTGACAGACAGTCTGGTTTGAGTATTTTCTATAAATGCCGGTCTTCTGAGATTTTCAAGCACAACAGTCTCTATAGTTTACTCAGAATAGTGCAATAAAGAAAAACCATCCATTGAGTAGAAGCTCTGTGGACAGAGATGCCTTGTTGATGAGAGCGGTCAACTGGAGAATGGCCAGATTGGTTCAATGTGACAAAAATCTTAAATATTACCAAATCCCAGGAGTGATCTATATACACTCTAGAGTAACAATATAATCTTTATGCAAGATATGTAATCATACAATCTTTCACACTTGTACCACCTGTTGTTTTTCTCAGTTCGTGCTCCAGCTCTGCCCTGACTCTCACCTGTATGTAGTGTGTTTTAGCATTGTCTTGCTCTGTTGTTCTAGTCTTTCTAGTTATTTATATTTCATACAACTGCCTCTGGCTCTCTTGTGCCTTGTGCACTAGAACCTCAGTCGAATTACCGCAACAATTCCGAGGCATGTTTCAGATTCAGCTCCAATTCCTTGTCTGCAGGTCCCCTTGTTCCATCACACTAGACTCTTACTGACCTAGTGTTTGGTTTTTTTACATACCGATATGTAGTCAAATAATAAATAGAATGCATATAGCAGAATAGCTCTAGCTGCTGCCTGATTTCAACCTTTATGGGTTAGGAACTGAAAATGGCTTCACTCCCATTTCTAATAGAAACAGCTGAGGGCTAATTGCACACAATGGCTCTCCATCAGTGAATAGGGGTCAAAGGCCAACGAGATGACCCCTGAAAGCCCCATGTATTCATTAAGCTGATACACTCACACACAGAGCCAGACTGGAGTGTGGATTTATGTTTCATAACCTAATGTCTACCTTGGCTGTGGTTTCTGTGAGTTTTGGACAAAACTAAATAGAGCCTCTTCCCACAAAACCAACCTTTTACATGTAAACATATGAATACATGTTTACATAAACATATTACGTGTCAACATATGAATACATTTATATGAGGGATTATTACATCGAAAATGTATCAAATTATTACACTGATTAGCACAAAGCCTTATGGGTAACACTTCACAATAAGGTTGTATGAGCACATGATATCATTTGGAATATAGTAACTGTTTGAAATGAATAATGTGTTACACTTCATTACAAATGAATGAAGGATAGTTTACCACTTTCCTATGGGGATTGAAAACGCTATTAGAAATGAAGGGTTTTAGTATTAAGACATTATTCCTGTTAATGATCCATGTACATATGCTGAGGTTTCAGTAGTAATAGTATTTTTTTTTTAACCTAAAATAATGATTGCAGTTTTCTGTGGAAGTGAATAAGTCCACAGTAGAATATACTCTATAGTAGTAACTTTACAGTTTCTAAGCTATAGTTTTTGAGCACAGGTAAGAAAAAAAAAACCTACTCTATTTGAGTGTATGACTCAATGTAATGGCAATTTTTAAATAATTCAATCTTCAGACACAATAAAAATAAATTAGTTTCAAGGAAAATGTACATTTTACAAGCTAAAGCCATTTCAGAGGCAGCAATGACTGAGATAGTGAAGACTGATGAGCATCCCTGACCCAATGTATCAGATATCTTCAATTTCAAGCACTTTAACCCTTGTTTAGTGTTCGGGTCAAATTGTCCAGTTGTATATTTTTACTGAAAGTGTTTTGCTTTTGTTGTAAATCATTCACATTTGCAGATGCATGTTTGAGAGCAGTATTTCATAGCCAGTGACTGCAGTAATCTTTTGTTCCTCATGGTTCTATTGTTGTTCATCAGATGATTAATGATATTTGATAAATCAGTTCAAAATAATAAACAGCCATTGAAACATTGTTCGAGTTAATCATTTTTTTTTCTAGATTTACTCCACCAATACCTTTATTATAGTTTATTTTGATACACAAATTAAAAGTTTATAACTCTACATTGTTGTTAAAACCAACATTTTTAGGCATAACCATTAATGATTTGGTCATGACCATAATTAGGAGAATTCAAAATGGTTATGATTTCATTCTTAATGGTTGACTAGTGCCATAGACTCTGAATCTTGACAGAAGAGTCTACACATATATCTCTGTACATGCATTTTCAGTACCACTTATCCTACACAGGGTCACAGAAAGTCTGGACTCTATCCCAAACACACACACACACACACACACACACACACACGCTAATTAGCCTACAACATGTCTTTGGACTAGGGAGGAGACTGGAGGACCTGAAGGAAACCCTCAAAGCACTCCACACACACAGAGGATGGAATCAAACCCTCATCCTCAGAGCTGTGAGGTCAAATGTGCTAAACACTAAGCCAATTAAATATTCTATTTTCACCATTGACCTTTTTAAAGAAGCCATTGTATCATATCACTAATGAGACCAAAGAAGCTAAATGAAATGAAAATCTATGAAAGTCTGTGAACTTCTTTCTCAATGTGCTGCCTTCAGCTATATAACTCTGCTACAGCACAGTTCTGCTGGAGTATTTCTCACAAGCTCAGTCTGATCCACTGAAATATTTTGCTTGGTCTGCCAGTTGACATACCTTGATATAATTACTGCCAGATGTTTATTAGAATTTTTTTTAAGTCAAAATGCAATTTCTTATTCAAAATATTCACATGACAGTTTCCATAAATCTTTACTCTCTTTGTGCTGAGGCTCTCTGTTAATCCCTTTTGTACTCTTCCTCCTGTAATCCTTCTATCCGCTGTTCAGCTGATTGTCAATTCCTCTCAGGAATTCTTCCTAATATTCTTATGGAGTTTTTTCCTCACCATTGTCAGCTCTGAGCTCGCTGACTCGCTTACTTACTTACTTATTTGCTCACTCGTTCACTCGATTGTTTGCTTACTCACTCACTCACTCACTCACTCACTCGTTTTCTCACTCACACACTCAGTTGCTTCCTTGCTCACTCACTCACTCACTCACTCACTCACTCACTCACTCACTCAGTCATTCACTCACTCACTCATTTAATTGCTCACTATCTCACTTACTCACTCACTCATTCACTTGTTCTCTCACTATCTCACTCACTCAGTCATTCACTCACTCACTCATTCAGTTGCTCACTTGTTCACTTACTCACTCATTCATTCACTTGTTCTCTCACTATCTCACTCACTCAGTCATTCACTCACTCACTCATTCAGTTGCTCACTTGTTCACTTACTCACTCATTCATTCACTTGTTCTCTCACTAACTCACTCACTCAGTCATTCACTCGCTCATTCACTCACTCACTCGCTCACTCAATTGTTTACTCACTCACTCATTCACTCGCTCACTCACTAACTCATTCACTCACTCACTCATTTGCTCACTCGTTCACTCACTCACTCACTCACACACTCAGTTGTTCACTTGCTCACTCTCTCACTCATTCACTCGCTCACTCACTCATTCACTCACTCACTCACTCACTCACTCACTCAGTCGTTCACTCACTCACTCCCTCACTCTTTCATTCACTCACTGACTCACTTGTTGACTCACTCACTTGTTGACTCACTCGTTCACTCACTCACTTGTTGACTCACTCACTCACTGGTTGACTCACTCACTCACTCACTCGTTCATTCACTCTTCACTTTCACTCACTTACTTGTTCACTCTCTCACTCACTCTGGAGCTGCTGTGGATTTGTGTAAACCTTCACTGTTAAAAATGTTACATAAATATGGAAATTATTTAGAAATGAATAACCTTGGGAAAAGTCCAGGTCGAAAAAAACAAACGCTGTGCAACATGCAGCAAGAAATAAGTCTTTCCAACTAACCAGGTCTGAATATTTATTTAATACATCTTCTAAACATACATTTTTCATTTGTCTTTAGCAAACCTTTCTGGTACTGCAAATAGGCAAGAGAACCGGAAGTTGTCAAAACAGTGACGCTGTGAAAGATTTGGTGTAAAATAACTACAAACACTCCCATTGCAAAAGAACACAGAATTGTTTTGCTACGGACAACAAACACCATGATATCGTTAACTTCAGATGCAATGGCACTGATATCACGTACTATGAAGATTTGCAAAAAACATTGCTTAGATGGGTGTCATTGCAGAATAGTGACACAAAGCTTGCACTGTAGTTTATGTTTTTTTTTTGGCAAGTTGGAAAGTAAAGCAGTTTACCATTGAATATGATTCTGCAGAGAGCTGACATTTCCTCCACAAAACGTTCACTTGCCTTTGACTGTCTTACAGCTGATTCTTTAAACTGTAAATGATTTGACTGTTGAGCGCGAGATTAAAGTGATACAATAGTGGTCACACTGAACGATATTTATGCCCTCTCATGGCTGTGTTTAGAAAATTCGATGCTACCAACCAAAGAACAAAACAAAAACATATCATATAAAGAAAAAAAAATAATTTAAGCTGACCAGTATAGAAATTTACAGTATGTACAATCACATACAATTAAAATATACCTATATTTTAGTATTCTAAAGATTTTTTTCCATTCAAGCACTCGTCACTGACAAAACAAAATGGCAGAGTATAAAAAGAAGAAAGAGGGGAAAAAGCAAAAAAATTAAAAAACAAAAAAGCCAACCAACCAAACCAAAACAAAACAAAACAAAAAACAGACTAACTGAAATTTAGTAAGGCTTTGCCGACTATGTGCCAGAGAAAACAACATCAGAAGTCCATCTTGAAATGAAGATCTAGCAACATTGCTAAACACAGCAGGCACCCATACCTCCAAGAATGAAACTAAATAAATAAAAAATATATTCATATATGTATATATACGTTTATAAAATGAAACACTGGAAAGCTTTGTTCATTAGATACGTGGTTGCCATATCAAAGGCAACATATCTTTTACACAACTTTGCTGTCTTTTATTCATATCAGTTTTTAGGAAAATGTTAAGCTTTGTAGAATTCTGTACACTATATACTGTACGAGTAAAGAAAATGTAAAAGTTTTCTTTAAATATTTTGTACTTTTTATTCGAGTGTATTGAAAAAAAAAAGGTGTTGCAGGCACTTAAGTCCATCCCCGACGTGTAGGTGATTTTACAGTGGCGCAGTAAGGTTAGGGGCCGTTTGGTTTCTCCTGGATTGTGTTGGCCTCAGGCCTGACGAAGCACACCAGCGTTAGCCAAGGATGTCCAAGTAGACCGGTGCGGCTTTGCCCAAGGCATACAGGACTTTCTGAATGTCTTTGATGTTCAGTCGCTGTTGCGGTTCTCTCTGCCAACACCCCAGCATGAGGTCGTAAACTTCCTTGGGACAAAGACGAGGCCGGTCCAGAACGCGCCCTTGTGTGATGCACTCAATCACCTGAAGGAGGAAAAGGAGTTAGTAACTGCACTTTGTACTTACAACCTTCTAAAGCACCTAGAATTTGTAAAGGTTACATAAAGTTTCTTTCTTACTTTCAAAAGTAACTAACTGACTGAATAGTGACAACAGTTAACTTTTAATGCTTGTTTGATCGGCTATAAACAAGACCATTCAAAACGGTTGGTGGTTCACATTAGTACTTTTGACAAACACCATGGACTCTGAATAGACCAGACTTGGAAGAATAAACTTCTACATCCATTTGCTTGTAAACATTGTTTTCATCACTGCTTTTTTTTTAAAAACAAAAAACAAACAAACACTTTTTTAGACTGTAGAGAGAAAAAAAAATCTATAAATAAAATATATAGTTTATAAAAAACCTTATTTTTCTGACCTAAGGTCTTATGGCCTGTAGTCCAGTTCTCTGCCTTCAGGTAAATATTTGACATAAATGTATGTGATGAGCTAAACCACAATAGAGGATCAGCTACAGAAGCTGGTTCAGGTTAAGAAAACTGCTGAACTACAGACAGTTTTTTCTACATTCATCTGTTTGGTCTGCTAAAATACTTTGGTGGGTCCATCAGTTAATGAACCGTAAACTAAACTGGTAACTATATCATATAAACTATATGATAAATTCTGTAAAAAAAAAAAAAAAAAAAAAAGCTGTAAATTATTCTAATGCACATTACATAGTCGTATTATTACAATACAGTACATATTAAAATGCCCTTTGGAGAGTTCATATTAAGCATATGCTATTGTTATTGCATCATCAAACAGGAGAGCCAATCACATTGTAGTATGCAAATAATATTTGTTATAGCATTGCTTTACCAAAGCACAAGTGGGAGCAAGTAGGTTTGGGCCCATTTTCAATTTATTATGGATTTCTCAAAGAGAATTTCTTGAAGAGATTCACCCTTTTTTGTGCTATTTTCAATTTTCTAATGATTTTATTTGGAACTGCCACATCTAGAGATGTATTATCCAATAAAACCACAGACTTAAACTGTTTAGGGTGAATTTGAATCACTACAAACTGTGCCGGCTCTGTGGCACCCAGATCAGAGATCACACTCAGGTTCTAAATATGTCTGTATGTGTGAAATTCTTCAGCACCTCATTATTGGACAGCTGAAACCACGGCTGCTTGCCGTAGGTGAAGATCTCCCACATGATGACGCCGAAGCTCCACACGTCACTCTCTGTGCTGAACTTCCGGTACATGATGCTCTCAGGCGGCATCCAGCGAATGGGCAGCATGGTGTGACCGCCCACCTGGAGAAGAACAGATTACACACGCCACAGTTAGTCAGCCAGCACGCGTCACACTCGCTAACAGCATGATGAGCCGTGCCCCGGAGCGCTTGTAGCTGTAAACAACAGATATAGTCTGATATTGAGTGATTAGAGGTAACATTCGAAGGTGACGTTGTGAAAAAAAGCACGATGACTCTGGACTCTGAGAAAGAATTGCACTTTTTTAGCAAAAGGATTCATTAGAACATCTGTATAATCTCTCTGGACATAAAAAAACTTCCATGAATGGCAATAATTTATTGTACAATGACTCTTCTTGCTGTTGTGGTCAGGATAGATCTTTGAAGGCAAACACAGAGAGAATGAGAAGGAGCTTCTTCCCACAGGCCATTCAAGCTCTCAACCATGACAATACTTACAGCCTGGACTTTCTCTATTTAACACACACAATCTCAACTGTACAGCATATATTGTACTACATACAGTGTAGTGTACATTTTTTAAAGATCTGCACTTTAATCACAATAGTCATACTGTTCTATCAATGATCTGCATCAATCTCTTTCAGCTGCTCCCTGTTCGGGGTCACCACAGCGCATTTGGTCCACATGTTTTTGATTTGGCACAGTCCTGACGCAACCCTCCCAGTTTATCTGGGCTTGGGACTGGCACTGAGAGTTAGTAGTGTCTGGGTTAGCTCCCTGCCCGGGAATTGAACCCAGGCCATGACAATGAGAGCGCAGGATCCTGCGGCTGGACCACCAGGAGGCCTCACTGATCTGCATTGATATATACATTTTTAATATTTCATATACTTACTTTCTTCTTTTTCCTGCCTTTAAAGTATATTATGTTGTTTATTGTAATATGTAATTTCACAATAACATTTTACATTTACATATTTAAATTCTATTATTAGTATATTTTATTCTTTATTTTGATTCTATTTTCTATTAATTGGTTGTGTATGCTACAAATAAACTTGACAGTTTGTGAACCTGGATAAATGAAAGTGTCTCAACATTAACACATCCAGCCATAACGGCTGTAATCTGTAATGGAACAACAGGTACTGCATTAATCAAGCTAACACTCTGCTTTCATTTGAGGGGAATGCTCTCAAATCTCAAATGGCTATTACTGATCCCCGAGATGATGTCTCCGTTCTAATTCCCATCCCTCCTGCTGTCCCATGTTACTTCAGGCTACTCTAACTTAATGTTGTGCAGACAAACGTAAACGTGCTTTGTCAATATCTCCCTCTGCCAGATTTAATTAGGTGCTTTTATCATAATTCTGGAACCATGTTGTTCAAACATATTCATTTACATGCCATCACACAGCGCTCACTATAGCACGTCTCCTCACCTTCGGAAAAGTGTGAGGTTTTTTTTCCTTTTTTTTTTTTTTTTTTTTTTACAGCATGGCATCTGTGGGATGCTTCTCGCTGGATTAAGCAAACTAATTAAGTTAGGGTGGTGATTTGAAATGACCTTTTGGTGGCACACACACACACACACTGGCTTCACTACATGTGCAAATGGATCTGAATCCCTCTTTAAAGAAGGCGAATTAGAACCGGTTAAACAGGCGTGCAAATGATAGTGCTATCACCTTGGGCTTTGTAGCTGAGGCCAAAGCAATTAGCCTAGCAGGGTAGGAAATTAATAACACCCCAAACCCCTCCCTCCATCCCCCTAAAAATAAAATAAAATTATACAAATATCTGTTGAAAAAAACAAATGATCTTCTCATTCGCAATTACTAATGTGTGAGTAATTGCGAATGAGAAGATCATTTGTTTTTTTCTTTTCAGTGTCATTCTGGAGCTTTCGCTTTCACTGGTGTGTAAACTGGATTACAGGCCAGTCGTGGCTGCATGGTGGAAGGTGAGATTGGATTAGTGGTGTGGAAAGTAGTGCAGCATGGCAGAGGACGGATTACAGTTCCTCAAGTGCTACTCACCAGGCATTTAGACTTTTAAGTGAAGATGAAGCAGATATGTATTTTGCTCATAGGCTTTTTTTTTAAACTCCAGGAGAAAACAAGTTTATACATTGTACAATGCTTGTTCGATAAACACTATAGGACAGCTAGAACACTGGGTCCAGCTTGCGAGATATTTATTGATTTTTCTTCTCAAAATGACTGACATGGCTGACTGTGAATTTCACTGGTTTATCAACAGCCACCGCAGGAAATCCGAAGCCTGAGCAACAATAATCCAGGCAAGCTGAACTTGTACTGTTATTTTCTGGGATCGCTGAATTTGCAAATACAGTGATGCAGGCTCACATGATGAATGTGCCTGTGTGTGTGTGCGTGCATGTGTGTGTGTATATTTGTCACAGTAGCTCTCTTTAACGTTCTGTTTTACTGGCTCATGCTTTCTGGTTCCTAACAGCTCCTGGGTTCTCATTCATGAGTTCATCAGTGTGTGTCTCGAAATCCAGAGCAACTTACATTTATCACATTTATACAACTGAGCAGTTATGGGTTAAAGGCTTTGCTCAAAGGCCCAGCAGTGGCAGCTTGGTGGTCCTTGGATTTGAACTCACAACCTTCATTTGAACTCCACACATCAGTATTCACACATTAAGATTTATGAATTCATTCAGTATTTCATGCAGTTAAGTACAACTCTCTGTCAGGGCATGATGTCGAAAACAAAATGAAATTCAAATTATTACAATCTGCTGGATCAAGTGCTATTTTATATGATGAGGTATAATGAGAGTGGAAATCTTATTGGTAAGTTTAACTAAATTTGCATTGACTAGGATAATGATATAACTATATCACAGCAATATACTAGACTCATGTTAGATGTTTATTTCAATGCTGGCAGCAAGGATCTTCTCATTCTTATATCATTGTGCTAGTCTTTTCTATTTTTCTGTTTTTTCCCCCCAAATCATCTCTTGCTTTTGTGATACATGATATTACATTTGACAGGAAAAAAAAAAGCTATTTCTTTCTTCAGTCTGCAGTTTCTTGTCCTGTTTTTTTTCTCATTTAAAGGCATGTGTTTACATTTATAGCTCAGTCCCTCCAGGATTTTGTGATTTTGCAATTGCAGAAATGAATGCAAAATCAGCAATATTCAGAGGAGCTGGCAATTTTTGAAAACTTACTTACTTACAAATTAAAACAAAACAAAACAAACAAAAATACAAAACAATCACAAAAAAACTATGAAAACCTGGCAGGACTGAAAGGTGGTGGTCTAGCCTCTATTGGAAATTCCTGTGTAGGAATTTCTACAATTCTACTAAGACAAATCTGAATGGGACTGCATAACTCATCCCTGAATAAGCCTAACTTTCCCAACGTAAATATTGACGTAACTTTTGGACTTAAGTTCTCGACTCTGAATACAGCCCTGTACTTTGATCATGTAAATTGACTGTAGTTTGTGGTGTAAAGACACTGTATGCGGTTACCTCAGGATCAATTTGCTATTGTTTTTTCCCCTGAAAGTTTCATTCCATCTATCAAAAGACCTAAGACATTGGATACTTGACACACCATTAAACGCCAGTAAATCGATGCAGCACTTTCAATACCAGCACAAAAGTGTTTGGATTGGCTGTTAGTGAAATGGTTGCTATCTTTTTCCATTCTCCTCCATTCACTTGTTTCTGCTGGCCAGGTGCTCGAACCCTGAAGGAGCGCCAATGTCAATATGACTAGTGGTGTGTGGATTGTGTGCTTGGCAGAACCCATGTTTATAATCACTCGATGCAGTGAATATGTCCAGTGTGGTTATGATTTTCTAATCTTTCAGCTGTGTCAATATCGCAGCATGTGTGTGCTTGGGAGATGCTATCAGCTGGTGCAATATGAGCTTTCCACTTCCTGCTTACTGGCCTACATTCAGACCTCCATCACTTAATAAGGACAGGAGGTTTCACTAACATAATGTGTGTGCAAGCAAATGAACTCTGAGGTTTAAATTCAAATTAATTAGGTATATTAATGCTAATTAAAAAAACACAAGCTTTGATCTAAGGTTTGAGCAGGTGTATTAATACTAATTGAGAATTCAACACAAAAATAATTAGGCATAATTACACAAATGAATTAGATTATTTGGTCTATGATCTAATAAATTACAATTTAATTATAGGCCAAACATTTGGTCACTATGTGACTCCTGCTTGGTTTTATAGTTTTGTGTAAATCATAGCCAGCTCTGTTGATATACAAATCTGAATGATTTCATTCTAACAGACAGTTTACTAAACCTAAACCTGGCGCAATTCATTCATTCATTCATTGTCTACTGCTTATCCGATCTACTCTCGGGTCACAGGGAGCCTGTGCCTTTCTCAGGCGTCATTGGGCATCAAGGCAGGATACACCCTGGACGGAGTGCCAACCCATAGCAGGGCACACACACACTCTCATTCACTCATGCAATCACACATTACGGACAATTTAGAGATGCCAATCAACCTACAATGCATGTCTTTGGACCGGGGGAGGAAACCGGAGTACCCGGAGGAAACCCCCGAGGCACGGGGAGAACATGCAAACTCCACACACACGGCGGAGGCGGGAATCAAACCCCCAACCCTGGAGGTGTGAGGCAAACGTGCTAACCACCATGCCACCGTGCCCCCGGCGCAATTCATTTAGTTAAATTTACACACATGCAAAGAGCAGCATTTTGCATCGATGTTACCATGGTAATGAGAATCAGCACTTGACTTCGTTACCCACCAGCTCCTGCATGTAACATGATCACAACCCCCATGTCACATGCCCCAATCACAATTACCTGTGGCCCTAACCTTGAGCACCACTATTTAACTTCCGGTGTTTCGGTGTATCATTGTTAAGCTTCTGTTATTTGGTTGCATCATCATCCATTAGCCTTGTTCTTAGTCTGTATGTTTTACTATTTTGGTTTGTGCTTCCCTGTTTGTTCGTTCTTTTTACACCTTGTAAAGAAAAAAAAGGCTGAACATGCATCCTCTGACTCTGTGATTGCTTGACATATCTCTGCATGTTAAGCAGATATTCAGTTTTATCAAGTCATGACCTTGCTATTATAATGTTCTATCTCTCACTCCTTCTTCAACCAGTCAGAAACTTATAATACTACCATGACAATGTGGTAAATGAGTCTTAGCAAAATGTCCCACACATGTCCTTACTGAACAGAAGGTGAGAGGAAGAATTTGCATTAACTGAAAGGTTACTTGGATGCCCTCCAAATTCTCAATACATTTTAAAGGGTTTAAAATCCATAACTCTATCTTTGTTTCACAGCATGATGGAGCTGAATGTATGCCAGGATTCAGATTAGTGAAGCAATGATTCTTGCCCTGAATATATTCACATTAATGAAGTTTATTGAGCTATCTGTTGGATTATTAACATACACCTAAGTTGCACCCTCACTTTGGTTCATATTCAGATTCAGGAACTTAAGTACAAAATTTATGCAGGTAAAGTTACTCATATTCAGACACTGGTTATGCAGTTGCTTGACTTTCATTCAGTTTGTGCAAAGCACTTGCATGTAGTTGCTCATTTTTCTTGAGTAAAAAGATCTGAGACAGGGTGCTAGAAGGACTAGCTTCAAAACATAGGCACCTGCCATTAGGCCAAACAATTAGGATAGAAATAGGATAGAAAATTAGGGATAAAAAATGCAGACTGAAGAAGGAAATAGCTGGGGATCACACCTCATGCTGAGAGGGTCATATCTACATGTAGGTTATTTTATCATGCTTTTATTTTACTATGTTTTGTTGTTACTTTTGTTCATTTAAAAAAAAATGCATATGGTTTGATAGGCTGATCAAACACTCATCTAGTACAGATACTTGAAACTAATTCGTAATTTTACTTTTAAAAAAAAATTAGACAAGTGTCTCTGATAAAGATACTGATTCATATGTCATAATGTGGTTACATCAAGAATTGAGAAGCTACAGCAAAAATGTGAGAAGCTTCTGTTTTCGGCTAACTTCACCATGTAGACACAACTCTCACATAACTCTGTAAGTTCTGAATCCTGATGTGCATAATCTCTGCATCTTCACTACACTGCTAACATCTGCCGAATGCAGATCTTTAAAACCAGCCGTGAAACTGATACACACCCGATAGTAGTCCATGCTGTAGATGTCCCTGGACATGCCGAAGTCTCCAATCTTCACCAGTAGCCCATTTCCCACCAGGCAGTTGCGTGTGGCCAGGTCACGGTGCACAAAGTGCTGTGAGGACAGATAGACCATGCCGGCTGCAATCTGTGTAGCAATGTGAAGCATCTGAGAGAGACCAAGTTCGCCGTTGCTCTGCATCGGATGGCCGTCCACTAAGATAGTGGCGTCTGGACCATGAGCCCTGGGAAACAAAACAGGACCAAAGATTCTCAGTCTACTTGGTCATTAATGCTGGAGTTCTTGCAGATTTTCTATAAAAAAGAGACAGAAGCGAGGCATAAACGGGTAAGAAGCTTGTCCTGGATTGCCGTGAAAGGTCAGACTATGCAAAAAAGTTGCCCGACAGCCGCTACAACCTCTCGAATCTGTGAACGTGCTATAACTTTGAAGTAGCTCAATGTGTAGCAAAATATCTCACATCTCATTTCCCTCTTTCCTGCTAAATAGAACTCACGTGTTGTTTAGGGTCCGGGACTTTGTTGATTTGCCGGGCCCTTTTTCATTCTCACTGAATACCTGTGATGATTGCAGACAGATTTGCATAAGGTGTCTGTTTAAATGTGCTCCAGCGTAATTTCTGCCTTGCTGATAGTCTAACAGGGGAAACGCCCCCTCGCCAATGTGCTGGAGATCTAACAATCAAGCAGTCTTTGAAACAGAGAAGCTATTTTGCATGTAAAACACACTCCTTCTTGTCTTGTGAGCTGGATAGCGAGTTCTCTTCAGGCCAGCTTTATTCCGCACACGCAGCGTCTGGGTAAGACCTAATTGGAGTCAGCGACCAGCATCGCTCTATTCTGTTATCCCCCCAAAAAAAACTGACTACCTCCATGTGCCTGCTGCATTTTGGGGGGGGGGGGGGGGATCATTATTTGGCATCTCAGAGTTCGAGTCGATGGAAACCTTTGTGCGTGAGAGATGAAATGTATCCTGTTTTAATTCACAATTGAATAACGTTATCTCGGTGAACAATATTCATTTAACTCAGAAGAGCACTTTCTCTAGACATGATCAGCTGAGAATTGTAGCACAGATATTTTCACCCAATAGACACAAAGGAATTATCCTGTGTGCTACATGTACAGTGAATATTTATGACAGGATAATTCAGGCAGAGAGTAGTGTGAGCTGTGAAATATCTCACAGTTGAACTGTCATGCAAGAGCAGAGTAATAAGACTTTTTTTTGAAAGGATTTCTTCAGCCATACTACACAGGATGTGAGACGTGAGTAGCAATTACTCTATGTGTACGCTACACGCAATCTTCCTTACACTTGCATCGTAACCTGGCGAGCTGACTTGTCGCGGTAAATTACTCAGGACAGATGCAATCATCAAAATGCACTTCTGGCACAAGTGGCAGCATCCCGCTGGCGTGATAAACAGCACTTTGCTTCAGCAATATTGAACGTCTCATTGATGGGAAGTTTCATTGCTGCTTTAGCACTGCCTGTTCCCGACGCTCGTTTTCTGAAGGAAGCCATCTCACCTCAGAAACTTATTAAGGTCTCCATGCTTCATATACTCGAACACCATGATGAGCGGGTCGCCGTCCACACACACACCGTAAAACTTCACAATGTGCTCGTGCTGCAGGTTGGTGAGCAGCTCGGCTTCTCTCTGGAAGTCTTTTCTGGCGGCCAGAGTCGGGTCTTTCAAGGTCTGTGAAAGTGAAACGTCTGAATTAGATTTAGAAAAAAAATTGAACAAATCTACACTATGATGTCTATATTGAGAAAACAGGATATCTATACTGCAGAATAGCTATAAATCCTTTACAATGTTAAATAACTCACACTTTCTCACTGATGGGAGGCCTTATGAAAAAAAATGAAGCAGGATAAATAATGGTGTTCAGTTGAATGTACATCTATGTAATTAATCTAATACAATAACTGAACTGAAGAAATAGTAAAAAAAAACTGTAAAAATTTCCCCTTAGGGTAAATGTTCTTGATCGGACATGTTGATTAATGAGTTATAATAAAGGGATAATTCTGTTGATTGACTTTTGGGCCATTTGTGGGTGCAGGATTGTCAAATGCAAGGCTGACTTTGTTCAGACAAGTGGCTCAAATGAGACCAGGGAAGCAGAGTCATGGTCGAGTGCTGGTTTGTGAATGGAGAGTGAAGTGAGATTGAAAATTTGCAAAATAAAAGCACATTTGGAGTTCAAGCCTGCCTCCAGTTTCCTCTGTCCCAATCACTCAGTATGTGATACAAAAACATCAACCAATCAGAATCATACATTTTTCCTGTTTCTGTTTGAATACCTGACTCTGAACAGAGGGATACGGAGGTGACAGCTGAAGAAGTGCTATTGCTGAATTAGGAGAAAAAGAAAAGAAGGTCTGGTTTTATAAGATAAAATGGTGTTTTAAATTTGTTTGCTTGTAATGCTCTGAATGTCTAAGAAATAAAATGGCACAATCATGCTGTAATAGGAACACTGCACACTATCAACTGTGCATTTAGTTGAGAATTTGTTTAATACACCAGGTTGCAAACATCCATCCATTTTCTATACCACTTATCCTACACAGGGTCACATGGAGCCTATCCCAAGGGTCTCAGGGTCAACCCATCACATTGCACAATCCCACGATTTAGAGATGTCTGTGGACCGGGTAGGTAAGAACTGAGGGCACAAAGCCCTCCACACATACATTACAGAAAGAATTCTTTCTTTGCATATCCCAGCTGAGGAAGTTGGGGTCAGAGTGGCTATGATACAGTGCCCCATGGAGCAGGGAGGGATAAGGGCCTTGCTCAATTGCCCAACAGTGGAGCTTAGCAGTGCTGGGGCTTGAACCCTGATCTACTGATCAACAACACAAACCCTTAACCACTTGAGCCACCACTGCCACTATAACTGGAGTATTCAGAGGAAATCCCAAAGCACAGGGAGAACATACAAAGTCCAATCACAAGACAGTGGTGGGATTCAAACAACCAGCCCTGGAGGTACAAGGCGAATGTGCTAACCTCTAAGCCACTGGGGTCATAGTACTTAATGAATCCTTAATAAGCAGTTATAATACTGTTGTGCAATAGTCAGTCCCACTTGCCAATGACTTTCCCTTAGTAGTGAATTGAACTTCCAACCTCACCAGAACATGTTCAAAAAATGGCTAAAGACCCGCTTCTTATATGAAACCCTTAACTACCCTTAACTTTCCCAAAGTCCAAACAAAACAAGACAAAAAACACTTACCTCACCTCTTACACCTTTACTATGTGTATTTTGTTCCTGTGCACTCAATTATGGTTGTAAAGTCCTCTGCTTTGCTTGTATTTCCTCATTTGTAAGTTGCTTTGGATAAAAGGGTCTGCTAAACGAATATGTAAATGTAGATGGATATCCAGTGCAAAGCTGACTTTCTTTCAAACAAAAATCTATCAATATAAGATTTTTTATTTTTGTTGCCCACTCTTTACAAATGTTTTAGAATTATTTTTGAGGAATCAACTGCAATAGCACCACCAACAGTACACAATACAACTGAATGGTATGAAGAAGAGAGACTAGGACTGATTTCTTTCTAGTCCAGACTGTAGATTTCTGCAGCATATCATTGACAGCCTTGCTAGGTGACACAAATGACACAAACACCATCTGGATTTAGATTTGTTGTCCATTTGGGGTGATATTTTTCATCCCACTTTCCTCATCTGCCACATCTGTAGCATGTCATCAGCAGTGACTGAGAAGGTGTGTGTGAAATATTCTCATGAGTGTATTGAATGTGAACAAAGTGGATTTAGTGTTTTTGTTTGAGTTTTGTTTCTATTTCCTGTCTTTGATATTTTGAGAAGAAACAGACAGCAAACCCAGTAGAACGTTATGCATTTGGAAGACTTTTAAATTAGAAATCGTGACTGTAGCTGCCTGTGTGTTAAAGGTTGCCTCAGATAACTATTATTATTATGCCAACAAGATACAATGCAACGCTCAGTCCTAATACTTTCATGGCTGAGATATTGATAGACATTAGATTTAAGCCATCCTATCTGATATCACAAGTATCCGCCACTGTAGGTATCATACTACTACTCACTCACAGATGAACTTGACAATTTAATGTCACCTTACATGTAATGAATCTAGTCCTAATCTGCTATATTCAGTTCATCAATTTTCAAAGCTCATGCTTGATGTTATCACAGATCTGTGAAATGGCATCAGACATGGATATGCTGTTTTAATGATGTAACATTGTGCTTAGCAGGAGTGTTCTGATTGGCTGGGAAGATCCTTAAAAATCATCAAATCCTCCATTTTGTATTTTAATAGGCCAGGACATATTTCACAGATATATGAATGAATGAATGAAATCTGAATGTGGCTTTTGAATATACTTTTATGACCTTGTAGCATTGACTGCGTAGGCTGAGTCTTTTGCCCGATCAAGATGGGTGCCTCACGCTGCCACAAATGTTCAGCCTATCCACTGCAGATATTTAGAGAGATTCCTCAGTGTAGCCTGCAGCTTCCTCCCACGCTCCATTACTCTGGGTATTGGATATTTCTTTCTGTGATATAATCCAATCAATTACACGATGCTTAAAAAATAGCTGGGGCTCAAACAGCACAGGGGCTGATCTGACTGCTCGACGAAAAACTCTCTGAAACACGCCACGTGGATGTTCAGATGGAGAGCAGCACTAACACTACAGATGGCTCACCATCCCCCCTGTCAGCGAATCTGTTAGCTTCCTGTAGCTCACTGCCATGTCCTTAACAGTGTTCCTGCCCTGCATAACAGACACCCCATCAACGGTATCACTGCGGTGTGTGCTGGCTGTCTGCGAATCTGTCTTACCCTCACTCCACAGTGAGGCACCTTGGAGGCAGAGGAGCACTGGCCTGAGTTTATCTTCATACAGTAATTGTTTTAATTCACTCAATTGAATCAAAAGAAAGAGTTCAGCTGCTGAGAGTGCATGTTCAACACTAAACATCATTACAGGTCCTAAAAAGCAGTTCCAAAACTGTGTTATTGCTGGCACAGCAAAACAGAACCGTCAAGAAAACAGGACGCCTGATGATATCGCTTAGGTAATGGAGAAGATCTGCCCTGAAGGCTTCATTTTTACATGTAACTAAATTCACTGTATGCTCTACAAGACAAAGTAGTGATGCTTGAAGAGATACGGTAGACATGGACGAAGATATATGTCGCCTAAAACATGCAAAAATCAATAGGACCAACAGACCTCTGTGCCTTCTATAAAACACGGCTAACGACCCAACATCCATCAAAATGCCTGAACTATAAATTGGGGTGAAGTCAAGACAGAAATGGTCCAGTGTTGCAGATACTCAGCCATTTCACTGAGAAAAATTGAATTTGAATAGCTGTCTCACAAACTTTAACAGGCCCAAATCGAGGGCATAATTTTGATCCTCTCTTGAACACAATACAGCAAAAGGAACTGCACAAGTAAAGTGCACAAGCCTGATGTGTCACAACTGAAAACTGCAGGCACTTCCTTCTCCAGTTCTGTTCATCTCTTTTATAGAAACTCTCTTTAGTGCCCACTTTTCTCCCAGTTATAGGCTACCAGATCCCATCCACTGGTCTCCTACAGTAGTATGGAAGGGTGAAGGCTAACACATCCTTTACCGAGACAAAAAAGCCAGCCAATGCACTCTTTTTTTCAGAGATATATCTCATTCAATGTTACAATGGCTAAACACTCTTGGAGGAGAGCACTATTTTGAATACATGACCTAAGAGATGCGTACGATTGCCACTTTAGATTGTGATTCATGCCCTAATTCTTTCTGGGTGACCTGAGAATGTATTATATATCATTTGCAAACATTGCCACTTTGTATGAAAGCATTAACACTAATGTTTCTATAATATTTGTTTTTGTCTGATTGAGAGCATTGTTCTACTACAGCAGATATTTTTTAAACATTGGTGGAAAATAATTTTGAATACTTTGTGATTGAGTATTTGAATACTTTCTGCTAGTTGGAAATAGGGCAAAACTTTAGACTATGGAAACCTGTAGTAATCAAAATGAAATATTAAATAATATCAAAATAAACTGCAAAAGATTTTTACACATTTGGGCATCTTTTTACTTTATCTTTACTTACAGGGCTAAATGTGTTTTGTTTTGTTTTTTTGTTTTTGTTTGTTTGTTTGTTTCTAATATACATTTGTAAAATTTATATTACAAAAATATACATTTGTGATTTTTTGTTGAAATAATTTTTCAGGTTCATAAAGAAATTTAGACAAGCCCAAAAATGTCTTATGCTTTTTAAATAAATAAATAAATAAATAAACAGTATTGCTCCATTCATTAATTCATCTTCAGTCCTTTATCCTGCTCAGGGTCATGGTAAATCTGGAGGACACTGGGTGCAAAGTGGGAAAAAGCAGCTTTGTGACCATATCTATGCATACAAATAAACACAGATGTTGTGTTTTAAATGGCTCATTATAAGCTTAAAATAAACAGAACAGGGTTAACTGAATAAGATGCTACACACCTTGACAGCTACCAGCATCTTCTCCTTGGTAGGGCTGAGGTTGTAGCACTCAGCCAGGAAGACTTTGCCGAAAGCCCCTTCTCCCAGCTCCCTCTTCAGAACAATGTCCCGCCGCTTCACATGCTGGACATCTAAGTGACAGAAAGAGAGAGACAACAGAAAAATGAGGCAGAGACAATGTTTTATAACAGATGTGTTGTCTGGTAAAGGAGGACAGACAGACAGACAGACAGACAAAATGAAAAGACTGACCATAATATCTAAGAACCTTGCACTAGGTTTTCAGCTTTGTTCTCATTACCCATTTCTGAGCTCTCTCTAAGAATATTCATTGTTGACACATAAGTAGTTGCCAATTCAAGCGTGAGTAACTATGCATGTGTGAGGTTGTGAGTATATGGTGTGTATGTGTGGGTGTGTTTTTCATAGTGTCTGAAAGGTCACTTCCTGTGCAGATGGAGCTCTGGAGGTTTCATTCACTCTTACAACTGGATGTGTTTTCTGCATTCCTCAGAGCTCCCTTCAAAAAAACAAAACAAAAAAACTAAATGCAAATGAGAGTCAATTGTAAAAAGCCTCTTTAAACCATCTGTGGAAATTCACTTGGGGCCATTTAGGCATCGGCATTCGATCATTTTCATTATAGAGCTGGATATTAGCATTTCTAAAAAATTCACAACTATCCTCATGCATACGTTCAACTCCCTCTGGATATAAACACGTTTTCAAATATGACCTTCATTTATGAAACTAAAATGTGATATGCCACTTTTTTTTTTCTTTTTTAGTTTTACTCTAAGTAGTGTGACTTTTCTAATTTTCTAGAAGAGCTCTAAATCTATATCTAAATTTCCCTAAAGCTGAAAACTGCACAAATTGTCAAAATTGTATTTCACTGTATTGAACAAACCTCTTTCTATGGATGCATGGATGGATGGGATGGATGGATGGATGGATGGATGGATGGATGGATGGATGGATGGGATGGATGGATGGATAGATAGATAGATAGATAGATAGATAGATAGATAGATAGATAGATAACACCATTTCCTCAAACTGTTCATTTTTAATAATTACAAATCTTTATTTTACGCATCCACAAAGCATAAAATGTGCTGTTAAGACTCTTCACACCAGAGCTGTCCGGCCCATTCACACTCCATTTCCAAATTTAGACCAACCTTGGAATAAAATCCATCGACAGATGGACAGTTTCCTTAGAATATGTAGTGTGAAGTAAGCCAAAAATCTTGCTCTGCATCAGAAGTTCATTGCAAACTCCCTGCCTGTCTGCATTATTCAATACAATTCATTATAATGTGTGAGTTTCCTGAAACTCTCTGTACTAAACCTTTTAAGACAGTCATTATGACTGAATTGTTTTCTGTCTGATTCATATCATGTTACAACCAGCTGGAGGTTTTTCCTATCTGTAAGAAAATACTTTTGTTCACTCTTAAAAAAAAATAAATAAATAAAAAATCTGCAGTTTCATGCCCCAGAAATAGATCTATACACAATGGCAATACCAATAAAGCACCAGACACTAGAGCACAGTTACTATTTGTAAAAAATGATATACTATAAGTTACTATAAATGTGTAAGGTTATTGAGAGAAAGAAACCGTCTACATTGAGAAACTGATGTCAGGTAGTTAGCACGTGTCTCTAGAAAACGCAGCTATGATGAGCTAAAGAGAGCTGTAATCACTGCTGTATGTTAAGGGGCTAATATGGTTATGTATATTAAGTTATCCATGTTGTTATCTGATGAAATCTCATTAAAATACATATATGAAATATACACTGAAAACTTGTGACTGAATTATGGGAAACAGCACTTTCAGGGAAAAAAGTGGTAGCTCAGTGGTTAAAGTGTTGTTCGGCTACTGATCAGAAAGTTGTGAGCGCAAATCCCAGGGTTACCAAGCTGCCACTGCAACAGCAAGGAGGACTTGGCTTTGTTACTATAAAGATAATATTAGGTAACAAGCCAGTTTAACATACACAGTCAGTCTGACTAAAGATTTCTAAAACCTTGCTAGCTAAGTGTGATTTCCCTGATCAAGTTGAATACGCTGTAGCAAAATGGACATAAGCCTAATCAATTTGGCACCATGATCATCAAAACAGAGAAGAAAGCTTACAGACCCAGTAGAGATGATGGCATAAAAAGCTTTAGGATATTTAAATGGCCTAATAAAAATACATTTAACAGCAATAACGTTAGCATGAACATTCGAATGAACAGACTTTTCCTTTTCCTTTTTTTTTTTTAAAATCTTTTACCTCAGGTGATGATGGCTGATGTAGATGATGATGATAATTGAAGTGAGAATTTATCTCCCATTCTTTCCAAGTTTTCAGTAATGTTTCTGCCCCATGAGTAGATTATAAGGGGTTATAAATCACATGTAGGCGTGGCATGTTTAGAATTAGAATTAAATTAATTAAATGCAATTTTCTCCTTTTCAATTTTGCCAGTAACCAGATTTGAAATTGTTAAGCAGTAGCATTACTAAAATCTTGAGAGCTATATTACAGTAGAGAGGTTCACAACAATATGAAGGGTATTTCCAGGTTGCCACACCTACACGATTAACAGGAGGATAACTGTTGATGAATTTTGCTAGTTTCTGAATGGTTTGTATGCCTATGCATGTGTAACCTACACAACATAGCTCTTCATTAAAAATTCAGTGTAAGTTCAAACCCCTAAATTGCTGAAAAGTCACTGTTGTGACCTTCTCAGCTCTGTGCTTAGACTCCCATGTAAAGCACTTTGTACAATATTGTTCGCCAAATGCATAAAAATGTAAATGAGGCATTTCACATAGATTAAATATGTCCAACTGCTGTGTCCAATTGGGTGACAGTTAATAACATTAACAAAGGTTACTTCAGTTAATTTAATTATAAAGATGATATTTTATTTATTATTGACATTTTAATTACTCTAAATGATCACAAAAGTGACCAAAACGGCAACCAATTTCTTAGTTTTTGAATGTTTTATTAATGTTAATGCTCGCCCAAGCTTTTGGCCCAGCAACATGCTGAGAAATTAACAAAGAAGAACTGTGAATGCTTCTGGCTGGTAAAATCAACAGTTACAAAGGCTTTTGGAAAATGCTTGCAAAAGTAACACATTTTCTTCACACCTCCACCTCCAAGTGGCTCATTAAAGTCTAAAATTTATCAATATTGGAAAAGCAGTCCAGTGCAGACTTCAGTTATAAATTAACACATACAGAATGTTCACAAATAGCTAGTATGGATGAAAATACTGAATAAAATGCTATAGAATATATTGTTGGCCTATGTGTTGGACCTGCTTGGAGCTGCATAAGATATGACAACTGAGATATCACTACTTATGCTTAGATACATGCAAAAGAGAATCATATTTCAGTTCACAACAGCCTAAATTTTTTAGAAGCATATATTATCATCATGTGAAGACTCATGTGTTTGTTCTTGGCTAACATGAGTGGAACCCAGTGTGGTCTTCGGCTGTTGCAGCCCATATGTCTCAAGGTTTAATGTGTGCATTCTGAGATGCAGAGATGCAGTAAGTGTGATATACAAACCCGATTCCAAAAAAGTTGGGACACTGTACAAATTGTGAATAAAAAAGGAATGCAATAATTTACAAATCTCATAAACTTATATTTTATTCACAATAGAATATAGATAACATATCAAATGTTGAAAGTGAGACATTTTGAAATGTCAAGCCAAATATTGGCTCATTTTGGATTTCTTGAGAGCTACACATTCCAAAAAAGTTGGGACAGATAGCAATAAGAGGCCGGAGAAGTTAAATGTACATATAAGGAACAGCTGGAGGACCAATTTGCAACTTACTAGGTCAATTGGCAACATGATTGGGTATAAAAAGAGCCTCTGGGCACCTACTCTGGCAGTGTCTCTCAGAAGTCAAGATGGGCAGAGGATCACCAACTCCCCCAATGCTGCGGCGAAAAATAGTGGAGCAATATCAGAAAGGAGTTTCTCAGAGAAAAATTGCAAAGAGTTTGAAGTTATCATCATCTACAGTGCATAATATCATCCAAAGATTCAGAGTATCTGGAACAATCTCTGTGCATTAGGGTCAAGGCCGGAAAACCATACTGGATGCCCGTGATCTTCGGGCCCTTAGACAGCACTGCATCACATACAGGAATGCTACTGTAATGGAAATCACAACATGGGCTCAGGAATACTTCCAGAAAACATTGTCGGTGAACACAATCCACCGTGCCATTCGCCGTTGCCGGCTAAAACTCTATAGGTCAAAAAAGAAGCCATATCTAAACATGATCCAGAAGCGCAGGCGTTTTCTCTGGGCCAAGGCTCATTTAAAATGGACTGTGGCAAAGTGGAAAACTGTTCTGTGGTCAGACGAATCAAAATTTGAAGTTCTTTTTGGAAAACTGGGACGCCATGTCATCCGGACTAAAGAGGACAAGGACAACCCAAGTTGTTATCAGCGCTCAGTTCAGAAGCCTGCATCTCTGATGGTATGGGGTTGCATGAGTGCGTGTGGCATGGGCAGCTTACACATCTGGAAAGGCACCATCAATGCTGAAAGGTATATCCAAGTTCTAGAACAACATATGCTCCCATCCAGACGTCGTCTCTTTCAGGGAAGACCTTGCACTTTCCAACATGACAATGCCAGACCACATACTGCATCAATTACAACATCATGGCTGCGTAGAAGAAGGATCCGGGTACTGAAATGGCCAGCCTGCAGTCCAGATCTTTCACCCATAGAAAACATTTGGCGCATCATAAAGAGGAAGATGCGACAAAGAAGACCTAAGACAGTTGAGCAACTAGAAGCCTGTATTAGACAAGAATGGGACAACATTCCTATTCCTAAACTTGAGCAACTTGTCTCCTCAGTCCCCAGACGTTTGCAGACTGTTATAAAAAGAAGAGGGGATGCCACACAGTGGTAAACATGGCCTTGTCCCAACTTTTTTGAGATGTGTTGATGCCATGAAATTTAAAATCAACTTATTTTTCCCCTAAAATGATCCATTTTCTCAGTTTAAACATTTGACATAAACATATGTCATCTATGTTGTATTGTGAATAAAATATTGAAATTTGAAACTTCCACATCATTGCATGCTGTTTTTATTCACAATTTGTACAGTGTCCCAACTTTTTTGGAATCAGGTTTATATATATATATATATATATATATATATATATATATATATATATATATATATATATATATATATATATATATATATATATATATATATATATATATATATATATATATATATATATATATATATATATATAGTAGGAATACCTGCACATCCAGTTATCTAATCAGCGAATCATGTGATTAGCAGCAACATATTGCAAAAGATCATGCAGCTACAGGTCAAGACCTTTACTTAATGTTTACATCAAACATTGGTATGGGGGAAAAAATGTGAACTTAGTGACCTCAGTGATTTGAGTATTTTAGAAAATGCTGATATCTTGGGATATCGGATTTTCACAAAAAATCTGATACTATCCAAAATCAGTAAAAAGTTATGCAGTATTAATGAGAGAACTTGGATTTAATCATTCATTCATCGTCTACCGCTTATCCGATCTACACTCGGGTCACGGGAAGCCTGATGCCAATCAACCTACAATGCATGTCTTTGGACCGGGGGAGGAAACCGGAGTACCCGGAGGAAACCCCTGAGGCACGGGGAGAACATGCAAACTCCACACACACACGGCGGAGGCGGGAATCGAACCCCCAACCCTGGAGGTGTGAGGCAAACGTGCTAACCACTAAGCCACCGTGCCCCCCCCCCTGGATTTAATCACCAAAAAAAAATCACCAAACTTTTGCACCACACTAGCCCATCCTCAGCCAGAAACCCAACGTGACTCGTCTCTCACGCCACCTTGTCAGAATTCTGACTTCCGCCCACAAATCTTTGACAACAGAGGGCGAACGCACTCGAGCTGTGAATGGCATCTCATAGCCGCTGTTATTGCGTTCATCATTCATGCACGGAAAATGTAGGAGTCTAAGAGGGGAGATGCGAGGACAGGTCAAACCTCCACTTCTGCCTCAAATTTGTAATTTATATTCACTTATTTGATCATTAAGTGGTCTACTGCCTTTGTTCCGTCCTCTGAAAGAGCCATTTCACAACACACCTGACAGCACAGAGCTGGATGGGTTGCCTTAACCTTCTTTTTTGCAATCCCTGATCCCATCCCTAACGCACAATGCACACTTTATCAATAGATTTAAATGAAATGTAACACTAGGATCAAAATAATAATTACACCAAAACATACATCAAGAACAAAATGGTTTGTACTGTGTGTGATGTTTATCTTTAACAAAAGAACAATTCATCAAGACACCATTATTGACAAAATGTTATCACTTTATGTTGTTCGCTGAGTAGCTGTAATGAGGTCAAGTGCACTCCAGATCTCAGCAGTTGTACAATTATAATTCCTAACAATAGGCTTTGTGTGGAGAGGACCATGTTGCTTTTCTGGATTCACTTCATCCACAGGTGCTGATATCTTTGTCCTCTTGTCTTTACTAATAGTCCTCCTCATCCATTGTTAGCTTAAGATGAGATGAGATGAGACATACCTTTATTAAACACCCATGGGGTAATTTACGTTGATACAGTAGTGCAAAAAACACAAAAACAAAAAACTATACATTAAGAAATGGTGTAAAATTAAAAGAGGCATAAGATAAATAGAAATGATAATAACCAGTGTGCATGTATTATGCTATACTCTCTCTCTCTCCCTTCCTCTATCACTCTGTCTATCTGTACACACATGCGCACACACACACACACACACACACACACACACACACACACACACACACACACACACACACACACACATATGTGCAATATCCAGAAATTATAACCAGAAATGAAATTAAATACAATTTCTGGATATTGTACATGTATGCGTGTGTGTGTGTGTGTGTGTGTGTGTGTGTGTGTGTGGAGAGAGAGAGAGAGAGAGAGAGAGAGAGAGAGAGAGAGAGAGAGAGAGAGAGAGAGAGAGAGAGAGAGAGAGAGAGAGAGAGAGAGAGAGAGAGAGAGAGAGAGAGACACTACCTTGAAGCTCTAAAATTATCTTGTGAAAAACAGACAGTCCATGGGCAGGGTGGTCATCATGAAAACAAAAATAATCACTGTGTTCCTAATTATCCTCATTCAATGGGTCAATTTTACTTAGGGGAAAACAATTATCTAGACAAAAGAATAAAATTTCCAAAGTTTCCTTTCCGAAACATTCTTTTTTATCTTCTGCTTCAATTAATGGCAGACCGCTTTTAATCCTCAATTCATTTCAAAACTGTCTACTTTTAAAAGTGATTTCTGATCTTTAACCTTCTAATCTTCTTCCACAATGATCTAAAGCCTCCTGGTATTTTTAAACATACATTGGCTTTATAGTGTGAGATGTTAAGTGATGTAATTGGATGAGTGATTCAGGCAACATCTGGGAGGGGGAAAAAAGCAGAGAGATGTAGAAGCACTTTTTTTGACTTGTGAACCTCCAGCAAATGCAAAATTGCCTTCATAAAGCACCATGTACAACTGACTACAACTGGTGTGACAGAAAAAAATTCCTGTCTGTTGACTTCATCAGGGTGTATAAGTAAAAAAACAAGCAATATGCCCAAATTTGTTCGAGTCGCATGATAATGCAAGGAATAACGCAGCTTAGGATGTACAGAAAAATAAATAAATAAATAAATGAATGAATGAATGAATGAATAATAATAATAATAATAATAATAATAATAATAATAATAATAATAATAATAATAATAATAATAATAATAACAATAATAATAATAATAATAATTCTTAGAATAAAAATTACATGAGAAAGGCTTTGTTTTCTGCCATAAAGTTTTGTCATGTCTGCTTACACTGTATACCAGGTTATTTTCATTTTCCTTTCTTATAATATGGTAGAAAATTTTGATTGATTGGCAGCAACATTATCAATCAATAAAATAACAATTAATAAGCATTCAGTCTGTTAAAGAAAGTCCAGTATGACTGTGTTGAGAAGAGAGAAGACTCTGAGGATGTTAACTAGTGAGTTAGCTGAGATGAAAGAAAGCTCCTCTGAGAAAGGCAGAGCCCCGGGGGTCAGGCCTCAGGCAAAACACGGGAAATGAAGCTCTACACAGATGCAGGGAACTCAGTGCCTGGACGCTGGCAGTGCTATATTCTCTCTCTCTCTCTCTCTCTCTCTCTCTCTCTCTCTCTCTACGTCTTTTCTATGGGTGTGAAACTGAAATAGGTAAACTTAATGGCAAAGCTTCCTCGTTTTTCTAGTACTATATTTTTGTGGCAATTTCCCATAAGTGTTGCGTCTATGTTCCGTCTCTACATGTCTGTGTTTTGACCTTGAGTATAAATATTCCTCTTTTACCTGTTTCTGTCTGTGCATTGATGTCTGCAAAGGATATCGACAACAATTCTAGGAAAAACCCAAATAAACCAGTTATATTTACAGAAGTTTATACAAATTGACATGTCATTTGGCATGTTATGTCTGATCTCAAAACATCAAACAAAAATGAATGAATATTTACCATTTTCTTCTTTGTCTGAACAGAAGACATCAAAACGGTCATAACTGTAATGATACTCTGAGGGGGGAAAAAAAACCAGACATCCAGAATAAAAAATCATTTCAACTTTGTACCATGGAGACTCAGCATGAAATCAAATAAATGACACCTGACTGACAAGCTGGAAATATTTTTCTGCTCAAAGAAGCTTGCTGCAGCATACAAGTGCATTTATGACACATACTGATGGTGTTTTGACTAGTGCATTCATGACAGCTGGGAACTCGATGTTTTCAGAACTTCCTACTTCCCACCTCAGAGTGTTCCTGAGACCTCACAGTAAGCTAGCATTTGTTTGGCTTCTGTATGAATATAAAAAGCTCCTGAGTAGCTTTTAAAAAGACAGACAAGACCTGTTTAGTTAGTCCTTTATTAAAGCAATAAAACAGAATGGGATATGCTGTTACAGGAAAATAATCAATGACAGACTGGTTTGAATCAACATGAAGTTGATTGTTTTCCTATAACATCACATCTTGATTGCTTTTGTTCCTTTTCCACAACAGCAAGTTTTATTTTTGCAACTTATTAAAGGCCAAAACATCATACTTTTTGTTTATTTATAGTTATGTATAAAGCCACAGAACACCACAAAACAAGCTGTTATCTATCAACATCTTATCACTTATTCCATAGCAGCTATAAACAGCTTTTCTTTTTTCCTCTTGAAGTCAACAAGGAAACAAAAATCTAGCTTGGGATGTTGCAGAGAAACAGCAAACGCAAGAATAAAACTTTGTACCTTTTATCCATTTATAGGAACATTTAATGTTCTGCAACGTCTGTGAAACAAGCTACTTCCTGTTCCCTCACCACCTTTTTTTTTAAATAGGTTATTAAGACCAAAAATGCAGCTTGTTACAAAGACACCACAAAACCCACCTGAATCCACCACTTGTCACAATATCCTGAAGGATTCCAGTAAGAATCTTGAACAAGATTCTAATTAGAATTGCTATCATATTTTGAAACCGTTCCTAGAAGATTCCCAGTGGAATTGTCTTATAGAACAAGACCTAAATATCCTGTAGGACCATTTCTACAAGATTTTTAATGGGGTTCATTTTAATTCCTGTTCAACTCCATATGGGAAATCAATCTGATACTTTGAAGAATCCTAAAGGTGCAGTTTTCCACATAAAATATAATGTTATGTTGCAAAATGATCTACCAGTAGCAAAAACGGGAAGTGGTTCATTTGCTGCTACATTTTTACTTGTAAGTACATACAACTAAATCCATCAATTACTTCTTATCTAAAAGTTGAAGTTGCTTTTAGCTGCTCCCTGTTCGGGGTCGCCACAGCGGACCAACTGGTCCACACAACAACTTGGCAAATGTTTTACACTGGATGCCCTTCCTGATGCAACCCTCCCATTTTTCCGGGCTTGGGACCGGCACTGCATCCAGTGGCTGGGAATCAAACCCGGGCCTTCCGCATGATAGGTGAGAAACCTACCACTGAGCCACCAATGCCCCTCACTGCTTATAAAAAAGTTGCATAGGCAAAAATTATGTAAAACTCTCATTACAGCAGATGCTATCACAAGAATATGAAATTTAGAACATTAAAACGTAACCTGTTAAAGGAACATAAGGAGTGTGTGATATACTTATCAGGTCAAAGTTAGGTTTCGGGGACCACTGGTTAGTTACCCAATCTTGTATGTACTTAATGACCACCATTTCTTGCCTCCTCTGAAATTATATTTTAATACACCTTTTATGTTAAATAAATGTACTGAAATCATACAGTTCTGAGCAAATTCTGTTGTTTCAATGAATTATAGTTCATTCAGCAAAGTATTTATTTTTACAAGGTAATTTGGCAAGAACACTCTCTCTAGAGGGGATAAAGCAAACAAAAAAATACACTTTAGTCTAAAAGAATTGTCAGTACGCAGTCAGAGATAGAGCTCTAAAGAGAAGAAAAACTCTAGTCCTACAAAATCCGGATGAAAATATTGATAACGCACTTTATCACCATATGAAACATATTGCATGTTTTGAGCCAAATCAAAAACAGATTGAGCCAAATGTGTTTCTAATTTTAAACAGCAGTCTAACAGACTGAAATCTAGAGGCAGAAGACTAAAAATGTGTGAATTCCTTTTAAGAAAGTGTCACTGAAATATCACACGCTCATTTTCAAGAGTGTTTAACGTGAAATGGCCACGAGCCATAAAGAATTTATACAATCTATAATGAATAGTGTTTTAATTTATTCATGAGAGCTTAATTTGAATTTCTCTTCCTTGTGTCCGAGATCTCCACATGGCCATCACAGTGCTCGTAGTTAACAGACCGCTGCAGTGTGCAGGGAATATCAATATGTGAGTGTGTGTGGAAAGTGTGTGTGTGTTTGTGTGTGTGTGTGTGTGTGCAGGTTGTTTGAAAGAAAAAAAAGGAATTCATCTCTCTCAATGAACGTGCTTCCTTTTACTGTTTATATATGTGACAAACATAAAAAAAAAAGGATCTATGTGGCAAAAGGACAGTGTGTTCTTATTTATTTGGAAGGATTTAAATGAAGAATCTCCATTAAGATCAAACCAACAGATGAGTAGGCCACCGGGATTCAGCAGAGCAAAAAAAAGCACCAATGATCAAAAGAGCAGCCAAGATCCTCCATTTGGCCAACAATAGAGTGGTATTTGTGCCAGTACAATTTGCAGTGACAGCAGGTCTGTGCCATCCATGCGTCATCTATTTTTAATATGTGAGACTTCAGCTTATCGAAGCTTGCACTTATCTCCATGTCCTACATATCATATTTCAGTAATCACACTACATATTGGTGCAATGATTAGGGCAGACTCCCACAAAAATCTACATCAGGGTGTGTTTCGTGACCTTTAGAAAGCCAAATGCAAACAGCAGCTGTGTGCAGATTTTAGTGTAAGTGACTAATGAGAATAAGAGTATGCTTCTACAATACTGTGTAAAAGTCTTGAGGCACATGTAAAGAAATGCTGTAAGGCAAAGCTGTTTTCCCGTCTCTGCCATGTGTGTGTGGAGTTTGCATGTTCTCCCTGTGCCTCGGGGGTTTCCTCCGGGTACTCCGGTTTCCTCCCCCAGTCCAAAGACATCCATTGTAGGTTGATTGGTATCTCTAAATTGTCCGTAGTGTGTGATTGCGTGAGTGAATGAGAGTGTGTGTGTGCCCTGCGATGGGTTGGCACTCCGTCCAGGGTGTATCCTGCCTTGATGCCCGATGACACCTGAGGCACAGGCTCCCCATGACCCGAGAATAGATCGGATAAGCGGTAGACAATGAATGAATGAATGGATGAATAAACTAAATGCACATTTTTTTATCTTTAAAAGTGCATTAGTATTCTCAGGTGCACCTCATAAAGGTTTATGACAACTTTGGATGCTATTTATCATGGATAACCTTACATAATTCTTATGGAGATTTGCTACTGTCTATACTTGCTTCCATTTTGTTGTTTTTTTGTTGTTTTTTTCAGTCAATCCCTGACATTGAGCATTTCCTTCTGTCTAACAAACAAACCTTTTTTGTAAAATGTATGAATTTCTTTTTTAATATTATGTGTAAATCTAAAAATTGATCTTTTTTTCTAATGCAGTAGTGCAGAAAACATCCATTAAATATTTACAAATTTACTTTCATGTTATTCTGGTCAGATTCCTGTATCCAGAGTTCATCTCATGAAGACTGGGTGTGATGTGGTAATACACCTCAGATGAGATGCCAGGGTTTCACAGGACAACCTTCACACACTAAATCACACTTGGGGGTAACTTAAGCCAGTTAAACCTTATATCTTGTTTGTGGGAAGTTGGAGGTAACCAGAAACGAGCAAGTACAAAAACTCCACAGAGAGCTCTGGTTCAAACCCAGGACTCTGGAGCTATCATGCTGCACCACTATGTTGCCTTCAAATAAACCTCTAAGCCAAATTTGTGTAATAATAAAAAAAAAAAAAAAAAAAAAAATAGGGTGCCTAAGACCCACAGTAATTGCACAGTAATATATCCTCCTTCTTTATGACACTTAATATGCAAGCACCAAGGAAGCATATAAATTCCTGCCCTAAAAACCCCCAAATCAATATCTTCATCTCGTATTTCAGCAACATTGACACAAAACTATTCATGGGATTCCTTCTGATGATTGGTGTGCAGTGAACAGGTGGGAGTGAAATAAGAGGTGAAGGAGAGTAAAAGTGACTGAAATAGCTGAACATAGCTGAACAGCTGAAATAAATGCGCCAGAGGGGCTAAGCTACTTCATATTTGCTGTTTACAAATGGCTTGAAGTGGATTTATTTTTATTTTTATTTTTTGCAGAATCAAAAGCAACAGACTCCGAGCAATCGTCACCATCACACCGAACCAATGCAGATTTGTCAAAGGATGCAGCACCACCGATGCTCTCCATGCCGCATGATTGCTCTTGGAGAAACATCACGAGAAGAACAAGAAGGTCCACATGGTATTCCTCAACCTGGAAAAGGCTTTCGACAAGGTGCCACACGAGCTGATCTGGCACGCCCTACGGTCACGCGGTGTTCCAGAGGTCTACATCAACTGGGTCAAGCTGCTCTACCGTGATGCCAGCAGTACCGTCCACACCCTCATTGGAACCTCCCCGCCATTCGCAATTCGCATAGCGGTCCGTAGATAGACGGCTTCATCACCGTGGATGGAGAGGACCTGAAAAAGGTCACCGAATTCAAGTACCTCGGATCAGTCATCTGCCACATTGCCTCAAGTCCAAAGTATATCGGACCGTTGTCCGCCCAGTTGCCTTGTATGGATCGGAGTGCTGGCCAGCCGCTGTCAAGCAGGAGCAGGCTCTCGCTGTGATGGAGATCCGCATGCTGCGGTGGAGCCTCTGCCTGACAAGATGGGACCACGTCATGAACACTGACATCAGGAAGATCATGGGAATCGTGCCAATAACAGAGAAGGTGCAGGAAGCTCTGCTACACTGGTATGGACATGTGGTCCGAAGCGCTGATAATTCTGTAGTCAAGACAGCCATGCAAACCAGTCCTCATAGAAAGTGGCCGCGTGGGAGACCAAAGAAACACTGGATGGATAAAATCACAGAGGACATGAAATGCGCCAATGTTGCCCCTGAAGACGTCCTGGATCACGCCAAGTGGAGAAGACAGTGCAAAATGGCGGATCATGAGGCTGATTTCTTTCTTGCCCAAACTGAACATCTATTAAAGACATTTGTTTGTTGTGAATTTATTGTTGTCAGACCTGTAAACCTCCATTAACATGTGAAATGCAAATGTTTGTGAAATGCAATAGTGAATATGAACATAGTGCATTACTTTCTATCATTTTTGACTTTGCCTTTGGAGAAGCTACTAGAAGTAAACAGACTTACATAATAAACAAAGGAAGAAATTATAGAAGAGTGCATTTTAAATTGTTTGAACAAAAGGCCCAGTTAATGGCAAGTGCTGTAACACTGTGAGTGCCATATGAGCAAATCCGCAGCTTTTTGCACATGCTTTAATCACAGATCCTACACTGATTGCAATGGAATACCCTCATGCAGGTAATCATCTTGTTGAGTTGAGTACTAAAGTTACTTGGTTTGCACGCCAGCCAAGGCACGAATCTTGTATTGCTAAGCTTGTTGGTGGTCAGTGTGCACTTTCCCATTCGCCCCACTTTCATACTTGGTACCCTTAATTATACATCGCCCTTTTAGGGACAAACAGGTCGAATATTGTGCCGCTACCTTCATCCTGCACGAGCCCCATTACAAGCATAGCTTTTCTGTTTATCTTGTTTGCCATTCAAAAGAGACGCTGCATGATTAGAATGACAAATACTTAAATAAGAATATGGAAAGCACGAGTATTGTTGCCTTAATGTCTTTGAATAAAAGATAAAGGAAGTGTGTCTGTTCCTGACATGTATAATAGTTTTTATGTTTACACAATGGAATTTATCTTCAGTATCATGACCAGCCATCACTAAAACTGACAAACTTATAATGGCCTGAACTAAATCTCTGGAATGTGTATATACGTGATTGAGCATATAAAGAATGAGTCGACTTTTTGAACAAAACAGAAGAGAAAGTAGTGTATAGCTGACTCACGGGTGGTCGGTTTGTTACAGTTGTGTCCGTGCCGGAAGTACTGCGGGTTTTCCAGCACAGGAATGCGGCTCATTCCGATCACCACGGCGTCAGGGCCGGCGTCCAGTGTGCAGGGTGTGATGATTCCGTGGTTGACATGATGAAGTGGACTGGCGGAGTCTTCCTCCCCACTGATCACTGCTACAGGACCTGTGGACAGAAGACAGATTAAATTTCAGAGGGACACTGAAGACAATAAGGTGAGTGTAGTGGAGATTGACACGACTTAGCCCTTAGCTCTAGCACCGGGGTTTCAATTGTTTCATTTCAGTATATACTACATCAGCTGCATATGATAAAAATCACAATAAAGCCTCTTGATTTGACTTGACATTTATTAATAAACAACATCATGCATATTTTTCCTTTTAAATTACATTTATTGTGGTGGAATGTCCACAAAACAGAGTATGACACACTTATGACATCGCAGCTATAAATTCCCTCCTCAGTCTTTCTTTTTTCCTCTATCATGAAGATAATAAGACGAAACGCAGCTTGTCATGTTAAAGAAACCTCAAAGCAAAAGTCCTTCATCCTTTGGACTTTTTAGAAGTTACCGCTTTAGGTTTGACTTCGACAAAAAGCTGACACTCGAGACTCTTTCTAAAATGCTCATTCCTAATCCACACATTATAATAAACATTTTAAAATTCATTTATTTACACTTTAATGTCAATGCACAGTTTACCCAGGTAAAAAAAAAGAGAGAAAAAACATTGAAATCAATTAATCAGTTAAAATAGATATAGGTAATATTGGACATGACTGAGAAGTGTGTGTTATAAAATATATAATGTGGTTAGTGAATAAAATCTAAAGTATTAATAATATATTGTGCTATACTATATATTATTCTTAATTATGTGGCATGTGTAGTTTTTACTTTTAATAGAAAGGTATTAGAAGTATTAGGATAAGCACATTAATAGAAAACTTGAGGCTGGAACTACTGTTAGAACGGCTCTTGTAGAAAAGATCTTGACCAATCAGAATCATTTAGCAATATAGTAATATAATGTGAAATATTGCTTTGGTTTGGTTATGATGGTCTCTCTCTCTCTCTCTCTCTCTCTCTCTCTCTCTCTCTCTCTCTCTCTCTCTCTCTCTCTCTCTCTCTCTCTTTCTCTTCTTTCTTTTCCAAATACTCTTCTTATCTCTCTTTCTTTTCCAAATACTCAAGATCACTCTGAGAATCAAAATCTTTTTTCAAACCCAAATATTCAAGATCACCTTGAGACTGAGTATAACTTTCAATGGATATAAATTTCAAGTTCTCTTGTCCTTTGCCACATTCATTCTTTAGCCTTTATAGCATCAAAAGCCTTTTCAAACCGTTTTAAAGATTACCATGCAATTTGTAACCAAAAAACACATTCTGATTCATGCAAGCCCTCCAGTGCTCATCTATGTTTATTGCTAAGCACAACTGCAAATTGCAGCTTCTTCACAGGGGTCAATATAACCATGGTGAGATAAACCAATTACAGAAACCCAACTGGAGAAAAAATATTGAATCAATTTTACTTGCTGACTTTTTGTTGCCTTCTCTGCTTTCTAAAAAAAAAATAATCAGAATTTGATACAGATTAAAAAATAATGCCTATTAATAAGTAGTATACCTCTAATTTCCAATGGCTCTTAGAATGTAAGTACTATAAATTTGTTAGGGATCTCTAGGAACCTCAGAGGAAATTGCATGCCTACCATTTCTGCCTCATTTACATTCTCCGTGATGCTGCATGGCTGCAGCCTGATGAGTCAAAGATAGTCCAACTTCTCAAATGGGCTCTACAGCACTCTGACCTTGTCCCAGTGAGATGGCAGTTCTACAGCATTTGCCCTCACACAGGTCACTGCCCCCGAGAAAACCACTTAACCCGGGTAACTCCAGTGGTGAAGCAACGTGGCACTCAATGTTCCACTCTGCTCTCATCAGGGTGGCCTTAAGATGGAGAATCCAGTTCACAGTGGGCTCACCCTTAATTAAACGGGGGAAAGCAAACTACATGTATTGGTATTCATCGCAAATCAGGTCATAAATAAGTAAAAGCTCAGTGGTGAATTCCTGGTTTTAATAATGGTGCCAGACAATTCTCACTGGCCTTGACCTTAATTAACCAAGTGGAACAAAGAAACCATGCTGGTGTTATTAGACTGGTTGATGCTTTAAAATCTTATTTTTTAAAATTAGACTGTAACTATACATAAAATAATGAAATAAAATAAAGAATGTCAGAATAAACTCTGCAATTCAGTATTCTTTGGCTCTGTCTCATCTGTCGATTTGGACACATTTGGTTTTGAGTCTCAATTAGCTTGACATTTTATGGAAACTTCACAAAGTGAAAAACACATGAATTTCTAGTTCGCTGGTGAATTTGTGGTCAGGTTGGAGTGTATGCAAGCTAGTGCATTGATTCTTATGTTTCCTAATTTGTTAAAAGCCTCACCCTTCAATAAATTACAATGGTAAATAACCGTTTCTTGTAAATCTGGTCCTAATTCTGATTAACAGGTAACAAAGGCAATCTGATACTATGTTTACAAATACAGCGACAAAGTAATGGAAATCATTTATAGTTGATGAGAGCTAGTGACTTCCGGCTACATGAGTGATGGCGATCTTCGGTGACTAGACGTGGGCATGTCCAGTGAAGTTTAACTTTATACAAATGTAGAGAGACTAAATGCAGCGACTACCAATGGGATTGAAGACAGCAGAGTGCATGTGATCCGTGTGAAAGTGCACACACTGTTTCTCCTTCATCTCGTACGAAATTATGCATATACATACACTGGTGAATTTTATATACAAACACACACTTTCCAGAATGTTTCCTTTTGGTGGCAATGAAACTGATTTGCTGTCAAATGGAATGCTAGATGCACCACCCACTGAGAACGGTCATTATTATGGCAACCAATTATGGCAGCAATAGGAATGCCTACTGGCGACGTTATAGTTCAGCATCTGGCGACTTACAGTTTAAAATGTATGTGTATGTGTGTATGTAGGATAAGTGTTCATGACTGAACTAGATGGTAGTGTGACGTATCCATCTTTAGGGTGTGAAAACACTACCAGCGGTGTCAATCCAAAATGGTGTTTATAAAGCATATATAGAGAGTCTTAATTTTGTTACACTGGTGTAAGCCATAACCTACCATTATTAAAGTTATTATCCCTATAAATAAGGTTTAGATATATATTTAGATAAATACGGTAAGATCTTTACTTAGATTATCTTTACTAAATTGGATATAGCCTGAATTATACAATAAAAATGAACCCTATTATATTGCATTCTGTTTCTGAAACATCAGTGCACAAGAATATATTTTTATTCTTTCTCTTGTAGTGAATATTTTTGTTTGTACCTGCTTAAGATATTTCCTAATGCATTTATTTGTTTTTCTTTCCACTGTGACTCAGAACAGGTAGGCACTAAAATGCTGTAAAAGCATCACTCAGTGCCACATGTTTGTTATGCTTTCTTTCTTTGTCCATCATTTTTCATGTGGCTGTTATACCTGCATAAAATTAAAAACACAGCAGTCTTAACCAGAATGCCATGTGAAACTTTTTGCAGGCAGAATTTTTTGTTTTTTAAATGTGCCACCTATTCCTCTTATTCGCATTGTCTGTTCATTTCAAATAATGCATTCAGTTACATCTCTACTATAAATAATGTCAAAATGGAATCTGACACTTTCTGACAAAATGGGTTTTTTCACTGAACACATGGGCCATGGATATTTCAGAAAAAAAAAGATTTTGAAGAATGTCTGTCTAGAATAAATAGCAGCACTATTATTGTGCACATTCCTCAATTTTTTGAACGGCTTGTTTGTAACAAATAAATCTGTACTGCAGTGGTGTGTGGTGCGCGCCCTCACTCTCCAAATCCTTGAGGTTGATATTTCAAATCACACCAGACCAAAATCAATATGTTAATTTCTTAAACTATTCTACTACATGACCTACAGTTATAATCTAGATTTACATTTACAGCATTTTTGGCAGACGCTCATATCCAGAACGTCGTGCATTTATCTCATTTTATACAGCTGGGAAGTTAAGGGTTAAGGGCCTTGCTGAAGGGCCCAGCAGTGGCAGCCTGGTCCTGGGATTTGAAGGTACAGCAGATTTCTTGGCATTGCAGAATCGGTGCAGTTGAGTGTCATTTCTAATCCGTACATGCACAAGGTAAATACTTGGTTGTATATTATAATACATTTTTTTTCAGTTCACTGTTATACTAACCATCCCTGTGATTCCGGTTAGACGACTTGGGAGGACATCAATATTTATGATCCATCATGAAGGAGGCCTCACAAAAATTGATGCTTTCTCCATCAGTGCAATTGCTCATTTTGTTTATGGAGGCATAAAATGCATCTTAGACATAAGGGAGGGCAAGGAGCACATATCTGTTCACATAAAATCTAAATCTGGCATGCATGCATTTCAGCTGTTAATGGTTTATCTCAAATGCGTTGAGCAACAGCCTTATGGGTGGCATGTAAATGAGATGAATAAAAACAAAAGGTGAAAATACTGTATATAAACCTTTCATCAGAAGGAAAACGGTAAAAAGAAATAGTATTTGAAAACCTTTGCTATCTACATTAAACATACTTTGAATTAACCTGAGAAATTAACCAATATCGAGAGCTCCATCTATGCATGTGTTACACTTCTCGGGTCGAGTTAATAACCGGCTATGGATCATAAAATGGTAATGAGAGAGTGCTGACAAGAAGAAGAGTCAAGCATGAATAAAAGGAAGTATATGTAAATAAAGAGGATTAAATATACTGTAAGTGTTTGCTCAGTAAGTAAAGTAAAGGATGAGTGCAAAATCACATGCAATGTACAAAATATGCCCTGTAAGAATATCAAACTGATAGAAAGCAAGAACTTTTTCTAGTGGCAGAACTGTACATCCAGTCCTCCATCTCCACCGATATCAAAGTGATGCCGGTTATATTCAGGTGTCATCAGTCACTTGGCGGCCAGAAGAACAGAAAGGTGCTAGAAACCTGATAATACAGCATGGCTCTAGGCAGCTGGGTGGTGTTCACTGATTGAGCTCAGGGCATTAAACATTTACCTTTTATTACCATCTCACAGGGAAGGAGAGAGGGAAAAAAATGAGATAGTTGCGGTACCCACTGTAAAGCCGCCATCGATCAGACCTTGGAAATGCCCCGAAACGCAGCTACTCCAGCAGAGCAGAGCAAACTCCCTTCACTGAGTCGCACTCAAAGGCCACAATACCAGGTCCACAACAATACACACATAGGTTTAGGAGATTGCATACTTAAACTGAAGATGAATAGGGGGCCGATGGAGCTATTTCTACAAATAGCAGGGAGGAAATCATGCATCAGGATTTTACATTGCACATTCCAGAGGCATATTCAGACTCATTCAATCAGAAAGCTCATTTTCACTGGTATTATCATTGGAATGTGTATTTGATCTGTAGGCAGGAAAGAGCATCATGTCAAATCAAGAATCCTATCCTGTGAAATAATAAGAGAACCTTCTGAATAATTTTTTTAAAGCAGTGATGAGAACAGGATGTATTTAAAGAACGTTCATTGGATCTTTCTCTCTCGCTTAGCCCTAGAGGTACTTAAAGTTTTTATTGGATGATTTGACAAAAAAATGACTAATTCAGTTAATTTCCTTAGTTTCCTGTGTTTCATAAAAGTTTGTTATTGCATTATCCTCTCAGTAAATCAAATATTTATTCATCACATATCAGGAACTCACATGTTTATCTGATATATAAATGTAATTGTAGCATGCATGATCTCAGAATTGGTATAATTCAATTGATTGCTGACAATTACATATTAGGACCGTGTCATTTTTCAAAATGCACGTACATGATTCCATTGTGAAGCAGTGCAAGTGTTTGCAGTTTTCATTTTACTTATTGTTTGTTCTTGCATCAGCTCTCTTTATGAATTTTAAGAATGCAAAATATAGCAAAACTCTGTCTTCAGCAGTTTGGAGCACTTAGTGCCAGGGGCTGCTACTTTGTTTCTCTGAAAATCTGGCAATTTCAAAACCTAGGCAAACTTATTTGCAAGCTTTATTTTTATTTATTTAGCAGGATGAGAGCTTAAGGCAGGTTTATTCTGCATGTAGCGGTTTCTTTGGCACAAAATAAGCTTGAGTGCCATGCCAATGTCAATCAAAATGCTTTTGGATACTGTTGTCATCTTTAAAATTGTCATGATCTTGGATGCTGTGCACATCCAAAGAGAAAAGGTGTTGTAATGCTCCATCTGAACCAGCAGGATGTTATGATATGCGCATTTCATGCTGTTATCTCCTCTGACTATAAATATCGCTGGAGGTTTCTGGGAATGTGAGAGTATGCTACTGTTTTCTGTTGCCATGCAGGACATTTGCTCTCTGTTTAGCTTTACATCCTGACTACTATTCAGGCAAAGAATCCTCTTTTTCATGTTAATGAGTCTAAGAATGTTGCAGAATAACAAATTATATACATTTACAGTCCGTATGCCATATAACCATATAAATAATTCAATGTTCATATAAGATACATGTTCAAATGTGAAGGAGAGACAGTAGTTTTTCGATACATTAAGTTATAAAATGAGTCCATATATTATTTAATATTATTCCATTTGAATGGTTAGTTGCATGCTAAGCCATTCGACTGCATGAATCTCAAGTTATAACACTATAAACACATGAAATTGGGCTCAGGGTTATGAACGTCTTCCCTATCTGTTTTTGTCTTTGTAATGAGCTCTCATGAGCTTTTATGCCCTGGTTGTTGCATTGTTTAGCTGCATGGGGATAAAGGTGGTACTAAACTGCACCTTGTGGCTGGGGTACACCTTTTCTACCTTTAATATGCCTGTGTCACCTAGAAAGATGGATGCAATTTAGCTTTAAAGCTTTACTCTAAAAACTACACATGGTTCATTTTTAAAGTTTAAAAAAGGGACATTATTTCTATTTTATCTAAGAATGGTCCTTTAGTACAAAATTCGCTTTTCTGATATGATCTGGACACTGAAGAAAAATATTCTGGATATGAATTTTATTTTCGTAGTAGCTCAGAAACAACAGTGTGGTCGTAGTTTCTAGGTTAATATAAAGGGTATGGTGTGCTGGGAGTGGTGGTGTCTTTCTAGAGGAGAGAATTTCTAGACACCACATTATCCAACATATTGTACAAAAGAGACAAGGAAAGCATCTAAAGTATCTTTCAAACACAAATCAGTCATCTTTTAAGCAATACTTTGTAATGGATTGTAACCATCCAGAATGCCCTGACTGACAATAGCCACAGAGATTCTGTTGAAATCCCATACAAGCTTTTCCAAAAATCATGGAAAATCATCAATCAGCTGCAGGTATCCAGATGGCTCTGAAGAAAGATGGCTGAAGGCAATGTTATAGTAGGATGTAATAGTCTAAATCCATTAAAAAGAACGGATATTTTACCACATAAAGGACGTTTTTCCCCATATAATACTCCTCAGGCAAGATCCTACCTATGTTTCACTAATTTAGTACAAACACTATTACTGCCTGAAAGCAGTAGCAAAAAAGTACAGAAAGTATAAAGAATCATACTAGACCCTCAAAAATAGGTTCCTCTAAAATTAGTTTTCATTCAGCAGCCTAACCTGTAAGGGTTATTCGGTTTATCATGTAGGAACTCAAAAACTGCAAAACTACAACAGAGGGGTTTCCTCTTACAGGGGATTCCTAGAAGGTAAGAACATGGAAGATATAGAAAAGAAAAGAAAATCTTTCCAGACATTAAATGTATGTTTTGAGGCTAGACACATTTACTACATGTTCTTTATAATACTACTACTACTACTACTGCTACTACTACTACTACTACTACTACTACTAATAATAATAATAATAATAATAATGATGATGTTAATGACGATGGAGATGATGATGATGATGATGATGATACATATTATTATTATTATTATTATTATTATTATTATTATTGTTGTTGTTGTTGTTGTTGTTGTTGTTGTTGTTGTTGGATATTTAGAAACCAGAACAATGTGGACCAGGACCAACAATGATCAATTCTCCTCTTTTCTTACAGGTTGATATACAGTAGGTCCGGCCAGTGTTACATTTTTTGTACACATTTGGTCAGCGAGTGCACAGTGAGAGCTGTTTTAGCCTTTTGCAGAATTAAAGGCAAGAAATTCCTTAAAATCTTATATGACATTCTTGAACATTCTCTACAGATACTTGAACTGAATTCAGCACCTGAGCATCCATTTAAATAAAAGGATAAAAACGGCTGTTAGCACAAGATCAATGTAGCATCTCGGAAAACATTACACAGTCTTTTATAAATTCCAGGAATCCATCTCAAACAAAAGCCTAGGTCTGTGGCTTTTATTGTCCTTACAATGTCTGACTGTTTGGTATTCCACTGGCAATTAATTCTCTGACACTGCTTAGTAGTATTCACTTAATCAAGATCCTTACCAATGTGCAGTTAATTGAATCATGTGCAATCATGTGAATCGTGTGTCTGGTAAAATAAAATGCTTTAGGAAGGAGCACCTGAGGACACTGGTGCAAATTTCGCTGGAGAGATAAGGGAATTTAATTATTTATCATTTAAATGTACTTGCAATTTTTCAGCCTTAAACTCCAGAACTCCATATATATATATATCAGTGGCAGACCGTCAGGGCCTGAAAGGCCTTCTCTGCTGGCCTAAAAAAATATCTGAATCACAAACTGATATTAATTATATTTTGTCCATGAATACTTATTAAATAATTCCAAATGGTCTGTCAGCTTCCTTTCATAGCTTTTCCGATGGTTGCGCTGCTTCCAGACATGTATTTTCTTATTAAAGCATTTAACCAATCACATTTCAGCCATCAATTGTTGCCAGGCAGGGTCAAAGTCAAAGAAGTCTGCCCGGAGGCCTTCACAATCCGTTCTGCAGGCCCTCTAACACAAAATAAATGTCGATGAAACTTTTGCTTCAACCAATCAGATTTTGAGTTGGTTTCACTAGGGCCCTCTAGCAGGCGTACAGCAACGTCACCATATTCAGAGCCGTTGATTGGATAGGATCGTGATGGAACTGAAGCGCACGGATAATCTGTACAACAGAGTAATTGAACTGTTTTTGAGGAAAGAGAGGAGGATGGATTTTGTTTACAAATAATACGAATTTTTGGTGAGTAAAACGTTGCGATTTTCCTAAATAATATTGCAAGTTTATGAGGTTATTATTGATGTTTTTTATGTGTGTCGCGGCTGTAGCTGCAGTAGGAGGAGACTTGTTCACCCCTGGTTTGTCTATTCAATAAAGGCATTTATTGTGGCTACAGGAGTTATCTATCTGCGATGCAACGGCTCTTTAGACTGTATTTCTGCATATTAAGATGGGTTTTATAACCATAAATTGGTTTTTGAGGGGCGGGTTGATTCAGACGGAGCACTACTGAAGGCCTAGGTGTGAAATGCACGGTCCGCCACTAATATATATATATATTCTATAGCTGATTTACACTGATCAACCATAACTTTATAACCAGACAGATGACATGAATAAAATTGATTATCTTGTTACGATGGCACTGTAAACTGTTCCTAGTTTGGATATATACACCTTTCTATTATAGCCAACATTAACTTTTTCAGCAATTTGTCATATTGTGGGATCAGACCAAACGAGCTTGCCGTTGCGCCCCACGGGCATCAATGAGCCTTGTGTGCCCATGACCCTGCTGCTGGTTCACCGGTTGTCCTTCCTTATGTGTACTAACCACTGCATACTAGGAATACCTCAGAAGACCAGCTGCTTTGGAGATGCTCTGACCCAGTTGTCTAGCCATCACAATTTAGCCTCTGTCAAAGCCACTCATATCATTATGCATGCCATTTTTCCTGCTTCCAACGCATCAAATTGGAGAACTCGCTGTTCAATTGCTGCCTCTGGAATTGTGCAATCATTCCATGGTTTGGAAGAGATTCTGTGAAAGCCACCAAACCAAGTGAGAAAATGTCCTTAGACAGAGGACAGTTCACCCGTAAGACACACTTCTTTGTCATTTAACGCTCTCTCACATGCAATCATGTTCTACAATCGAGATGTATTAGGTCAGTTGAATAGCAGATGAGGGAAATCCAATGACTGCCTTGGTATGATGAAATAAGATTGTAGGTCTTCAGGCTTGAAAAGAAAATCACTGCCTAGGAAATAAAAAAATAAATAACAGCACATGCACACAACCAAATAAAATCTCCTAGTACCCACATAACCAAACGTTGCATGGAAAGTCTAAAAATACAGCTGTAGCAGATCCAATTGGTGAGGTGAGCCAGTGTCATGCTGAATCTGGGTTAAGATAATGGGATAAATCATTCATCAAGCCGAAAGCAAATGTAATTATTGTTTGAGTCTACTCAAGTAGCAGTGCAGGTGGCTGCAGGAACCATTGCCTCAGCATTTTTGGCCTCAGAGGATGGAGCTGTAGTAAGAGATATCCGGCTAGAACATTGTGAGTCCTTTAACTGGGCTGCACTGAGACTTTGGGAAGCTAGTATGTACTCACTCACACACACACACACACACACACACACACACACACACACACACACACACACACACACACACACACACACACTTAAGCCCTCATATTTTCAAACTGTGCAGTGGTGATAAGAAACTAATACAAGGGACTTGTAAAGGCTCGCATAAGGTTTGTTATGATCCAAATGTCTCTGATCGTCACATTATGCAACAGCAATCTGCAACGGTTTCCATTTCACTTAACAAAAAAAAAAGATCTAGTATGGTTTTGTGAACTTAAATTGCTGTCACGTCAATTTCTGAGTACAGTTTTATTAATTGCTTGATCATGTAATGCTTTGTACATACATTATTTTACATAAATTAAAGACAAGACATGATGTTAACCGTAATTTCTAGACAAAACATAAAGCACCTTTCAAACACAAATCAGTCACTTGTTAAGCATTACTTTATAAAGGATTGTAATAATCTGGAATGACCTGACTGATAATAGTCATAGAGATTTTGATATCCCATACAAGCTTGCTCAAAAATTCTTGTAAATCATCAATCAGCTTCAAATATCCAGATGATTCTGAAGAAGGATGGCTGGAGGCAACGCTACAGTAGGATGTAATAGTTTAAATCCATTACTGAGGACAGATTTTTTATCGCATAAAGGACATTTATTGTCAAATAATACTCCTCTGGCAAGAGCCTACCTATGTCTCACTAACTTAGTACAAACGCTATTACAGACTAAAAGCAGTAGCAAAAATATAAAGTATAGAGGATCAGACTAGACCCTCAAAGAACAGGTTCCTCTCAGTAACCTTACCTGTAAGGGTTATTCTGTTTATAATGTAGGAACTCCGTAGAACTACACCAGAGGGTTTTCCTCTTACAAGGGGTTTCCAGAAGGTAATTTGCTAAAAACCCCTAAAGCAGGGGTGCCCAAGATTATCCGGAAAGGGCCGGTGCAGATTTTCATTCTAACCAATCAGAAGCCACACCTGAATCTATTTAATGCCAAACAGATCTAAAGATTAAACAGGCAGAATCATATGCAGTTGTCAACCCCAAGTTTTAGTTGCTGAGGGAACGCAAACAATTAACACAATATAGTAAAAGTGTGCATGTGTTAGTGTTATTCACAAAGACAATGGGTGTCACATACCTGCTGCCTGATTGGCATTCCCCTGATCCCGGTGGTCTGGTCACCAAACCCTGACCTGAGAACATGAACCCCCTGGGACTGGCTTGAGTGGTGAGTCTTGATAACCCTAATCCAGCCAGCATACACTTTACCTTTTTTGTATGTTTCATGGGAGTGTTTAGGCTCAGTATTTGTCTGATGCCCTTAGATCTGTATGCCAAGGATGGCCATACTAGGAGGTTTGAAATTCATTGATGAGTTGACAGCTTGAAGAAGCAGCAGCAGTAATAGAATTCTGAATTCTAGACTGACATCAGTAGACCTCAGTTTTGCCTCTGGCAAGATGCTTACATTAAACCATAATGGTGACTTTCAGTCCCAGCGTATGCAATGCCACTCACGCATTCAACACTACACTCCCGGTCATCCAGTAAAGTCTGTGAATGTTCTGCATTTCATTTATTCCCTGCTGAAAAACCCTGCTAACTAACTTGGTCTAGCTAACATAGGCTGAAGGAGTCAAGCTGATAGAACATTTTTTGCTAGTTAGTATCAAGCTGTCAAGTAATAGCCAAGCTGGAAAATATCTTACTAGCTGGCAAAGATGGTCTACCAGCTTGACCCCTTCAGCCTATGTTTTGGTAGCTGGTCAGAACAAAGTGGAATTTTTCAGCAGGGTTTCTGATTTAAAGTCATTAGTGACTCTCGCAAGCATCTCAAGAACCATCTGAAGACTAATCTAATGGTACCAGGAGTTGCATATTGCAGGACATTTTAGTTTTTATACCCTATCCTTTAACTGTACAGTCTGCACTTTATCTTTTAGCACTTGGCATTGAAATGGAGTTTCCTTTCTTAACGTGCTATTTCTGAAAGGCAACTATAGTCATGTAAGTCCTGCATCAATATTGGCTCATGTCAAAGCTCTATACTTGGATTGTATCTACTTCAGATAAGATAATTTGAACACAGGCATTTTTTGAATGAATAACTGTAAATAAATGTAGCAAATAAATTCACATTTGAATCATCAAAAAAGGCAAAACTTGAAGTCCTTAAAAGCAGACTGGCCTATCCAAGAGTCCTGCAAAAACATTCACACCTTAGCCTATTTGTGACGATATAAATATTCAATGTGGAGGCTGCGGAACATTGCCTGGGGCTTATCTGCATTTGAGAGAAAGCAAACAGCTCTCGTTTGCTGTTTCAATAAAGCTCTGGCCAGCATCCTTTTTTGCATCTTATTTTGCATGAACACCTTCCAGCTTTTCTTTACAAACGTCTTTGCAAGTGTTTTTTTTTTTTTAGCCTCCGTGGTCTATTTTGTGATGAGCAAACCGAGACAAATAACTTCCTTGCTGAATTGTAGAGTCTCTTAGCAATATGGCTTCATTCCAAACTACTTATGTTTCAAAATGAAAGATTTCATATCTACTGCAAGAAAGGTATTAAGGTACTTGAAAATAAAAGAAGCTTGTTCAATCGAATTTTTAAAATGTTTTCCAAATATACTTTTTTTTTTTTTTTAAAGTGAGGGTATTTACGTGAGAAGAAATAAAATTCTTTTTTATTTGCTTCCTACTGCTGATTAATGAAACTCTGGAGCTGTAAATCGTATTTGTTCTCTAGCAATTCTTAGTTTGGGGAATTTCTTTTCACATTTTTCTGAGCAAGTCACAGGATGTCTCCATAGGAGGTGTCTTTTTCTTCTCTCCAACACCAAGCAAAATCGACATGCTTCTGCCTGAGAATTGATCGGCCTGTCTCACAAGTGGCTCCCTCATTTCTGAATGTCAGAAATGGACATGATGCACATACCAGATTTGCCCCCCCCCCCAATCATATTGTGATCTTTAAATATTGAATATATTTGAAGATATTTGTATCTTTGAATTCACTAGTAGGGGGGCACGGTGGCTATGGTGGCTTGGTGGTTAGCATGCTTGCTTCAAACCTCCAGGGTTGGGGGTTCAATTCCCGCCTCCGCCATGTGTGTGTGGAGTTTGCATGTTGTGCCCATGCCTTGAGGGTTTCCTCCGGGTACTCCGGTTTCCTCCCTGGTCCAAAGACATGCATTGTAGGTTGATTGGCATCTCTAAATTGTCCCTAGTGTGTGTGTGTGTGTGTGTGTGTGTGTGTGTGTGTGTGTGTGTGTGTGTGTGTGTGTGTGTGTGTGTGTGTGTGTGTGTGTGTGTGTGTGTGTGTGTGTGTGTGTGTGTGTGTGTGTGTGTGTGTTTTGTGTGTGTGTGTGTGATGGGTTGGCACTCCGTCCTGGGTGTTTGATGCCCAATGACGCCTGAGATAGGCGCAGGCTCCCCGTGACCCGAGAATACATCGGATAAGCGTTAGACAATGAATGAATGAATGAATTCAGTAGGAATGGACTTAATTGCGATTATGTGTTAGGACTCTGACTCTATACAGCTTGACGAATTATTCACAAATAAAAAAAGCTAAAAGTTGTGATTGCACAAGTACAAATAAATAAATCTTCCAATCCAGATTGGAATGCCCTACAAAGCAGCATTAAATCTGGTATTAAAAGATGGAAAAATATATGGCGTAACCTCATAACTTTAACAGTGGCATGGTTGTTGGTGCTAGATGGGCTAGTTTGAGTATTTCAGCTGATCTCCCAGGATTTCAATCTCTAGAGTTTATACCAAAAAGATACAAAAATAAATGAACAAAAACATCTAGCAAGCATCAATTCAGCACGTGGAAATGTCATGATGGGAAAAGGCCAGAGCTGATGGAAAGTCTACAGTAACTGAACAACTCTGTATAACTGTGTTGAGCAGAGAAGCATTACAGAAGGCACAACACATCAAAACTTGACGAGCTACAGGAACAGAAGTCATTTACATTTATGGCATTTGGTGACGCCCTTATCCAGATCAACATTTATCTCATTTATGCAGCTGAGCAGTTGAGGGTTAAGAGTCCTTGCTCAAGGGCCCAAGAGTGGCACAAACTGTCTGAACCACATTTCCCAGACCACGTTAGTGTCCACTCTATGTGCCAAGAATATGACTGTAAGTCTACAGCAGGCACAGACTCACCCAAAATGGGCAGCTGAAGACTGGAAAAATACCGGACAATGCTTTCTATAGCTTGTCAAGAATTCGGCCTACAAAGATTTCAGAATTTTAAGTTGTCCAGATAATGACTTCATCAGTTAGAGACAAGAAGACAAATGTAAAAGGACGTGGAATGCATCTTGGCTGTTTATATAGTATTGCTCTTCAAAACACAATATATGAGAAGAAATTTTGCAGTAGTGCTCTGAATAGCCACAAGCTTCCAGCTCATTTCCTCCAAAACTCCATCAAACCCTCAGCTATTTCCTTCTCCTATATAAAGTGAATGAATTCCTCAAATGATCCAGCGGCAGAGACAATACGATAAGCAACCACCCTTTTTTATTAACCATCTTGATTATGAAAAATGATTATCCCACCCGCTCTCTTCCTTTCACATCTCATCGTTTAGTTTTCTGCGTAATGTGCATTATAATTCACCCCCCACCCCTACCCCCACACCCCAGCCCCCGAAGATCAAAATGAAGCAAATGAAAGCGCTTAGAAATAAAAAAGTGCCAGAATTGTTCATGTATTCCCAGAGGAGGAGAGGGGCCAATCAAAAAGAGGTCGACTAACAATCAGTACAATCCTTTTCTTTGATCCCTGAGGGAGAAAAGACAGGAGCTGTGAGCCTTCTCGCACATACGCTCGTCGCTTCATGACATCTTTTCTGTGATGTAAAAATAAATAAATAAATAAATGGTGAGACTCCCGCCCACATCTGGGATTCAAACAATTAGAGCTATTTTCAGGAGGACACGCTTTTGGTACAGTAGAGCTCAACAAACACTACAGCGTTTGTCTTGAACACAAGCAGTGATTTGCATCCGCCCCTGTGCCAGTGTGTCGTGTTCTTTTTCAGGATCACAGGTTGCTTTCCGAGCAGATTTGTAATTTGTGTTTGTTCACATACAGTATGGACTGCTTCTCCTGCAGACTAAACCAATACAATGATAACAAAATGTCAATAATCAGAAAAAGTTAAAAACAAAAAAAAAAAGAAAAACGGCTGCTATATGGTAAGCGCTGCATATTTGTGATAAAGAAATCCAGGAGCGTTAATTTGGAGCGTTATTATGTGGCCGTGTAAGCTGTCTGACGTGTCCTATTTTCCCGTCCCAGTTGGGGGACTGTTTTCATTTGATCTGACTTCCTTGACTGACATCTCAATTGACCTCTGCTGTGTCACTTTTCCTGCTCATATTAGCTTCTTAAATTAACTGGCATCATTTTCTAGGTTGTTTGACTTGGTTAACTGCTTTTACTACAGGTGCTAATCATAGCTCTAAGTGGGAACAGAAAAGAAGAACTGCACGTAGGGCTGAATTATAACTAATTAGAACTGAGAGTTAAAATGAAAGGAAGAATTAATGAGCGATTAAATTACACTGCCACTTTTAAAAAAAATCATTTCCCCTGTGCTCTGTAATTCAACAAGCAACAATCCTCTGCCATTTTAATGCAAAGCAGCACTAAGGGCTGTTAAAGTAGAGGAAAGTACCAGAGACTTTGGCACCAGTGATGTGAAAACAGATCCAGGACTTAAGGTTCTAGTTGTGCTGATTTTGGTACTGATCATTTTGATTGATTGTGTAGTAATTGGTGATATATCATGTGCTGCATCATGCGCACCAGATGTGAATGCAAACATCAAATAATGTGAAATGTCAAAATTCTCTGTTTATACCAACACTGTACAGTTTTATTTCTCAACCTGCATAAACTGTATATATTGTAAAATTACATTGAATATTGGTAGCATAAATGTTGCATTAACAACTGTGATTTATTTATTTATTTATCCTAAAATGTGACCTTTTCAAGAGATTATACCAGTACAATTTATTTTATTTTTTTTCTTCATTTTTTTGTATTTATTTATTTATTTATTTATTTATTTATTTATTTATTTATTTATTTTTGTTTTAAATAAAACTGCTCAAAATGTAACATTTGCAAGAAATTCTAGCAGTACAATATTTTGCATGGCACAAATCATCCATTAATAAATGGAAAATCTTACTTTTGTATGTTAAAATCATTTTAATTGACTGGGTACCTTTTTCATTGTTAGAAGGTTTTTGTGATTAGAACTGACAAAAATAAATAACAACCTTTTTTCAGCAGTAATTTGGTTGCTGTCAATATAATATCGGCTCATCAGACAAGAGAACACTCAGCATTCACACTTCCACTTTTGATCTATCTATCAGAAATTCCCTTATTTCATTCATTCATTGTCTACCGCTTATCCGATCTATTCTCGGGTCACGGGGAACCTGTGCCTATCTCAGGCGTCATGGGACATCAAGGCAGGATACACCCTGGACAGAGTGCCAACCCATCGCAGGGCACACTCACACTCTCATTCACTCACACACTACAGACAATTTAGAGATGCCAATCAGTCTACAATGCATGTCTTTGGACCAGGGGAGGAAACCGGAGTACCCAGAGGAAACCTTCGAGGCACAGGGAGAACATGCAAACTCCACACACATGGCAGAGGCGCGAAACGAACCCCCAACCCTGGAGGTGTGAGGCAACCGTGCTAACCACCAAGCCACCGTGCCCCCTCCCTTATTTTAATTACATCAAATTTGAGATCAAATGTGTTTACTGGCAACAGCAATCAACGCATAGCAGTGTGAAAATAATCTCCATTAAAACATCTGCAGTGTAAATTCTGATGAAGTTTTCATCTGATGTTAGTGTGTGTCAGCCAATAGGAGACAGTGGGTGGGGCTTCAGATATCATGTAGCATGCAGGAGACACTCATCAGAGCTGGAAGCTCACAGCACTAACAGTTCATCACTTAAAGCACTGATACTGAAGACTTAAAAGTTTAATAATCAACCCTTTCAAAAAGCTTCACTATATCTCTGGCTAAATGTCTTTGGTTTAAATAACAATGTTTTTCATTTTATGTATTTTACCAGTAGAATCATTATTAACGTAGTTGCCTTGCAAAAATGCGCCACTGCACCAGCACACCACAGAATTAGCAGCACTATGACATAAATACATGTTCTACACTTTCCAACGAAAAACACCACAGAACTCAATAGTACAAAAAATAGAATGTTATGAATGATTAGCATACGCAAGCATGCCATTTCAACAACAAAGCTAACTGAGCATGCTGAGATGTGATTCAAAAAAGAAAAAGGCCCAACGGATGTGTGAATGCACGTCTCTGTTTTCCGTCGCCTGGGCTAGGGCTGCGATAAACGAGGCTTGTAGTGGCTCCATTAAATCAAGTGGCCAGTCGCTGCATGCCAGCCAGGAGTGTGTGGGAGAGTCCTGATGTAGCAGGGAAATAAAAAGAATCTCTCACTCCCTCTAGCACTCTCGCCGGCCGCAGCCACATCTCCTGTGACAGCCGTGACAACACACCATGATGATCACAGAAATTGCCTATTATAGATGACAGTTCCACTACAGCCCCCACGTTTTTTTAATGCAGTGTACAGGTGGCATCAGCACGCTTTAGGAGCTTGAGACATAAGCACTCACACGTGTGCTGATTATTAATTGTAACTTTTTGGCATTGTTTAGCGTTTCGATTAAAAAAAAATGTCTTCATATCCCTTCAGATCTCCCCGGCCCTTTAGCAAGTTACTGAAGCAACAAACACAAAAATAAAATCAAATGTGCTCGTATTGAGAATCTTACCCAGAGGCTGTACACAAATTAACCATTACTTGAGCGTTCTGTAACATTTGCCGTGATCTTAGCAATGGATAGAAGGGGTTTTTTTGCATCATGTGAAAAGGGTGTAAAAAAAATTAATTTTCCTGACAAACTCGTTCTCAGCATCTGTCACAGAGGCGTAAATCTCTAAAGGGTGGTGTTGAGCTGTCTGCATATCATCACGCCCATCATTATCAAAGCATGTGCGCATTACGCTGCTCTAAATCATGTTTAATGGTGTTGTGGCAGTGAAGATCGGGCCGTTTTGCAGTCATTAAATTGATTTACTGCGCTTCCTTTGAGCAGCCAGTAATGACCACTCATCTCCACCACACAACACACCTCAATCTCCATTTCACGCACGTTTAGGATGAAAAGGACGGCCTTGACACCCTCCTGGAGACTGTTTGCTTGCATCCTGTTCTCTCATGTAATGAGGTCAGCTGCAGCACATCCTTAGGAAGATCAGCAGTGAAGAGTGAGGTATTGTTAGGAAACTGTGCACGTTATTGAAAAAGAGAACATTTATATTGGCTTCACAAGGCTTTAATGACTGTCTGCAGAAAATATAGCAATCTCATTTTCTGGGCTGGTCAAAAGCATTTATTAATGCTAACATTTCATTAAGCTTCTATTGTAAGCGCAGAACTATAGGTGAGCCTGGGAGAGCCATTAAAAGCTCCATTGATTGATTTGACTTGTGATCTGTAGCACTGAGACAAAGACACATCTGAGACCGAAGAAAAAACAAAGCCTACATGCAGCTGAACATTTAATAGACTGGTTTCTGAAGGCAGCATGAGGCTATCGCTAGAAGGCTGAGGATTTTATAGCCAATTAAAAATCTATTGATGTTTTAGAATTAGGTGGAATTCGGGTAATTATGTGAGACTTTAGATTTAGACAAGGAAGTACAACTTTCCTAAAAGTGTTGCATAAACACCTTCTGGATAATAAAACATATTGTATGTAATGATACCAGAAGGGATGGAGCAAACCTCAAAGCACAGAGAGGGTTTTATTTAATATAAGCGGTTTACTGACTGGTTCGAACTGACAGTAAAGGTACAGCAACTCAAAAAGACAGTCTTTACAACCATGGTGAACTGGAAAGCATCTAAGGATACACAATTTCAAAACATGAGGTGGACGATTTACAGCAAAAAAACAGTTGTGAATCTGAGGCTACAGTGAGACAGGCTAGGAGATAATATAATGATAATATAATGAGATATGTGTCAGCAATAATACCTGAATTGGCACTATTTGAGTGTTTCTTTCTTTTCTTGCACTTACAACAAACCACTTCAGATGAGTCTGAATGCCTGACCAATGCCCTTCCCAACTGTTTTTATTGCCATTTTAGAGCACTTTTCCTATGTCAGTAGAAATTCTCACAATGTGTGACTGCGGAAAAGCAGACAGGATCAAAATCTCTGTCTAATATCCACCTGCAGCAAAGTGAGGCACTTATCTTTTCAAAATTGCAAAATGGAGAGGTACAACACCAACGAGAAAGCTGTATTTATCCGGTGATGCTGACGTGCCAAATGCAGAACCATTTCTTTATACACCGTACAATCAGTTTATTTCTGCCTCTTTCTTCCTGCCCATCTGTTGATGAAACTACATGTCACAGCCTCAAAAAAGCAAATGTCTCTGTAGACAGCTTGCTATATTCTGTGTGTACTGTACCAGCAGCTGAACTAAGCCACTCTCAGGCAGGAAATGCTTTGGTTAACCAGTGGGTACAAAATAGCCTGGGGCTTATTTGCAGTTCTATAGTGGAGAGTTGGCTAACCTTGCATGACAGCAGTGATATGATGCTGAAAGGCTGCTGAGAACGATGGAAACACTGAACTTTACTGATGAGAGCCATGCTCTGGTCAAATACTGTAACAACCACACACACAGTTACACCCTTAACCCAAATGTAGTCATGTTCAGTCTTCAGGTTTGCAGGACTGCTGTATAACTGAACACACAAGCCTTAACTCAACACACAATTGTCTTCAAATTGGCTAATTTTTACATAGGTAGTTACATAAAATAGCAGAACAAGTGTGTACTTTGAAAATTACTATATACCACAGTGTTCTAACCTTGGGCCACACCTCCTACATAAATGTCTGCCAATCAATTTTCCTGTTCCAAGAAAGCTAAAAGGACTTGTTTTATGTCTGAATTAAAATCTTGGATATTGGTCTGTTCTCATTTTTAACTTTCAGCCTCTTATCTCTAAGCCTCTTTTACGTATAAGCAATAAACCGCTTTTCTTTTAAGTAAAGCTAAATGATGCTGCTACATAAAGACAGTCCTGACAGCTAGCTAGACTTAATAAACAACAAATATCAACAATGAACACAAGTAATCAAATAGATATTTATACTAACAATTTTCATTGATTCATTGTCTATCGCTTATCCGATCTATTCTCGGGTCATGGGGAGCCTGTGACCCGAGAATATCTCAGGCGTCATCGGGCATCAGGGCAGGATACACCCTGGACGGAGTGCCAACCCATCGCAGGGCACACACACACTCTCATTCACTCACGCAATCACACACTAGGGACAATTTAGAGATGTCAATCAACCTACAATGCATGTCTTTGGATCAGGGGAGGAAACCAGAGTACCCGGAGGAAACCCCCGAGGCACAGGGAGAACATGCAAACTCCACACACACATGGCAGAGGCAGGAATCAAACCCCCAACCCTGGAGGTGTGAGGCAAACGTGCTAACTACCAAGCCACGCCCCCCCCCCAACAATTTATTTTGTACGCCTTCCTTAAATACTTAAACTAGCAATTGTTTTATTTATTTATTTGTTTGTTTGTTTATTTATTTATTTATTTATTTATTTATTTATAAATAGTCTATGTACTCTATTTGCTGTATTTCCTCCCAAAACAGTTTTAGACTGATGGTATTTTAGTCCATGACCTAGTGAACCATATCACTGACAGAAACTTCAAAAGCGCTTTTCTTAGTCTCTCGGGATAAAGACATCTTCCAAATGCTGTAAATGTAAATACTTATTATACTTTCAGTGATTGTTATAATTGTATGGTTACAAGGTTCTGCCACTTTGTATTTTTTACCTTCAGTATTTTTTTTAGAAACATCATAAGCAAGTTTATTTGAGGTACTGTACAATTTAAGTGTTTGAAGCAAATATTTTAATGACTTAGAAACGCCTTAAAGAATTATATGATATTTCTGTCATAATGCCCACTCTTAAATGCTCAAATGTTGCCTTAGTGGTTAAGGCTTTAGGTTACTGATTGGGTTGTGAGTTCAATTCCCAGTATTGCCAAGCTGCCAAGGTTCTTAAGCAATGCCCTTAATCCATCACTCAGCTGTTTCCTGTCTCAGTTGTACATTGCTTCATTAAAGCATCAGCCAAATCAGTACATGTAAATAACTCCCATGAGCATCCCATACCTGTTAGCTACCTTAGACTCGTAGCTCCAGGCTGTCAGACTACTAAACATTCAGGACTAACAGTGCACCACACATCACTCACCGTTTAACATCAAAAAGCACCACACTTTATAACTTGTCAGTCTTGAACGTACTGTATCTGTACACTGCACACTGTATACTGCCTATGTACATGACATCCATGCTGCTACACACATTACACTGTGACACACTGTGCAATATCTACTGAGTATACTGTGTATCTCATGGCATTATGATTGTCACTATTATTTTGTTACTGTACATACTGCACAATAATGCAACCTATATCCTTATATATATATATATATATATATATATTTAATTTTTTTTTTTTTTTCATTATTATTATTATTATTTTTATCTTCCTCCCTTAATCTTAATCTTAATTTCAGCTGTCTAAATTTCATTTACAACTGCAATGTCTGGATTAAAGAATTTTACACACTTCTACACTGGTGTTGTTGATGATGTGACAATAAAGAGATCTGGTTTTTGATTTGAGGACAAAACTAAACTTCAGACACCAGACTTGTCCTGGCTGATCGAGGACATTTGTTCTAAATTTGTATGTGTTTCATACAACACTGTTATTTTAATATAACATACAAGCTGTTATTTGAATATTTGGCCACTACATGTTTGAGCTAGCATGAGCAGCTCAACAGTACAGTTCCAGCATCCTACTCGATTCTCTTTCCTACGCCTATAATGACACATTACACACTGCTCACACTATCCCTTACATCAAGCAAAAAAGAAAAAACTATAGTTGTGAGAAAATAACGGTCTCATCGGGTCAGGAGAGACATCAGTGGGTTCTCTTTCACCCAGTAACATTAACATAGAAGAGCAACATCTATCCAGTGCTACAAAACCATCTCACAGTTCCTAATGTGCTAGCTGTGAGTCACTACTAGATAATTTCTGCTTCCACAGTTATTGGAGAAAAAAGCTCTGCTCCCTGAGACTGCAATATTACTCCAGGCTTGAGATATTATCTAGTCTCAGTTCAGCTAGCTATAAAGGAAACTCCCATGTCTCTTTATGACCACAACTTCAAAATCATGCAATGATCAAGCAATGAGATTGAATTAAAAGAAGAAACAGGGCCAAAGGATTGGATTCTAATTCAATCAAAACGGTGGCCCACACCAGGCCTATAAGGAAGGCTTAGCCTGAAGCTCCTTGAAGGAAAAATAATAATATCCGACCCTGGTAATGGTAGAATGAATTATATGGAAAGCACTACAGCAAAAAGTCCCATATGGGAGGAAATCAGTGTAATATACTGAAGGGATTAAGCTAATTAGCCTGTGTTCTGTTTGATTTTTTTTTTTCAACTTATTGCTTTATGCTCTCTCTGGATTCTGAATGAACAGGATGTTCAAGGCAAACACGATGTCAACATGATTAACAAAGGCCAGAGTTCAAGACGCATTTTCTACACGAAAGACATATATAAGAATATAAAACGTGAAATATATTTGGTTCAAGACCAATGAGTACTAAAAATGAATAAACCTAGTGGGAAATTAAATCAACAACATTACACAAAACAAGTATAAAAATTGTATGCCAAGTATATGCTTTCAGAGGTTAAAGGTATATGTGAAAGAAGTGAACTATTTGCCATAATCACGTTTGCTCAATACTTCTTAGTAAAAAAAAAGTCACTTTTTAATATATAGCATTTTTTCTTTTCTTTTTTAATGTGACTCAAATCTATTGCTTAAAACTGAGACCTGGGATAATGTGACAGAGATTTAAAGCTGAATGCTTACTTTAAGGATAGACAAAATCCCCTAAAGAATACGTTTTTGTGTATAATACTCTTAAATAGTTATAATAATATGGATAGTGGATGTAATAATACTTACATTTCCATTGCTAAAGGCTATTTCAACAATTATAAAAATTCTGACTGAAACAAATTTCTCTAACACCATGCGTCATGCATGCAGTTATAAAAAAGTGGGATGGTGTGAGGCAAATTTGACACAAGTTAGTGTTACCAACCTGAAGTTGTCCATCTATTCATCCATTTTCTACACCACTTATCGTACTGGGTTGTGGGGAACCTGGAGCCTATCCCAGGAGACGGGGCACAAGGCAGGGTAGACCCTGGATATGATGTCAGCGCACAATGGCACAAACACTCACACGCCCATTGACCCACTACACACAATTTAGAGATGCCTACAAAGCATGTCCTTGGACTAGGAAAGAAACCTAAGTACTCAGAGGCACAGGGAGAACATGCAAACTTTACACACACATATCAGAGGCAGGAATCGAACACCGAAACTTGGAGGTGTGAGGCAAACGTGTTACCCAAAGTTGTTTCTATTTCAAATACAGCTCATACAATAGGAATATTACTCTTCCACTACAGCAATTTGCCTCTTTTTTTTTTTTTTTTTTACATCTATTTATTTTTAGCTTTACTTTATATAGTGGCCACACAAGTCCCTTTGAATAAGCTGTTGTTATGAAATAATAAAGCTGAATTACAGCCGGCACAGTTACAGCAAATAAATTGACACTGACTGACAAGCTGTGAGAATTGAACAGCGCAATGATATGAGAGGTGTTTAAACTTGGGGTTTATCCCATCCCCAAGACATTTTTTGTGTAAGATATCCTGAGCTAAATTACATTACCTCTATATCTTTATAGTAGATAAATAGTATGAAAAGTGAGGCAAGAAATAAATGCAACAATGAAAAAAAAGCCCTGTAACAAGACTTATTTTCCTGTACTTAGCCTTCTAAGGATAATCTTAGTGATCATATTGTTATTGACAAGCATGGACATCTTTTCTGCTCTCTAGGCTTGTGACTCACATACAAGCTGCTATTATAATCAAACCCCCAGGCACTCAGCACAAGAGAATTAAAGCAGCAGCACAATCATTAAAATGGCAGACGTTAGACAGCAGCCATGTTTGAATGGCAGGTAAATCAATCGCAAGTAAAGCTGCATGCAACCCTGCAGTGATTTAATTGCAATCTGGGGGTCTCACCAGAAAAAAAAACAAAAAAAAAACGCTGCCACACACCCTGTGTACATGCTGTGATTAGCTTTGGCACCTAGGAATAGGCTGTGATCAAACTCCAGTCGCCAAAAACAGGGCCCCAGAGCGCCTGCGACAGGCACAAATCGGCTTCATACAGCCTCGGGTAATGACTGCCTAAGACCTCCAGCCGATGTAAGAAGAAAAAACAGGACAAGTAGGTCTATTATTGGAGTGAGGGGATGCTGAAAAAGGCTCCATATTAACGTCACAGTCTGAACACCGCCTCCTTTATGGCTCTTCAACCTTGTCGATCATGATGAAGTGCAGTATAATGAGACGTTCCACTTAAAACACAAAGAAGGAGCTCATATTCTGCGGACTGAACAGGAGCGCATCACAACTTGTGAAACAATGGTAAATTTAAGAGAAATAGCAGTGAGGTTTATTTCATGCAGTCTTTTGTAAAGAGAGAGAAAGAGATGATGGATGAAGGTTTTGCCAGGAAAAGCTAAGCAACTACTGCAACTTTGCTCACTTTCATATTGTCCTGTTTTTTCCTGATATAATAAGCATTTGATATTATCAATGCTGAGCAGATATACAGGTGACATTGAACTGTCCTCAGACACAAACGATTGCGGTAAATGACCTCAAGCTCCACAGCTCATATTGAAATTTGGCTACTCAATTTAAAGCCATATTGATAAATAGACTGTTCTCTGTCTTCAGAGCAGGTGCTTGACTTGATGTTTTTTTTTTTTTTAGATTATCTTCATACAATTCACACCTCTGAGGTTGCTAGTTTTATTGGGTAGCACTCTTGGGACATCCATTTTTTTGATTACATTTTAGTCTCAAGCTCAGCCTCAGCCAGCGTATACCCAGTATGCACTTATCTAGTTATAAGCTTCAGAATCTTGAAAGTTTTAATCTGATTGGCTGCCTGCACACACTTCTGTTTATATGCACTTGTGTGCACTTGTTTGTGATGAGAAAATAAGTTCTGAACACTTGCAGCCCTGTGAGCTTACCAGAACAAGATACAGTCACCCCGTATCTTGTCTTTAAAAGCTATTCCAAAGTTTCACTTGAAGCACTTGTGAGTGAACAAGATGTTTTTTCCAGTGGGCTCAGGGAGAAGTTCAGTGGTTGCTCATTTGTAGTGTATGCCACATGGCCTCCTTTCTGTAAATATAGGTGGTTCTTGGCCAAATTTAGTGACAGAAATGAACAGACTCTCTAGCCACAGTCTGGCTCAATAAACTATTTGCATACAGTCTCTCCCCTTCAAAAACAAAAGACTACCTTTTAAGCCTGAAAAAAGGGGATCTGGTGATTTGAATGCAAATTAGAAGCAAGCTTCCACCCACTAGTCCATTCATTTCTGTCATATGCATACAACACGTCTCAATTTACCCTCCTATCCATTTCATGCACATGATTAAACGCCCTAATTTATGCAGGTGTTGAGTTAGAGTTATCCTACGTTCACAGATTCAGCGACATACAGCAACAAAGCGACCAGAGACTGTTCATTTTCAGAGAGAGCTGGCGACGTCCGGCGACATGATCAACAGCAACTGCTGGTTTATAAAAGTGGGTGTGTTCAGCCTTGAGAAAAGTTTAACTTTATGCAAATGTGGAGCGACTTGGTGCAGCAGCTACCAATGGGAGTGAAGACAGTAGAGCATACGTGATCTGTGGCAAAAAGGACACACAACTTCCCTCTCATCTTGTATGATATCATGCATATATACAAACGTCAAATCTTCCACCAGAATGTTTCATTTTAGCAGCAAGAAAACTGAGTTGGAATGCTAGTTGCACCACCCACTGAGAAACGTATTACTATGGCAACCAGCGGTTGAAACGCATATAGGCAACATCGTAGTACAGCGTGTGAATCGCTGTGTGTGTAAATGTAACATAAGAATAATACAAGATCGAAGAAAGAAGTAAGAAAATGGACAGTAGAAAAAAAAATTTCACTGAAGCCTTACATAAAAAGACAGTTAAGGAAGTGTACTCCTTAATAGTCCTTAACTGTAATCAGCTAACAAATAAAACTGTTTTCCAGTCTCACTTGCAGGCAATTATGTGAACTTTATTTACAGTTAGGTTTTTATTCTTTTTAGACCCTGAATAGATCAGACGTAAATGAAGTCAGAGTTAAAACCTTTTTTATTTATAAATAGAATTAAGTCATCCTTATCAAATAGTTAAATCATTATTGTACAAAAATGCTAAAAGATGATAGACTACTAGAATAAATAAAATTATGTGGTTCAGTGGTTAGCACGTTTGCCTCACACATCCTGGGCCCTCTATTATGTTCGAGTCTCGCTCCCGCTCCCTGTGTGTGTGGAGTTTGCATGTTCTCCCCGTGCTTGGTGGGTTTCCTCCGGGTGCTGCGGTTTCCTCCCACAGTCCAAACACATGCTTCTAGGCTGATTGGAGTCTCAAAATTGCCCATAGTATGTGATTTCGTGAGTGAATGAGTGTGTGTGTGTGTGTGTGTGCGTGTGTGCCCTGTGATGGGTTGGCACTCCAATGCCCGATGACACCTGAGATAGGCACAGGCTCCCCGTGACCCGATGATAGATCGGATAAGCAGTACAGACAATGGAATGGAATGGAATGTTTAGTATATATTTACAATGAATAATCTTATAATAACTTATTATAATGTATGCTTTCGACTGCTTCCTGTTCGGGGTCGCCACAGCGGACCAACTGGTCCGCACAACAACTTGGCAAATGTTTTATGCCGGATGCCCATCCTGATGCAACCCTCCCATTTCTCCACGCTTGGGACCAGCACTGCATCCAGTGGCTGGGGTTGAGGCATGGCTTGGAATCGAACCCAGGCCTTCTGCATGATAGGCGAGAAACCTACCACTGAGCCACCAATGCCCAACTTGTTATAATGTATAATATATCTAAAAGACTTTGATCAGCTCAGGCATGTGGTTCATATGTCAAAAAAGTTTGCATCCATGCCTCTTTTATGCACCTAATGTACCTATTATTTTAAAATATGGCATAATGATATGATAAAAATCCACATCTTTGTATTCTGCTGCATATTTACAAATAACATGTTGACATTAAGCCTTGTAATCTACATGTGTGTTTAAGTTTGGTGTTTCTGTAACATAAGCTGTGTTATCAGTGTTATTTACTGTTTTTATTGTAATTACTTATAACATTCTACCTCAAATACTTGCTAAAACGAGTCCGGTGATTTTCTATGTTTAACAGGAAATTAAGCATTCTTTTTAAAAAAATATTATGAGTACACTCAGAAACCAAGTTACACAAACTCTATACATATAGATCAAAGATATAAAATGATAAATAAACCTAAAACTGTAGGTTTTTGTTCTTAACCAAACTCAAGGTTAATATGTAACAGCTCTTGAGTATCCCATCCTCTGTCCTGCACATATTTTAGTATTTACTCTATCCCAATACAACAGATTCACCTAATCAGCTAATAAACAGACCTTACTGAAGATTAAGTAGACTAACCCAGCCACTGAGGGGTTAACTCTCAGTTTTGGTCTGAAGCCAGGATAAAATAGGAGGGCTGCATCAGGAAGTGCATCTGGCATAAACAACTTGTGCCAAATCAAAATATTCGGATTAGATGATCCTCTGTGGCGACCCTGAACAGCCAAAGGACAACAACAACAACAACAACTGAAGTTTCATTAGACTAAAACCACTCGAATGTGCAGGACAGTGAGTAATCCAGGAGCAGGGTTGGCAACCTGCAGCCCAAGAAAACATGCAGCATCTTCCAAATGCCAGTAAAGAAGAGAGGAGAAATCTCTAGTAAGTTTGATTTCTGGGCTTTATTCAAAATGAAAGATGACCTTTAATATGTCAGACATTTTCCAGCTCTCAAAAGCTTTCTTATGAGCCATTCAACAAGCCTTGCCTACAAGAATTGTCATTCATTTCAAGACATAACAAGCAGCTGATTTGGTTTCTCGCAAGTGAAACCAACCAAGTTTCTCTTACCTTTCATTCCATACTTGTTGCGTCTTCCGTACTTGTTGATCAGCACAAACATCACAATGAGAAACACGCAGCCAAAAGCAGCCAATCCGACAGCTATAGACATCTACAGGAACAGAGGGAGCAGCGGAGCGGGTAATTAAGAACAGCATGGCGTTAACACGGAGCAGAATATAGAAATTGCTCAGGGTGTGAGTAGAAAAGATCACTTAACAGCGCTGAACTGTAAATAAATGCAACAAACAAATGTAACACGCAGCTCACCCCGAACGAGTCCTCGTCCGGCCGGTTCACATCGTTTCCAGGCGTGGGGTCTCCTAGTTAAAAAAAAAAAGCAGGCTCTCAAATGTGCAAATGTGAAACAATATGCAAGTGATATCAGGCTTTGTACTTTTGTTAAACCGTCATTATATAACAAAGAAAATGTCATGGTATTAAGGTGAATAATTTTATGCACATGTGACTTTAAGTGCACTCACAGGAAGCTGTGGAAATTAATATGAGTCCCTGATTTATTAAAGAGGAGGAAGTACAATGCAATCGCAATCTGAAGCCAGGTTCATTTTGGCTGGAGAGAAATGCATTTTGTAGCCTGGCGAGTTCGGCACTCGAGATCAAAGGGTAATTCCAAGCTAATTAATTGTCCAATAATGGAAAAGGTGCCATGGGTTAAAGTGATATCAAAGCAGGTTTAACAGGAAGCACGGGCCTTCCTGCTCTAAGCTTATGCTATTTGTTCAGTTTCATTCTCCGTTTTCTAAATTGTGTACTGCACCAAGTTTCAAGTAGCATTTAATAAGCAGAGATTGAATGGATTTAAGGCGTATCAGCATATAGGTGCACAGATGACAGGACAGAGGCTATGACTATTTTATTATTTACTATTACTTTTCTTATTGCTCATTTGCAACATTTGTAGCAGGACAATAGAAAATGGGACATCTATCAAATTTAGGAAGTTAGTTGCCAGTAATTTAAAAGAAAATCTGATTAAGAAGAGAAAGACTACAGTAACACATGAGAGAGCACTGAATAGCTGGTTAATGACTGTCGTTTAGTGTTTTAAACATTATAATACTGATGATTAAATAGATTTTCAAGAGCATCACAAGGGTCAAGCAAAGTTCACTTCTTAAATTGCTTAGACACACAATTCTGAAAATATTCTGTGCCAAAGAAACACTCACCATACTCGATAATTCCTTTCACCGCAGACAAAAAGAGAAAGAGACGAAAAAAAAAACATGTTAAATGGATTTCTCCAAGAATTAATCAGTATCTGAACAGCTAACCACCGTCATTGTCAAAAGCACCACATTTACATGTGAGACTCAAAAATCAAAAGCCTACCGTCCATGTCGGGAAACGGCGGTGCCTCCAGGAAATGTCCAAAGACAGTTTTGGTGACCGACCCGAGTGGGTTAGTGGCCACCAGTGTGTAGTTCCCATTATCATGGTGTGTAGGGTTTTCAAAAGTCAGGCAGCCTTCCAGGTAGTCCTTATAAACCTCCACCTCCATGTGGATGTATCTGGACTTGATCTCGCTGCCTTTGTGGAACCACTTTAGTGTAGGATGAGGGAAACCTCTCACTGTGAACTCGATGCAGGTGTGGTGTCTGCGTTCAGGTTCATCCAACTTTATAATAACTGGGGGAACTGATAGAGGGAGAGGAGGAAAATTAGTGAGTAAATACAGATGTTCCTTTCGATCAAAAATATTCAACTAAAATTTAGGAAGATCAAGTTACACCATGTTTCCAGATAAAATATGAAAAATATGACCGAATGACTGCACGACTAAATACAATATTGTGATTCTGATATCAAATTCCTCTTAACCATTAATCATTCGTGACATGTTCATGACTAGACTAGACTAGAGCTTGGACTTTTCTTACAGCACTCATAACCTCAACTGACTCTTTACACAGCACAGAGTCTTTGTACAGAACCCACAAATTTATACACAAAAATTGCACATAATTATACGTATACACAGTTATTCATAACAGTCATCCTATATTCACACCACTGTATCTCATCAGTATATATTTTTCCACTCTACAGCTATTGCCACTTTATTTCATTTGCTACTCTACTTTGCATAGCTATTTCCACTTGATCTTATTTTATTTGATCTCGTTTTTATTTTTTATTTTTTTTCATCTTATCCTTTTTCATTTTATTTCACTGAATTTGATAGTTTTCAATTTTTTTAATCCCTCTTTTTGGCCCTATCCTACTTGATTATATTTTTTTATAAAACAGACAGTCGGAAAAAAACATTTCCCTGCATGACGTACTGTGTATGATTGTGTAGGTGAAGATGACCAATAGAATTTAAATTTGGAATTGAATAAATCAATCAGTTCAAAATGGTCTGATTTGCTCACTGTTTTTTCATATGATCAATTCTGACTAGTGCCACAGACACAGAACTGTGGAGAATAAACACATGATTTTCTGTTAAAACTTAAAAAGTCTTCGAAAACTCCTTTCTTAGTAATTTGCCTGAAAAAACTGAAGTTCTCTTAAATAATTAATACATGAATGCATGTGATTGGATGAGAAACAGTTGAGGATCTGCTACAGAGCCATGATAGTTTGGGTTCAGAAACTTGTTAAACTATGAACAGTTTTTATTTCATATGTTTATTGTCTCTGAAATACTCATTTTTCAAGTAAACGGTTTGGTTACCTCACATACTTTACTAGCTCCACATCTGGAATACAGTCCACATTTTGACACCTGTTCTAAGCTACTAATTATATTACATAAACTATTACTATATGGACTTTTTACTATATAAACTATTGGATGATTTGAGTGCTAATGCTGATGTGAAGTTTTTTTTTTTTTTTTAGATACAGGAAGCACTAAATATCCCATTGGAAAATCTGAGTTGTATTGAACATATGACAGGCAATTGTTATGACATCCTCAGCTAGAAGAACCAACCAAATCCTATCATACAAATGATTTGATTTTTGTTGCTGTATTGCTTTATCAAGACTAAAGTGCATGAGTGAGTGTATGTAGAATTGAGGTTGTTGCATATTCATCTATTCATCCATCTATTTTCTGTACCGCACATCCTATACAGGGAACTTGGAGCCTGTCTAATGCCAAGAGACACCCTGGACAGGGACACAATCACACATATATTCACAAACCCATCCACACACTACGGAATATTTAGAGATACCAGTCGCCTACAACACATGATGCATAAAGGGTGGAGGCAGAAATCAAAATCCTAGCTAAGGAGGAGCTAACCACAAAGGCACAGTGCCCCATTGCATATTCATAGTATTTGGATTTTTCAAGCTAGCATCCCATGATTTTTTCTGCTGATATTGACCTACACTTATCTGACTTCATCTCTGCTTTCATTTAAGGATGGTATCTAATCAACATCTAATCATGCAGCATTACAATGTATTACATGATTTTTTTTTTTTGGTAAGTGTTTCTTTTTATTATAATCCTCAATTGATGCTAGGAAAAGCACTGACTAAAATAAGAGGAAGCATTTAATGCCCCAACAAATTTCTTGATTGAGCTCCTTCAATTTTTCAGCAACTTAAAATCAATGGTGCTGGAATTCCTCTACAAGTATTTCTACTGTGTTTTTGTGTACTGTGTAGTGTTAGCTCTTAAATATAGTGTATTCGAGTATGCAGGTTCTTAACTGCAAGAGAAGAGATGAGACAAGTCCCAAATGACACACAGATCATAGCCGTTACTGGATAGTAAAAAAAAAAAAAGCTATCAAGCCTTGAAAGTGTAATAAAATCCACCTTGTATTAAACCTTTCAACATTTTATCGGTCTAGCAAAGAAAAGCTTTTTCGGCTGAATATGTGCCACTGAACAATGCTAAATTAGGTCTCCAAACGGAAAGTGGTTGTTAAATCCAAGAATGTAATCTTGCTGTCACAAAATATACATTAGTGCTCGTTTTTCAGATTAAGGCAGCGTGTGATCTGGCATCAAAATGAGAGAACATCATAACTGCCAGTTGATCGCTCTCATCCACAACTGAATTGATTTGATGTTTTCTTTTTCAGAGGTTCAAACTGATGGGCTGATGACTGATATATGCCTCCCTTTATGCTTGGAGCTGCCCAAAACCAACCAAATGATGCTCAGCTTAGGGATTTAAAATCAGCACGCTGCAGCATCCCTCACTCACTTTACACGCCCTCTCCACTATATAGGGTGTTATTTACAGAGTCCTGCTGAAGCTCCCAAACACACAGAGAGAGATCCATTTACCTCCTCCAAATCTACAATAGCTGCAGTATCCTTTTATAGATTTTTTATAGCACAGCTCATCTCAGCTAAAAAGAAAATCTCTGGTTGTTGAGTAGCAGTAAGTGAAGGCAGACTTGTAGTGCAATGTTCAAGGTGAACTAAAGTGGCCCTTTAGAGGAGAGGAAAAAGTGCGAGATTATACCACAGATGTAGACCATCAGAAAAATCTTGGATACGCAACAAGACAAAAAATAATCAGAAAATTTTAGGAAAATGTGCATCTTTGTTAAGCTGCAAATAAAGCAGTAGAGCCAGAATCCTAATTATTCATAAAATAAGGAAAAAGAGAAAAAAATAAAATAAAATAAAAACAATCAACAGTGTAGTTGTTACGGGGGCAAGTGCCCCGGATGGACCACTAGGGGGCTTCAGCAGGGGTTTTGTTTATTTATCCATGTGTTTGTTCTAGCCACGCCTTTACCTAATGTGTTCATGCTTGTCACCTGTTCCTAATGTGTGTGTAATTATGTTCCTTATTTATAGTGGCCGTCTGTCTCCCTTTCTTTGCCAGTCTTCGTCTTAGTGTATGTCCGTGTGCTTCTATGTTGTTTATTTAATAAAACCCCTGTCCGCTGTCTAACTCCGCGTTGGGTCTGCTTCCTTTACACCGGCTGCATCATCATCTTCATCACCACCATAATCTGTAGCAGCGATCCGTGACAGAAAGACTGGCCTAAACCGTACAGACCCAACGCGGCGCGAGGTATGCGAGGCTTCCTTTTTTCCCCTGATCTCCCTAGCACGCCCCGTTTGGATTTTTTGTTCCCTCCGGCACATCTTTCCGCGTCTGTTTTCTCCATAGCGGAAAGATGTTTTTAACCTGCCTTTTTTTTTCTTTTTGTGCCGGCACTCGCTCCGCTATTTTCCCTGTGAGGAATACGTCTCCGTTTCCGGTGGAGCGTATTGCCTCACTTCCGTCGGCGGAGTGGAGTACCGGCTACCCTCGCTTCAGTTTTTTGAGTTTTTCGTTTTTCCCGGAGTGGATTTTTTTTTTCCTTTTCTCCCTATAGACCTGTTTTCCTGATCCGGTGAGGTCTCCTGCTTGGATTATTTTTTTGTTTTTCTTCGGTATGGGTGCATTGCTCCGCCTCTTTCCTGTGGGGGGCGTTTTTCTCTTCCTGTTTCCATACAGGACGCCGCCTCACTTCTGTCGGCGGAGGATGGCCCCGATGAGACCTGTTTCTTCTTCCTCTACACCGCCGGGACTCGCTCCGCCTCATTCCTCATCGGCGGAGGAGATCGCCGGCCACACCTCCCTCCCTCCCTCCCTGTGGGGGCCTTCGGCCCAGCCGGGCTGAGGTCGTCGCTCATCTCGACTACGCGTCAGGGGACGTTGTTCGGTGCTGCTGCTCGGCGGTGGACGTCGTTCGGTTCTGCTGCTCGGCGGTGACGTCGCTCGGCCCCCCTGCTCGGCGGTGGATGTCGCTCGACGCTTCTGCTCGGCTGTGGACGTCGATTGGGACCCTCCGGCCTTACCGTCGTGCCCGTCTCTCCCCCCATTTGCCTCGCTTTGCTCCTCGCTCCTCCCACTCACCTCACCGGGTACCTCGCTCCCGCCTCCTGCCTCGCCTTGCACCTCGCTCCCCCCACTTGCCTTGCCTTGCTCCTCGCTCCCCCCCCTTGTTGCCTCTCCGTGTTCTTCGCTCCTCTCTGGGTTTCCCTGGTCCGAAGGGTTTTCCGGACTAGGGGGAGGGGTTGGCGCGTCGGGAGCCGCGCCGTGGGGGGGGGGGTACTGTTACGGGGGCAAGTGCCCCCGATGGACCACTAGGGGGCTTCAGCAGGGGTTTTGTTTATTTATCCATGTGTTTGTTCTAGCCACGCCTTTACCTAATGTGTTCATGCTTGTCACCTGTTCCTAATGTGTGTGTAATTATGTTCCTTATTTATAGTGGCCGTCTGTCTCCCTTTCTTTGCCAGTCTTCGTCTTAGTGTATGTCCGTGTGCTTCTATGTTGTTTATTTAATAAAACCCCTGTCCGCTGTCTAACTCCGCGTTGGGTCTGCTTCCTTTACACCGGCTGCATCATCATCTTCATCACCACCATAATCTGTAGCAGCGATCCGTGACAGTAGTCAACCAGTGTTGACAATTAGACAACGCTGTAAAGGCATCGATTTACAAAAGGTTGAAACTACACAAATACCCAGGCGGTTTTTGGTGTTTCCACCCAATAAATGGAAAATAATGCATGGTCTATACAAATAGATTAAGTTAGCACCTTCAGTGTGATTTACTGCAGCCTAAAAGTCACTTTATGAAGACAAAATAAAACATTCTCAAAATGATGTCTCAGTATCTCAAAATTATGAAATATCACCACGGCAAAGTTTTATATTTCATATTTGCCACATATTTGTCTACAATGCCAACAGCCATACACACCATGCATATTGCCAAGGCCTGGCACAAGCCATTTAAGAATGTACCCCTAGGATACACACACACACCCCTTGTGAATTGTAAACAGCTGTAACCCATAATAGAACTATAACTCATTCTAATGCAATATTCAATATTGCTTACACATACAGTCAGCCTTTTTTCCCCTTCCTTTTCTTTTTTGTCTAGCTGATTTATCTGACATCTTAGTAAGCTTGCACGAATTAAAGTATCTAATATCTAGAGATACTCCGAATATGAGAAATCGTCTGTAATTAGCCGTAAATATTCATATTGCTGTGAAAACTCAGCAGACTCAAGCATTTTACAACAATAGGTGCATTTTTCTAAATTATCTGAAAGATGCATAGGCTTAGACCATCACAGTTTGATCAAATAGGTGCATTTCAGACAGTCCAAATCTGCATAATCTAATCTAATCACCCTAGACAGCTTCTCCGTTTGTCTTTCTATGATGACAGTGCCGCCAACAGCATTTAAAGGGAGGGTTTCTTCACACAGACCTTATGAACAAAACACACTCTTGTCAGCACTCTTTGACTGCGTTCCTGTCCTATTTTCAACAGTTTCTTGACATTTTGTCACTTTCAATCTATTTTGCACTTGACAACCTTTATGCAGACATGTGGCAGATTTCAATATCTAGGCATTGCTATTAACATCCATTAGCACAAGCGAAAACTTAAAGTCCATATGGCATCATTAACAGTTATTCACTGTGAAGCAGCCATAACATGCCCACACAGCGCACTAGCAATGTATCAGATTACACACGAATTACAGATATTAGTGAATTAGTATTTTATCATGTTTGAAGGGTGGGTCAATTTCCACCTCCACTGTGTGTGCACTGAGCTTACAAGTTCTCCCACAGAGGTTACATGCTCAAGGGTTTCCTCCGGATAGTCCAGTTCCCTCCCCAAGTCCAAAGATATGTGTTGTAGTGTGCAAATGGGGTTGTGTGTGTATGTGTGTTTGTGCCCTGTGATGTTCAGTGCCCCCCCCAAATTGTGTCCCAGGCCCCTGGGATAATCTTCAGGTTCCATCATGAGACTGTATAGAGTAAGTGGTAAAAATGGACGGATTAATTAACAGTCTTCATTTGGGATCTGCACTGTGATGGACTGTTGTCCTATCCTGGGCATATTCCTATCTTGCATCCATTGTTCCTGGGATAGTTTGTAGATCCACTGCAGCCCTGATCAGGATAAAGTATTTACTGAAGATGAATAAATGAATATTTTGCACCACAGTATTTCAAGGCCTATTTATTTGCCCTATCACTGAGAATTTAGAATTTTGATGTGAATCCAAGTGATGCCCCAAGAGAGCATAATGGGCCCTGATCTCTGGCCAGGAAAAATAATTCTCTCCCTGTGGAATTAGAGATTATCACAAAATTATGGCAAGAGTAAAAAGGTGCATTGGTTGGTCAGGTGACACAGTGTGAAACACTTCTGAGGTTTCTTTTTCAGACAACTTTGCTGACACATCCATAATATGTATTCAGTTTTTGAAAAAAATTTATGAGAAAGTAGAAATGACAGATAACAGAACAGTCAATTTAGTAATTTTGGCTTGAATGAAAGGGTTACAGCTTGTATGGTATTCAGAGGAAGCACAGCATGAACTCAGTAGATCATTACAAACTTAAAAAAGAGACGGGACAGAGAGAGAAATCTTGACTGCCTATCTGGCTATAAATGTGTGTAATAGTTTGCCTTACATCATTCTTATTATGCCATCAGTGAGACCTCGAGATATAATCCATTGCTCAGCTCTAATAGTTTCATTGTCACACTATTGATATATAGACATAAGTGCTTAAGATCATTCCTAATTACAGACACACCAATACCTTTGAGGGTTGAAGCTGCTGCATGTCATATAATCACACACTTCAGTCACTCATATCCAGCACTGTCATTCCACAGTCATTCCTTAACAAGGAAAGCAATAGCACTCTTCATTGTGTTGTCACAGCTAAACATCCCGAGCGCGCCTCCTTGGGTCGGAGCTGTCATTTCATTTTACTGTCAACGTCGTTCATCGACGCGGCGATTAAACTAAATGGCTTCCTCTATGCGGTGGCTTAAATTCATGTGCTATTTATTAAACATAATGTCTCTTGAGCAACACACTCTTCCTTTAGTGCCTGGAATGTCTTCGATGCTGAGATATACTGGCTCTTATGGAAACTACTGCCAGACTGGACACTCAGTAGGGTTACATCCTGGGCTCAGCTCTCCAGCACAACGCCACACCCCACACACACACACACACACACACACACACACACACACACACACACACACACACACACACACACACACACACACACACACACACACACACACACACACACACACACAGAGAGAGAGAGAGAGCGTACAGTGTGTTACTGATAGCCCACTACCTATAATGAAGCATTTTCCCAAAATGGAACATCTATTTCGGTAATTAAATTCCAACTGGTGTCTTTCTTTTCACCTTCCCTGCCTTCTAAGTGTTTCTGATTACACTTACATAAAAGCTTCGGGGTGCTTTCTTGTTAATTGGCCTATCTGATCATTTGCCATCTTGTCATCATTTTAAACTTCTTGAGGAAGTACAGTGAGATTGTATCTCTCTCTCCCTCTCTCTCTCTCTCTCTCTCTCTCTCTCTCGCTCCCTCCATATATATATATATATATACATATATGGAGAGAGCGCGCGCGAGAGAGAGAGAGAGATTGGATTGAGAGATTGGATTATCAAACGATTATCTAAGATTTCATCAGACCTTCCAAAATCATGTGGGTATGTGGCTATTCTGAACCATCCCTAGCTGTAAATGGGTGTGTGCATGATGTCCTATGATGGCTTGGCTTCACTTTAAAGGTGTATTCAAACTATTTATAGAATGACTCTGGATGCACCACAACCCTGACCAGGATAAAGTAGTTACTAAAAATGAATGAATGGGTTCAGTTTCTAATGTAGTAATTTACTTTATCATATATTTTTTCTAAAAATGTAAAAAACAGAACAGGAATGATTGTTCTTTGCTCACCAATTACTGGTGATACAGAGTAATGGATATATTAAAAGATTTTTTATCTCATATTATATGCCTTATCTGACTTGCATTGGAATGGCAAATAATGAATCATTATATTTCAATTAAAGGCACTTAAACCAATCGATTCCTCACTAATGTTAAAAAAGTCATTAAGACAATGAAACGGTGATCAGACACTAAGTAGATATTATAAGGATGTCGTCAGCAGTGCTGGAGTGCAGCACAGTTCATCTAATCTTGATTTCCACATTATGCCATGGTTTTGGAGAATAATCTGGAAGTCTTCTGTGCTTTTTATTTGCATATTTGGTTCCAATCCAACACCAGATAGCTGTGACTCGGGGAACTGTTGATGGTGGAGCTTTAGGGAATGGTAATTTCTTTGCCATTACTTCAATTCAAGCACCTGAGTGCTTCACTCAGGCTGAGATTCAACTACAAGACAATAATACAATAATTCAGTGAACAATTTTCACAGACCATGACATGTAGTACTGTAGTGTAGTCATACATTTCTGCATACTACAGATGTAAATGTTAGTCTATATGTACTGACAGTATTTTCACTGAGACTAATTCCTATAATCTTCCAGCAAATCGTATTCAAGAATACAGTTGAACAGAAATATTCCTGAACCAACTTGAACGTTTTACAGCCACTGACCCATTTAAATCCCCAACACAGTTGATAAATTATCTATTACAGTAGCCTAACAATGATAATGTAGATTTTATTTATTATTTATTTTAATTTATGATACTTCCTTTGAACAGCTGTAATTTCTATTCAGTTCAATTTTATTTGTGTAGAGCTTTCAACAATGGACATTGTCTTTAAGCAGCTTTATAGAAATCTAAAAATTCTGAATAAAAATTATAAAGTTATACTTTAAAATTTCTATTTATCCCTAAGGAGCAAGCCAGAAACAATGGTGCTAAGGAAAACTCCCTGAAAGGATAACAGTTGTTCATCTCCCAAACCAGTGGAAGGGTAACACAGTTCTTGATTTGTTGTTCTCCAAAACCTGGAGTTGTTGGAGCAGGAGTAGTGATACCTGTAGCCAGCGCAGTTTCCCTGAACAAAGAGAACTGGTAGAACTTTGTGTGTCAAATGTTTGTGTTCTGTTTCACTTTACACAAAACACTAACACTAAAAACAAACCGTAATAAAATTTCTTTAAAAAGTTTTTAAAAATTCATATGTATATTATGGTTGTATTACTGGTATTAGCCAATAAGGCTTAAAATCAATCGGTAATTAACAGAACAAAAGAGTAAGAGTTTTCTTTTTTATGTTCTAATCTGTTGTATTTACAGTAACTACTGTTATCAGTCAGTAGTGTAGAATTACTTTTTTAATCAAGTTCATTTTATCTCATAATATCATCATATATACCTACCAGTCCTCAGTTACAGACCATTCGCTAAAGATTTTCGCCCAGCTAAGCGCAGATGACTCAATGGTCTCTTAATGCATGTAATTACACAGCTGCCTGTCACAACAACTGACCCCTGTGCATGTGTGTGATGTGTGCATATGTGTGAAAAAAAATCACATCTCCATTTCAGGAATTAAACCACTGTGAATTAAAATTACTGCACTGCAGCCTGAGCTCATTAGTTACTCAAAAATCCACCAGATTATAAAGTAAAAGAAAATTGTCTACAACGGAGATTTGGAGAGTTATTAAAGGTAGTAAACAAACACCTTCAAGCATTTACCAAGGTAATGTTTTGGAAGCTCCACAATGTTTGCAGATGTTTATTGTAGGCAGCATCCTTGAATTTTAAGAATTTGTGTTATTATGTGGCAGATATTATCCACTGTAACTTCATACTGTCTATTCTTGTTAGGGTACATACTGGAAACTATAATTTATGGCTTTGGAGCTAAAATGAGATTATGCGAATGCAAAACAGTTTTGCAGATTTTTTTAAGAAATCACCAAAAAAATAAACCTTAGCAGCATTAAAAACTAGAAGAGAAAGCATACAATGCTAAATCTGAGTTGATTTCATATAATAATTACGACCTCGTGAGACTGTTTGAATATAATAATACTTTGAAAGCTTTTAACATTTTGACATCTTCAATTAAATATTATACTGCCAATAAAATGATTTCCCTAAAGGCATCTAGCTCAAAAATGTTCAATTCATTATGATTATACTAAAAGAGTGAGGGCCACTTACATTGCACAGCCAGCTGAAGAGACATGTTGGTCATGCCGACCACGTTCGCAGAGATGCAGGTGAGGACGAAGTCGTTGTCATCCCGGCTTACATTGACGAGAGTAAGGTTGATGGAGTGAATGTTTGGCCAATAGACGTTTGACTAGAGGGCAGAGAAACAAATACCAGATAGCATTATGGAGGTATCAATACATGTCTATGTGACAATCTATGAGCTCTATGAGCATGCAGCAAGTGAATGGACATCACCTGGTGGGTGTTGATAGAGTGAAGTCCTTTCACGGTCCAGTCCACATCAGGTAATGGGGAACCTGAACCGTTACAGCTGACTGTGATGTTGTCTCCCTCCATCACCGTCAGGTTACTGTGAGTTACGCTGATATCAGGGAGGTCTGCATTAGAAAGAAGACAAGATCAAGCTCAGTGTTAGGATTCTTGTAAGAATAATCTATAGCCACTCAAGGGGGTTGATGAGAGATACAGTGTATTCTCAGCTGGTTATAGTAGATTTTTAATTTAAGATCGTTGTACCAGTTGGAAAGAAGACTGCATTTTTTACTAAGACTGAGTGGGATCAATTGCTAGATTCTTTCAACGGTAAATGCTTTAGGGTACTTTCTAATATAGTCTGTTTGAATCCCTGGTTTGAAAACCCTGCTGTATTTTCCTCCTGTGTGGATTGTTTAGGCAGGTCAGACCACAGCAATCACACACAGGCCCAAAACATGATCTCTTTCTGCTATCAAGAGAACTCTAGTATAGGTCAATTGCCGCGAGAAAGTGACTTGACTCTGAATCAACCAAAGAAATGTACAAAAAGATCAAACTTCCTGTGTATTTTGTGCTGCGAGTGACATTTTTTTGTATGTACAAGTTGGTAAGATATGCAGATATGTCATGTATACTGGATATTTGGGTTGACAAAAAAAAAGAGAATATAAAAGCTGGATCTGGTATACAAAATGAATTAGCTATTTATGTAATTATTTCATTGTTCCATCTTCTCCATGCTTGGGTGATTTTGTGATTTCTATGCATACTTGGCAAAGCATCACTGACCATGCTGTTCAGCCTCGTACACCCCAAGCCATTTTTGCATTTTGCTTTTTGTGTTTGCATTTTTTGTAAAACCAATCCAAAACATCAAACAGCAAACAAAGCAAAAGTATTCATTTTATTCTTATTCAGATTTGGATGTGGAATAGATGTGGAAGAGCCCTGAAATATTAGTCAGTGCACTGCAATCGGTCTCATATTTATAATGAGCAAGATTTTAGACCTAGCATGGTTACTGTGGGTTAAAGATGTAAACTACTTGAGCAAGTGTGTAGTTCTGTCTATAAATACAGTATAGATTATCACAGTATAGTATTTCTGGGTGTATCCCTGTATTAGCAGTTATTCTTATCACCAGAGGCCAAAAAAATTAAGTTTGCATCTGTTTTGGTTGTGTCCAGGTTCAGCATTGAATTCCTTTGTCATGTCACACTCTACAGTGGAGGTCTACATATGAAAGTAGACACTCTATTATGTCTTTATGAAGTTTTAGTTTTTTATAAGTATTTCTGTTTTTACTTAGCTTACTAGTGGCAATATATCCATAGAAAAATTCCAAAAAAATTAAAATGCTTTTTTTCACACAAATCTTTATATTTTCAAAGTAATTTATGCTCTCTGAGATGCCCCAAGTGCTTGTTCATAAGGATCTAAATTTCGAAGACCTTATCTTCAACCACTAAAATTCTGTGTAAGGTTATCCCAACAGAGGTAAAAAAACATTTTACACTGAAAACCAACAGAGTCCTGACTTGTTTTCTATCAGACTTGCAGACAAGTTACTGACTTTTAACCATACCTCAAGCGTGAGATAAAACCTAGCCAGAATAAATTTTTTCAAATCCCTTCCTTCCCACACTGCGTACGAAGTGACTTGTTTCTGATATACAGCATACATTTGCCTGGATATCAAAGCAACAACTGCAACAGCTCCTGACTATTAACGGTGCTCAGAAAAGGTTTATACCACAGTGAGCGATGTTCATTGAACGCAGGCGGATCTTGTTGGCTCCAGTCTTGCAGTAGAGCTGCTGGGTTTGTAAACCTGCCTCCCCTCTCTGCTGCCACAGCTGGATCCAGCGAATCTCACAGCCACAGATGAACACAATCCCCTCCAGTCGCCTGCACACAGTCAGGTCAAGCAGAGCACAGATAGGAGACATGATTAATTCTTACATTATGGTGATAAGAGTGCAACATGTTACATTAGTGAGGAATACAGAGTGCTTTGGAGTGTGCTGTTATAAGAAATGTCGTGTTGTGATGTGGACTGGTATGTGCTGTTTGTGTTACCACACCATAAATACGTTTTGTGGGGCAATGGTAGCTCAAGAGTAAGGCAGTGGTAGCTCAAGTGTGGGGCAGTGGTAGCTCAAGTGTGGGCCAGTGGTAGCTCAAGTGTGGGGCAGTGGTAGCTCAAGTGGTTAAGGCTTTAGGCTGTTGATCAGAACAGCATTTGTTGATCAGAATAGGTCATCTGTTGATGAGATTCTCTGCTGTTGCTGTTTTGCACACATTTCAAAATGCCACCAAATGCTGCTATTACAGAAGTGTATATGTTTACAAGAACCCTCTTTGTATACAGTTCTCTTATTTTTGCACATTGTACTGTATAACATATCATACAGAATGTATACTTGTCGGCGCTATTTTGTGTATCTGCCCTGTACAGTTTTGTTTGTATTGTTGGTCTGCACTGTCTTTTTGTCTTGCACTGTTTGCACTAGGTTGCACACAATGCACTTTATGTGGCTAGGACAACTTACTTTTAGTCCTTAGCTCTGTGTTGTATTTTGTAGCTCTATGTTGTTTCATGCAGCACCAGGGTCCTGGAGAAAAGTTGTTTCATTTCAGTTTCTACTGTGTCAGTTATATATGGTTAAAGTGACAATAAAAGCTACTTGACTTGACTTGACTTGACTTGAGAAGATTGGCATTCAAGCCCAAGCACCACCAAGCTGCCACCACTGGGCCCCTGAGCAAGGCCTTCAACCCTCCCTGCTCCAGGGACACTATATCATGGCTGACCATGTGCTTTGACCCAACCGCGAACGTTTCATCACAGGGATATGTGATGAAAGAATTTCACTGTGCTGTAATGTGTATGTGAATTTCGTGCTGTAATGTATAAATGTGTAATATGTGTAATAACAACACATTTATTCACTCTTAGTGTGAATGAGCCATTACAATTTCATTTATATAATATTAGAAGGAGTGCATTCATATAAAACTGTCATTTATTTTGCAGCCTGAATGATTGTCAGAGCTGTGCTGTAAAAAAAAATAAAAATCAATGACTTCTGACATGAAATTATCCAACAGATACGTAAATTTGAATTATGTTTTTTTTTTTTTAAAAAAAAGGTCACATCAAACTACTCAACAGTGAGTTGTTCTGAAACTCCCCAAACCTTTAGAGACTCTGAAGTACTTTGATTTTATGCAGCAGCACTAATAGAGGACAAAACCATTTCATCTTTGGCTTAGAGGTCAACAAAACAAGTGTGAAAAGCAGGAGAGAGAATAATTTGAAAAATAAAAAGGGTCTAGACACTAATTCCATCCCCTATTATGATTACGCTGTTACAATGATAAGAGATATGTAAACATAAATATTTTCTTTATTTTCCTGCTTATATTATCCAGCAAGGATCGGGACACTTGGTGATTTGCAATGTTCTATTATCATTAATTCTACTGCATCCAATAATCTATTGTATGACAAACAAGAGTAATTTGCAACGAGCATGCTGAACAAATAAACAAGTATTTGGACAGTCACTATACATCAGTAATTACTGACCTAGAAATTATTATTATCTTCACAATAGCAGAATTCAACATTGCAACTTGAATGAAAAGATTCTACAAACTGCACTGTATATCATTATACACAGGCTTTCATCTCAGCATGATGTCCTTCCAATAATCTCTATGTCTGAGACTGAAACCAGTACTTCACTGTATGTTTTCAAACACTCCATCACTTTGCAAACCCTTTCATGCAATCTGAATGAATCTGTAGTGTGCTATTTGCTTGATTTAGCCTGCAGCCACAGTCCAGAGAACACATGCTTTGAAGTGAGCTCACAGGTTTCTATGCATTTTCTTTTGTCTTCTTTTGCACCCACCGGAGCAACTCGTCAGAAACAGCACTGCATTCGCAGGATCAGATATACATTTTTTTAGCTCAGTTCTGAGCTGGTAATGAGAAAATGAGGCATTATTTGAAATAAAACAGAGTAAAGGATGAAAAGAGATGACTGGACTGGAGCAGAAAAATGGAAAAATTACAACAATCAATCATTTGTCTGTGCAATAGATGCTTTATTGATGTATAGGAGGGTAGTCCTTTGTGTGCTAGCAATTCTTTGCTAGGCATGATTCACAAAACAGGAATGCAAATATATATTTTTAATGGAAGAGACAATAAAATTCTTCTACATTTAAAGACATATGAAGAATCTAAGTACAATAAGGCACACTGTTCAATAAAAAAAACAAGGGTCCTCTAAGGATAACTGCTTCTCAGCCCAAGGACCCAGGAATAGATAACTGAGCTGAATGACATGTTGTGCTGGGTAAGTCATATTTTTCCCTGTGACCACTTTTGGCGACGTGCCCAAGTATAACAGGAGTAATACTGAGAAATGATTTTTCTGGCAGTGCTCCATGCATCAGGCTGAAGGCGCAGACCAGGACAATGGCAATATGGTGATATATATTCAGTACATTGTGCACATAGCGTGCACTCGCTGACCACACCTGTACATCTGCACAGTCATGCAATTATCCAAGAAGCCGATCATGCATAAAATCATGCAGATACAGGACAGTTACTGTTTCAGCATCAGAATGGAGGAAAATTAGGATTTTAGTCATTTTGAATGTGGCATAATTTCTGAAGTCAAATCAGCTGGATTGAGTTTGCCAGAAGCTGCATAACACCCTGTATTTTTTACATATAGCAGTTTTTTACACAGAAAAATGTAATAAGAAAAACATCTAGTAAGCAGAGGATTTGCTGGTGGAAATGTCTTTTAGATAAGAGACATGAGAGAGGTCAGAGGAGAATGGCACACTAGTTCAAGCTGACATCAAGGCTACTGTGTGGTGACTCAATTAAACACTCCTTACAACTGTAGTGAGTTAAAAAGCATCAGCTTGCATAACACATTGAACCTTTAAGCAGAACACGTTTACATTTACAGCATTTGGCAGACACCTGTATCTAGAGCAACTTATATTTATCTCTTTTATACAACTGAGCAGTTGAGGGTTAAGGTCCATGCTCAAGGGCGTTGAACTCACAACCTCGTCTTAACCAGTGTGCTACCACTTGCCAGAAGGCCACCTTGGATTCCACTTATATCAGCCATGAACAGTAATCTGAGGCTACAGCAAGCACAGGCTCAGCAAGACTGAACAGTTGAAGACTGCAAAAATGTTGTTTGGTCTTTGTCCTCTTTAGGACATTTCTTCAATAATATATCTGGATATAAATTCACAAACACTGACCGCTCTTTTGTGTAGCATTTGAACTTGGCTACTGAACCGCCCAGAGAGAGCTCGAGTATTCTGATGGCAGTTTTAGTCATCTGGGCGCATCATCAAAATCCTGCAGATGTGAACGCACATATAGTGCCTAAGAGCTTAGAGCACTGACAGGGCTTCTTCTGTCAGGAAAGATAAAGTGGACTCTGCCGGATTCAGGCGGGGCTAAGAGTGCAGGTGGGCACTTTATCAGCGATTCTCACGCTGAGCTTCACTGAAATAATTACAAACAAACTGCAACACCCACCTGGTAAATAAGCCTAATTCACTGTGACTGATGGCTGCTTCAGGTTGGAAGAAAAAAACTACTTTCAACATTTTACTGAGAATGCAGAACCTAGTCTGGCACATATTTTCCACACAAATGACATATTTTTAAAACTTGAGGAAATAATATTGCTCATTTTTTAAACAAGCATGCATACAGTCAAAGACCTGACCATAAACTTAGACGAGACCATTTCACTGTAACCCACCGGTAATAAAAACAAGGCTGTAATTAGCAATGAGGACACAGATGCTTTTGTTTGCATCTCCAGTTGTCATATTTAATGCTGAATCCACAACATCCTGATAATGTCATGGCAGAATTTACGATATTTAGACTTGTTACATTTTAACACCCAATCTGTAGTGATGATTAGTTGTAGCTTAAGAGAACACTTTATTTTCCTGTATCACACATTATGTTTAGCTACCTCTTTACTGAACGCACAGCACTGAGCGTGATCATTAAAAATGAACAAAAAGATGCTATGAACTGTGCACATACAAAGGACCTCATGTCTGAGAGCACTGAGCACTGTAAAGTAAAAAAAAAAAAAGTCATCATTTTTTTTATTTGTCTTTACATAAAAAGTAAAACAAATTAACAAAAATTTGTATTGATTTTCACTGCCAACTATTCTTATTCTTCTTATTATTATTTGTTATTTCATTTTTATTTTGTTATATTTACTTTTATTTTATTTTATTTTTTATATTGCTGTGTATGTAAGCACTTTGAAAAATAAGAAAAATAACAGGTAACCCAAAGGGGAAAAAACATGGCCTTCCCACTGTTGAATTCTACATTAACCTCCTCCTCCTGCCAGGCAGGTGTAAAAATTTAGCATGGTTATTTTACTCACTCTTACCCCTAATAAGACTGTTACCCTCACAGGCCTAAATGGAAGTATAACATAATGGCTAATTAGAAACTAGTAATTGGTGTAGTACACATTGGGCATTGCAGTAAAATAAATACGAAGTGGGTCACGTTTCTGCAATGTGGACCTCGCAAAAATTTTGATCCGTGTTCCGGCCCTGAATACAAATAAGATCTTTGGTAATCATGGTGTTGTGAGTGGCTGGCATGAGAATGTTAATTCACCAGGAGCTGTATTGTCTTACTAATTCCGGCATGGCACGATGACAGCGCCTCCCTCAATGATCTACGAACAAACTGCACGCTTTATTTAACCACAGAGTGCACAAATATTCATGACAAACAAGAAAATGAGGTCAGGCTCCCAGCAGACAAAACCAATACATTTCACTGCCATGTCTTAATTAAGTAGCTCAAATGCTTCGCTTGCTTACGGCTGTGTGGTGAAGCTCCAAGATCTGACGCAAATACACATTTATATGGGTGAGCCATAGTGCTGATGGTGCTTGTACAACCAGCAAATTACCTGTGTTGCAATGATTCATAGTAAATTGTCCTTAATCAGCAAGTGGTCAGGCTAGAAATGTGAGGATGACCACTGCAATATGATGAAGGAAAAGAATCTAAAATTAATGACAGACTGAAGCAATGTCTGCTCTTCGGCTCCAGAATAAATAGCAATCGAATACTGCAATTTTGCCCTATGCCATTAGTTAATGGAAGACTTTTATTGAGACATATGGACAGTGCCGTCCAATCAAGCATATCTAATTAGAAAAGGCACCATTCATCAAACACTAAACAATCACAGTGATTTGTGGGACATGTGCTGCAGAGCATCCTGACCTCTGATATATGTCTAGAATGTTCCGCAAAAGATATGACACATTGCAGGTTCACACATCCTGACCAAATCTCAGGATCTTCCAAGAACTTCATGGTGACTGTGAAGTCAAATGTGCTAATCACTGCAAATCCTGCCAACTGTTTTACTAATCATTATACTTATCTACAGTTCTCACAATAGTACACGAGAAGGTACTTTATGATGGAAACATTATAAATTAACCATTGAAAAGTCACATAATCAAGTTAGTGCCTTAAAAAACTTACAGTTCAACCAGCTGAAGATTCTTGAAGAGCTGCCAGGAGAGTGTGGTAAGTGGGTTCTTGGACAGATTTCTGTAAGACAAGACAAACAATATTAATTAGAGTCTGCTCATGTAGAATTATTTAATTGTTGGTGATAACAAAGTGATGAGATGCTATCCAAAATTAGGGGGAGTTCCTGCTGTAGTGTTTTATTCTTCAGCAATTTTTATAATTTTGTTCCATTTTCACCAGTGTTACCCCCTATCATTCAGCATTTACCATTTTTAACTAACATGGGCTTCCTCTGAAACAAAAGAATCAAGGCAATCAGATCTTTTAGAACAATGCTGCATTACAGAGTAGAGGAAAGCCATCTTCTGTTTACATGAGCTCACAGATGTCCATGATTGGCTAGAGTCACTGTGATTGACAGGGGAGTGATATTATGCCCTTCCACCTTGGAAGAGCAGGCAAATTTGTTCCCATGACTTCTGGCCACAGGTGGCTATGACATCACTTGGGTTTTGAAATAATGACAGAGTGGGACAAAATATTGCATATCTGCTGGTTCATTCTGGAGCCCCGACAGTATGAATTTGAATTTAACCAGCAGCAACAACTTTGCAATGGTTAAAGTCATAAACATTAACTACAGCTTTTGGACTATAATCTGCATGATTTTATGCATTTTGCTGCTTTAAGATGATTGGCTGATTAAATGTTATATGATTAGGTAATGTGGTTAGCAGTTGTTCCTAATAAAGTGGACAGAGAGTGAGTGTATATCGAAATCTTTTATATCTAGCTCTTATATAATTTTGAACGCTTATGAAAGTCTAAAAATTGTATGTGCAACAGCCTTAGTCCAAGTGAGTTAACAAAAGCCAGGCAGGCTTTATGCAACAGGAAGTCAGGGAGAGTCTCCATCACTGCCAAGAAGAGCTGAAAGTAAAGGAACACAGCTGCGAGGGACGAAGCTACTCCGCCAACTCAATAAGGAGAACTCGAGCGCTTCGCAGTCGGCAAATTCAAGAGGCAATCAAAGGCTAGGGGTTATAAAAGCCAAAAAGCTGGCCGGGGACTCATAAATGGCTTCTAACCAATGACATTGGGGTCATGCTTTGTGTAACGGGGGTATTAGCAAATGGATGTTCATGATACCGAATGAAAGCTTCTCCTTTCAAAAAATGGAAGGTTATTTACCTAGTTATCTGTGCCTGGAGGACCATAGGATATTGGCTAGAGGGCTATAAATAACATCCCCAGGTCCTGCTTTACACAGATCCTTTTATCTTCAGTCAGCTGTCCAAATATTTCTGGACTATATAAAAGAGTTGTGAGAATTAAACAGATATTCTGTCCTTTAACTTCAAAAGATGCTGTCACAAAAGATTGCTTAGTAAGAAAATCTTTATGACATTATTAAATAAATATACAATTGTATTCGCTAATTTCAATCTTGAATATATTGCAGACTTTTTGAGAAATAAATGATTTAATAAGCGAAATGATGTGTCAATGGAACGAGTCGATTTCATGCTTGAATATAAAAGCAATTATTAATATCATAATGAGATATAGTGGATATAAACTGCTTATATAAATGTTTTTCACTTGCTAGGATTTTTTTTTTCATTCAAATTCAATTCACTGGGTTTCTATTCAATTAGTAAATCATGGACTATTTATTTCAGTTCAACTGATTTTGGGATTCTAGTTGCTTGAAGAGGTATTTATTTGCAGTTTCTGCACACTGCTGATGAGTTGCTCAGGTTTGCCTAATGCCCCCAGATATTTGACTTCAGACTGGGAAGTTTTTGTGAAGCTCTTTTTCTGATTTTACTCTTATTCATTCTTCTGAATTCATGGCTAGGTTTTTGTACAATCAGAGTAAGATTTTGGCTAATGTGAATGACTGAATCTTATTAGTTTCTATTAAGATGGATATAGTTGCAGGAATTGTTATTGGTGCATTAAGAAAAGGAACATGTAAAATGTAATCCCACTGAGTATCCCAAGGGAGAATACTTCAGTACAGTTTTAAACGGCAAAAACTCACCACCACAAAACAAGCAATTAGCATCCTTGGACTAATTCACTGAATAAAACATGTTCTTTCCTCCTGTGAATACAATCACGTACGTGTTCCTACCTAACAGACAGGTCTGCCAGCAACATGCAATTATGCAATTAATCCTATTAAATCTAGCACATGAAGCTAATTGTTCTTCGTTATGTTGACCTGCACTTAAATCCAAAGTTAGTCTCGTAGCGCTGAAATGGCTCTCTAGTGCAGACAGTTGATCCAGAGGCAGTGGGTTGGGTTATGCATGTGTAAATGTTAGTTCATCCTATTGGATCTGATTCTGTATAGAAGTACGGAGGTTGAGGAAGGAAGGGGCGACGAGGCTGCCTTTAGTGAGCCTATTTTGACTACATGACCGGCTCATTTTCAGGGTCGTTGGGAACTCTTATGAGTTTTATAACAAGCCAGGCTCGCTGCTGAGACCAGTCACCATAGCAACAAGCTCAGCCGAGGCAAGCTGATGCAGTGGGAGGAGTTTGCTTGGCTCTGTGCTGGTCTCTGGTGTCATCACCCCCTACAAACACACACACACGTACACAAACACACACACACACACTTTCTCACTCCTCAGGAAGTCTGGGTTGTACCTTTTTTGTATTCTGACACTTGTTATTGACTCAAGAATTTCTGATGGAGATTATCAAACCATGTTACATAAACCCAAACATGCGATTGATTTTTCTCTTTACTAAAACCTCTAAAGAGAAATGTTCAAACTGTACTTATCAGCAGCGTATTAACAAGTGGTCACTCGTAATGGTGGGATTATTCTGAGATTAGGGTGACATCTTCGGCCTCAAAGTCATATATGCATCCTAGCTTTAAATATTTAAATATATGGCTATAACACAATCTAAAACCAAGCTAGTTCTAACATCAGAACTATCAAGAAGTCAATTTTCTTTTCTTTGCTGTCAACTCATCACACCCACATTGTGAACAGGTAGCCTTTTATTTCTGTAGGTTCACTGAATCAGCGCCTTTCAGAGATCAAGGCCAGTCCATCAGAGCAAAGCAGGTGACTAAGCAGTGGGAATCATCTGCAGTGTATTCCTGAGCCTCAAGCTAGCAGCTCAGCCAAGTGAAGGAAACATCAGCACTGTAATCAGACAATTGCCTGGTGATATGAATATTTTATTACACGGCTGAGAGAAGAAACATGGTTGCGACAGATGTGAAGCCTATGGTATTTACAGAATTTCCTCTCGGGTGGAGGTTCGAGTGTCCCGTCGAGCATTAACATTGTGCAAAATCTTCAGTCTTGTCTCGTTTTTGGTTTATTTGTCCAAACCACCTACATATTTAAGGAGATGCTCTTTAAAAAGGTCACCTCTCACCACCATGAAGAAAAATGTCAGCAAAAAAAGAAAAGAAAAGAAAAAGAATAATTTACTGAATGGAAGTTAATAAATTAGAAAACAAATTAATTTGCCATGTGACGTGTAGACCCACGGTGAATTTAACATTTTCAATTCCAGTGAATATTGGAATTGAAAAACTGACAGCATGGCTGAGAGATAATAGGATAATCAGGTCAGAGGTCTCAGAGTCTAAATGCTACCAACCTGTTTCTCTTGCTCTTGGATTTCTAATTAAGGCATATTTAAGTGCTGAGGGTTTCAAAAGAATTGGCCTACAATGGCTCATGTTGTGATTTGCAGAAAATTCACTATTCAACACAGAGAACTAATTTAGAAAAAAGAAATATTAGTACTAATTGTAGAGAGGCCATTTTAGTCATTTTTTGTGTAACAGATTCAGCACATGGTAATTTGCAGCAGCTACTGGAACACTCAAGACAACAGCTTTAATATGGAGCTTGAGTAGGCACAAAAATATGCTTCATTCTTGTAATCATTGCCTCATTATGGACCGTTGGTGTGGAGCAGTACAGAGAGAGTCATTAATCCCTGTGTGCTATAAGAGAACTATAAGAAGTCAGAGTGAATAATCCTGTACACCAGCTGTTTGCTTTACTGACTCAATACACCTGAATCAGAGAAGGCAACGATTTGGTATTACTCTTTACTCACAGCTAAATGTGTCATCTAGAGACATCTGTTGATTCTGGGCTAATTATAGGAATCAGCATGGCAAAAGTACATTATTAGATGCTTCTTGGTTAATGGATGGACGGACGGACGGACGGACGGATGGACAAAACATACAATAAATCCTGAAGAATTGCTTTATTTCAAATGCTTTATTTCTGTTCTGAATTTTCAGTAACTCACCTTCTGCTGTTTTGGAGAATCTCACATGAATACTTTTTTGGTGCATCAGAACAAGTCTCACTTCTGTTCTAATCATAAAGGCTGTCCTCTGCTCATCCCAGAAATCTTTTTCACATTATGCTCATTTTCAACATCTTTTCAATACACTTTACTTTACTTTTACTTTACTACACTTTGCCTTTATTCTTCACACCTCTATTCTGTAATAATTTATAATTCCACTGTCCACTGTCAGCTTGCACAAGAAAAAAACTGAAAAAAGGTACCTTCTACCCAACATTTTCTAGAATTCACTGCCATATCTCTTAGTGTTGAAACTTCGCTTAAAATGGTTGCCCCACAGCGAGCAAAAAGACCTACATACATGTTGAAAGGTGAGTGTTATGGCAAGAGAGATTTGAGACTAAAGACATCTATATGTTCTTAACAACCATGAGCTTGAGTGAGTGCTTAAATGTCTTTCATAATATTAGGTATTTTCACTTCTTTAAACAGTTTAAAATTTAAACAATTTAATAAATGGTATGGTCTGGACTTAATAGTGCATCAAGTTGAATAGTTTCTGTTTTCTTCTTTCATAAAAATGCATTATTCTACTTTCAAGCCTATTGCTTTTAATCGACTGAATAGGAAATATGTCAAGAAAAATAAATAGCCTTATATTACGGCTCACAAACATGTTGATGTGGCCCAGGATAAACCCTTGGCTTGAAAATCTGGTTCGACTTAAAGTTTCTTTCTAATTTCCACTTAGGCCGTTTTTCCTTGCTGCTCCGGCTTACTGACTATCAATGCTGAGCAGTCTACAAACCCACTGATCCTGATATTGTCCAAGTCTGGCTTCAGTACAGTTGTACAGTTTGATAGCTGTCAGCAGGAATGACTTCTTCTCACACTCCTTCCTATCATCTTTACTAAAAGGTACTCCACAAACTGACAAGTATGCCCTGAAGGAGGTGGAGATATTATCTGTAATAGTTATCAATCTGGACACTATTCTCAACTCCAGCACCACTTCCGAAACTTTCCTTATCTAGCCTGTTAGCCTCTGTCATTTTTATTGCACTACCCTGGGAGACCGGATCATTGGGAATGGCACTCCTGGCACCCCAAAGTCAAGAGATTAATTCATAATAATTCCAAAGATGTGTCTCATTGGGGGTCTATGAAAGTATAAATATCTCTGGCTGAAAACAGTACATATACAGGATTGGGAAATTAAACAAGGGTCAGACCAGGTGGAAATCCAGTTTACTTGAAAGAGAAAGGATAAAAAATGTATATGATGAATTTTTTATTTTCATAGAGTAGCAGTTAGTCTAGAAAACAGGGAAATAGGTTGTTGACTATGTAGAAATCAACATGTAAAAAACATAATTAGGAGAAATTACTCACAATGGACTTTGTTTATGTACTGCACAAAATTTAGCTAGTTAAGATGCCATTTGTGCAACTATATCTGTTCCAAAATTATTGGATTAAGTGGCACAGATTTACTTTACTCCAGCAAAGTTACAGAGCTAAACTCTGTAAAAAAAAAAAAAAAAAAAAAAAAAACATTTGCTAATATATTTTTTATATAATGAGAACATTTTTAATTCTTATATTCTTCTGAGTGGGATAAATTTATTTAGTATGATAATACTTGAGCAATACTCAAAGTTTAAAAAAGTGACAATGAGAATGAATAAATATAAATAAGATAAATACGTATTGAGACTTTTTAAATTATTTAATAGAGAAAAAGAAATGACGAATTAACAACATTAACTTCATTCTAAAGTTGTTATTTGGAATTACAGCTTCCAGACATCTACTGGAAGAAGTAATTAACTTTTTGCAGCTTTGTGGTTCAGTTTTGGCCTTTCCTCTTGGCAAATCCTTTTCAATACCCCAAGATTACTTGGGTGCCTCTGATGGATTTGCAATTTCCAAATCCTCAGTAAATTGTCAATGGGATTCAAGTCAGGAGATTGACTAGGCCATGGAGGGTCTCATTGAGTTATTTCAGCTGTATATTTGGAGTCATTGTCTTGTTAAAATGTCAATCCTGTCCTGAATCTGCTCACATTCTTGACATCTCTTGCTACATCTCTCCATTCAGGTTTTCTTTCAATGACATGTACCATCTGAAGAGAAGATGCCCCAAATCATGATGCATGGATATGATGTTCTTGCAATCATTCACACAAACTTTCTGTCTCCAAATGTAACTAGCTGGGTTATTTCCAATGAGTTCTATTTTTGTTTAGTCTGAAACATATTGTTCCAAAAGAGTTCTGATTGGTGTAAATGATTTGGCTGATAGATAGATAGATAGATAGATAGATAGATAGATAGATAGATAGATAGATAGATAGATAGATAGATAGATAGATAGATAGATAGATAGATGCATTTTCATTAAATGCATTTGCATTTTCTCAGCTGCTATATCATTTTTTTTTTTTTTTTTTTTTTTCAGATTTTCAACATATTCTCGTTTCGGACATACTGTGTTTAATATGGTGTCAGAATGCTTTTCCAACACTGTCAACATTGTTTTTTAAATATGTCTTTGAATATTGTGAATATATATATTTTATTTTCATAAAAAGTTATAGGATGTTTTTTGAAGTGGATATATGGACTGGAGATATAGAAAGCAGCACAAACAAAAGTGTCTGAATGCTTTTTTCTCCTCACTGCATTGTACTACAGTATGTTAGACATGCAACAGTAATCCAGCAAAAATGAATGCATGCTTCATGAAGGAAAAAGTGCTTCACCAGATGAAAATGGCCATTCACTACAAAATGCATATGTAAGGACTGCTCTGAATGGCAACCAAGATCAACTATTAGAGAACTCATAGCACCCCGGAGAAATGAAACCATCACTTTAAAGGAAAATTCTACAAGCTAATCATATCAGATTGCACTTAGACTTGATAAGTGAGACCCCACATCTTCATTATGAGCTGCATTATCTAACTGTTATTATTTGAACAAATAGACGTTAGATATGCTGCAATCTAATAGTGCTTAATAGTTGTTTATTCGGCCATGCATAGTAATAAGGTCTTAAAAGTATTGGAGAAGAGTCCTTTTGATCCATGTTAAGGACAATGACTAGCAGTGCATTTGCATGCTAAATAGGAAGAGAAAAGAAGAACTGAGACCTTGCTCGGTGCCACGGTGAGAGCCATGGCGGTTACACTGCTTATTTCAATAACCTGATGCAATACCACTCCTTGCACCATCTGTGCTGTCCCATTTTAAATAACTGACTACTATATTATTCAGTCTTTGTCTGTGCATATTTACACAGAGTATGTAGTATACAGTGGTGTGAAAAAGTGTTGGTTCCTGATTTCTTATTTTTTTGCATGTTTGTCACACTTTAATGTTTCAGATAATCAAACACATTTAAATATTAGTCAAAGATAACACAAGTAAACACATCATGCAGTTTTTAAATGAAGGTTTTTATTATTAAGGGAAAACAAAATCCAAAACTACATGGCCCTGTGTGAAAAAGTGTTTGCCCCCCCCCCCCCGTTAAAACATAACTTAACTGTGGTTTATCACACCTGAGTTCAATTTCTCTAGCCACACCCAGGCCTGATTACTGCCACACCTGTTCGCAATCAAGAACTCACTTAAATAGGACCTGCCTGACAAAGTGAAGTAGACCAAAAGATCCTCAAAATCTAGACATCATGCCGAGATCCAAAGAAATTCAAAAACAAATGAGAAAGAAAGTAATTGAGATCTATCAGTCTGGAAAAGGTTATAAAGCCATTTCTAAAGCTTTGGGACTGCCGCGAACTACAGTGAAGAGCCATTATCTACAAATGGCGAAAACATGGAACAGTGGAGAACCTTCCCAGGCCGATCAAAATTACCCCAAGAGCGCAGTGACAACTCATCCAGGAGGATGAAGAACTGCAGGCCTCACTTGCCTCAGTTAAGGTGAGTGTTCATGACTCCACCATAAGAAAGAGACTGGGCAAAAATGGTTTATATGGCAGAGTTCCAAGACGAAAACCGCTGCTGAGCAAAAAGAACATAAAGGCTCGTCTCAGTTTTGCCAGAAAACATCTTGATGATCCCCAAGACTTTTGGGAAAATACTCTGTGGACTGACGAGACAAAAATTGAACTTTTTGGAAGGTCTGTGTCCCATTACATCTGGCGTAAAAGTAACACCGCATTTCAGAAAAAGAACATCATACCAACAGTAAAATATATAACAGTAAAATATGCTCGAAAACCCTCCAATGTGGCTGAATTACAACAATTCTGCAAAGATGAGTGGGCCAAAATTCCTCCACAGCGCTGTAACAGACTCATTGCAAGTTATGGAAAACGCTTGATTGCAGTTGTTGCTGCTAAGGGTGGCCCAACCAGTTATTAGGCTTAGGGGGCAAATACTTTTTCACACAGGGCCATGTAGTTTTGGATTTTGTTTTCCCTTAACAATAAAAACCTTCATTTAAAAACTGCATGATGTGTTTACTTGTGTTATCTTTGACTAATATTTAAACGTGTTTGATTATCTGAAACATTTAAGTGTGACAAACATGCAAAAAAATAAGAAATCAGGAAACACTTTTTCACACCACTGTATGTATTAAAGATATCATATGTACAGTACTGTGTAAATGTCTGAGGCATACTGTAAAGTCTTAGAAATGTTGTAAAGCAAAGACGTGTTCAAAAATAATGAAACTCATTTTTAAACTTAAAAGAAATTCGGACCAATAAACAATACTGAAATAAACGTCTAAACTATACTAAATAAAACAATACTAAACTAAACATTAGATATTAAAAGTCAATATATGATGTGAAAACCCTTTGCACTGAAAAAAGCTCACTGACTTTATATAATTCAACTGTGTACACTGTGACTGAATTGAGAAAAATTAATATAATTTGCCCTGAATAAAATTGTTTTCTTGAGAAAATGAATATTTCTACGTGAAGTATACATAATGTTTTTTTCTTAAATCTGACTGACCACATATTTTTTTTGTGTCTTTAAAAATACACAGCTTCAAAATGGTGGTGCTAGTTCAAGTGGTTAAGGCTCTGGGTTGTTGATTGGAAGATCCAATACTAAAGTACTGTCAAGCTGCCACTGTTGGGCCCTTGAGCAAGGCCCTAAACTCCCTCATGCTCCAGGGGTTCTGCATTATGGCTGTCCCTGTGCTCCAAGGATGGAATATACAAAGAAGGAATTTCCCTGTGCTGTAATGTATATGTGACAAATAAAGGTTACTTAGCTTAACTTAAAAGGAAATAAGATTACTCAGCATCTTGAAGAATCTACAATTGCTCTTCTGTGCAAATTGCAGTTGCATCAATTCGTACAGGTAAAACCTAACAGCCAGCATTCATTTTTGTTTCTTCACTCAAATACAAATATTTGACTTTAAAATTTAATTTTGGTTAGAAAAGTACTGTTTGGAACTGCCATTTTGTAACACAGAAGTAATAAAATAATTAGTGTGTTTTTGTGCTGTGTTGTACAGTATTATACTTTATACCACTGTGTTGCTTAATGCTGTAAGGAGACATTTATTTAACATTTCTGGAAAGAGTCTCCAATGTCAGTGCACCATAATTGTCAGTAAGATTCCACTATGGCAGTTTTTCATGCACTTTTCAGTTTCATTTTAATGACAACCTGCCATTCTTTACATCTTAATAAATTCAAGAGGACAAAAATGGCTGGTAAGGAAAATTACTGTTTATAGCTGTTATACTGTAAGAGATAATAGGAATTAACATTTTCCACAGCATTAAAAGTACTGTAAATACCTTGCGAAATCTCACTGTGTTTTATTTGTTTTATTTAACTGTCAGCATCAAATTGTGGATCAGAGCACAGATAAGCAACATATTTGTAAATTGAAAATCAAGCAAACCAAGAAAATGCAGAACTAGGAAACAAGACACTGGAAAACAAGACTCAGGCATAATGCTAGGTATGGATAATAAAAAGAAACTGAAGAAAATGAAACTTTGCATGGCACTGTAAACAAAAACACACTACATTAAACCAAAACAAAATGACATTACACTTACATTTTATACAACTGAGCAATTGAGGGTTAAGGGCCTTGCTCAGGGGCCCAGCAGTGGCAGCTTGGTGGACTTGGGATTTGAACTCACAACTTTCCGATGAGTAATACAACACCTTAACCACTAATCAACCACATCCTCAGATGAGCAGTTGACTATGTCGTGCCCAGAGAAGGGTGATTTGTGACACTGTCATTTTAAACGATTAAAAATCATGATGTGTTTTTTATTGATTAATATAAAATTGTTATTGGCAAACTGCTATGGTAAACAATGAATAAAATATGACATGCAGTTATAGCAAAATAATCAACTTTGGGATGGTACCAGTAACCCCACGTCACACTGGTAGGCATCACACAACCCTCTTAATTATTTTCCTACAACAACACTTTCCATCATTACATTCCTTACATAATAACTACTATAATAATGAGGCATTAAGGAAAATAATCTTCATCACTCAGTACTTACACAGGTGTAGCAAAACTCATTAGTGAATCTGTTTGTGGATAAAAAAAAAATTGTACTGGCAAGTGATTTAGAGTTGCTACTACAGTTCAACAGCTTGGCACAGGTTCAAGTTAGGATGTACTCAGGCACTTGAAATCATTTTCGTCATGAATGAGAAATCCGTCTGAAAAGATCCCTTTGAACTTAACCTTTGAATGAACCATTTCAAATTGCGGTTCAGATTGCTTCACCCCTTTCCAACAACGTGAGACGCAAATGCATCCTTTTGCCCATTCATACTTGATCAGGCTGAGAATTATGCATAAAGCCTCTTCAAACAATCCTCCGAAAGGATGTGACTGTGCCGTGATTCAGCCGGAGTGAAACTGCCCACACTGAACGACTGACTAAATGTCGTCTTTCTGTCATAACAGCACAAAAAATCCTACCAGATAACCTTGGAAAAAAGGTAAACACAAAGCTGCAGATTAATTGCTTATCTGTGGTTCAAGGGCTGAAAAGATTTCTTCAGAATGGCTGCAGCTAAGTTTCAAAAGGCGCTTTGGTGCAGGTGCTGCGCCTCCCATCCCACTGATGCTCTTTTCCCTCTCAATGCACCCAGGCTGAGTCATACAGCTGTCTATTATTCATAGCTGCAGTTACCTGCTTTAAATTTAAAAACACAGAAAGTCCTAAAAGGTTTGCCATCATGAAGAAAGGAGGAGAAAAACAATGTTTTGATGTCAAGCTGATCTGTACCGATGATTTGGGGCAGAGTTCTCTCATATGTAGTCTTTCTCCTTCTCTTCCTTTGTAGTTCTTCCAAATTTACCATAACTGTCTCTCTGTTGCTAGTTAAAAATACTGTTTATATTTCATAAAAAGTCTTAAAAATCCAACTATTTGGTGCTGATTATTACAACTTGAGTAACTGCATTTGAACTGCAGCTTGAATGAATCATTGAATATTTTTATTAGAATTAAGGATTATACAGTTATCTAATTTTCGGTAGTGCTCATCCTTGCAGAGAACCTAGAGACCATTTCATGGGACCGGGGCACAAGGCAGGGGACAGGGTGCCAACCCATCACTGGGCACAATCACAGAACACACAATACACACAATTTACAGATGTAAATCTCCCGACAACGCATGTCTTTAGATTAGGGATGAGACCAGAGTACCCACAGGAAACCCCAGAAGCATGGGGAGAACTTGCAACACACCAGGCACAGAGCTGTGAGGTAAACATGCTAACCATTAAACCACCATGTACACCCTGTATATGTATACCCTTGTCTTCCCTGTGTTTCCTGTGTTCCCTTAACTAGGCTATCCAGGGAGGGAGGATCCTTGATCCTGGAGGATACAAATTTGTGGAATTCTGCCAACTTCTCTCAGACTAAAGAAGCTGCTCAGATGAGTAGTGAAACGTTTCCAATTGACATAACTCAACTTCCAGACCCCCTAACCTGTCACACCCACATCCTGCCCTGGTAAACCAGGGTTGCTTAAGACACATCTGCATGCCACCACATGGCTGCTTCTTATTTTTTATGATGCAGTGACACTCGCCTGCCATATGCATACTGCTGCAGTGACAATTTTCCCATTGAAGAGTCTGTGCACTCAAATGAATGTCCCTAAATGGATTTAATAATGAATAGCATAATTTATGCTTTTAAGTTTAGGTTGACTTTGAGCCAAGCAAGATAGTGATTTATTATCTATGAATGTTTTATGTTTTTCTGATGATGTATTCTGTTCACTGTTAGGTGATTGTTTTTTTTTTAACTGACTGACCATGCCCTTTATTATACCAAATTATTATTTTACAGGATGCACATAGGCTGTCTGTTGGAATAGTTTTGCTTTATCTCAGCCTGAGCAATCCATGATAAATGAAGTCACATATGGTAGACATAATTTTGCTCTTTCTGCTGGAAAATGGCAAGAAATGGGGAGCATTTTCCAAAGGGCACACCGACAAGCAACTCTGTATTCAAATGCTCGTTCCTCTGATTGCCTGGCTTTGATGGAACTGGCTTTCAATGATTGCAAAATGGCTGAAAGAGATGAATTTAGGATGTCAGACATCACGCTTTGAGATATAATCCTGGCAAGAGATGTTTAAAAAGATAGAAAGTGGCATTGCTGGTGGTGGTGGATGGTAGTAGTGGGGTAATGGAACCCTGGAGGGAACAAAGAATAAAAACATTTTTGACATGAATGATCTGTAGCTTTCAGAGTCTGGGTAAAATGAAGGATCATCTAAGGTCCTGTTCCTCCAGCTGGTCTCTCCCAGCAGGTCGTCTCTCCACTGGCGCCTCCATATTAAACTCACGGATCAATTCAACCTCTCATCTGTTAATATTGCTGCACCAATAACAGAAGCCCTTAGCTCTTGGTCACATATGGTCCTAGGGGTGAGAATCTGCAGCTGAATTGTTATTTCCCATTGCTTTTTTAGTCTGCACCATCAAAGGCGTTGATTGCAAGACCAAACCTCAAAGAGATTGACACTATGCACAACGAAGGTGTGAGAGGGCAATAATGAACGAAGAGCTGTTACTGTGAGCTCAATCTGGCAGAGGGCCAGCATCTCGCAGCAGCAGCTCAAAACTGTCATCTGCCAAGCTGCTATGGCCTGGCACCTGGGCCTGGCATCTTGAGCTGTTCTGATGAACTGGAAGAGGAGGGCAGATGGCAGCAGGAACTGGCAGAGTTCTCTCTTCGGATAGAAAAGCAGCACGCCCGTGCGAAATTCAAACCAGCAGGTTATCTTGACCTTACAGAGCTGCTCTTAATACTCTCACCCAATGGAAGGCACCAGCCAAGGATCCAATGGAACCTCCAATTTTCACCTATGGAACCAGGCTCTTATATACCTGTTATAATATTTCGTTCTCTGAAGAAGGGAATGTTGTCTCAGATTTCATTTTCTTTTGTTGATGGGCAAAAATACTATTACTCAGCAAAAATCTTTCATGTTTTTATGCTAGCTTGGTTTGCGGAAAGCACTCTCACAGGAAGAGGGTATGGGAAGCCGACCGCATATGTGCAGCATGTGCTTGTGATACTGCACAGGATAAAGATTTGCCTCCTCTGTGTCTCTGGCGCTGCCTCCGTAGTGTTGGCTAAAATGTCTCAAGAGCTCATCAGAGTCTCCACAAGCACAGCAGACCCCAGCAGATGTCACTCTGACTATTAAAATATTATGGGTCCTTTCTAAAACTTCTAGAACTCTTTTAGAATGAGATTTAGTTACAAGATACACAGATCAAGTACAACAGAACAGCATGTGATGATAGGAAAATAATCAACATCATCATGGTGTGATTCTTTTCCAATATTGGTCTATCACAAAGAGTTTTATTCCTGTTAGACCTCAGCAATTGCCATTTTAATTTATTAACAGATGACATATCATACTTTTTTATCCAGATGCTGCTAGAAAAAAATAATGAAGACCTTGTAACCAGTCAGATTCAAGAATTCAGCAGTGCTGTGGTATCATTTACTTAAATTCTAATTTATTCAACATGCATGACCAGCTCCGCTGAGGGAAGAACTACTTAAGATTTTGCAGAATGACCCAGACATATGGTTAAAGATGTAATAAGCATATATCAGTGCAATCCCTAATCAACACAAGCAGAACTGTCTTAAGCTGTTTTAGTATACTTCATTTAAATTCTGCCTGATCCCTAATGAACAGGCACCTTAATATGCTACTTACAAATTATACCTATTCTATGCTAATTTTAGCTTAAACAATAGAGTTTTTTCCTTGACTTTTTTTGGACATCAATAAAAAGTGAAATGAACCACCAGGGCAAACGCTGAATTCAAATGAAATCCTTGATTGTTGTTTTAATAGGAAACCTGATTACTGGGTAAACACACACAAAATGCACTCTTTGATGAAGCTAGCTTACTGAGGGAAAGAGCTTTGTGGGAAGGAAAAGTCATGGTGCTGCATTCGAATTATTTTCAGACAGACGATTACCAAGGGCATTATATGACAGATAAAGATACATGTTGACTGAGTGATCTGAATCCTAGTTTCCATGCATCTTCAAGATTTTGATGGGGTTTTTTTGTATCGTTGCAAATATATAATTGGTCTTGTAGTTGATTTAGTCAGAGTTAGCACATAGGAATGAAAAAAGATTGTGGTGCTGTGTGGTGTACTTACAGCATCTTTATACCTGCATGGTAAGGATCAAGCTGGTTTAAATTAGGCAAATAGCTTGTTTATATTTTGGGAAATTGGACCAGCTACATTCATTAGATGGCCAAGTAGACAAAATAATAGCTCAAATAGAAAAAAACAAAAATAAAAAGCAGTCCTACGCATGTCTCTAACACACCAATTATTCTATAAAACAGTTTAAGCTACCCACTTTGGGTTTAAATAAAATATACAGATATACAGATATTTGGAACATTTCAGTAATATAGAAGATGTCAGTCTTTTGTCCACACAACAGATGCACTTTAGTTTTAATGTTTTTTGCAATTAAGCATACTTCAACCATGACAGTACCACAACAGATGAGAGGCTAACCGATCAGGTCTTACACAGGACCATAGCAGCTGGAATATTATCTAAGACAACATTTTTACAAGCTAATGAGCATTCTGTGATACTTTTATGGAACAACCAGGATTGCTGGTTCATCAGAAGATTTAATTTCCCACACGTACAACAAGCAGAACATTAGAGGGAGATGTTTATTCTGGTTCCTCATGTTGGTGCAATAAATATCATTATGGGACAAACACAATCATGGTATTGTGGGAGATTATGGATGATCATTCTTTAAGGTTATAGTTAAGTTTTTGTTTAACTGCACAGACTTCACCACCAAGCTACTACGGTTGGGCCCTTGAGCAAAGCTCTTCTTCAGAGACAATGCATAATGGCAGAGTCCTGATCCCAACTCCCAAACAAGCTAGGATATTCAGAGAAAATAATTTCATTGTGCTGAACTTGCTATACTTGTAAAGAACATCTCCTAGAAAATGTGGGTGTTTGATTTTAAAGTACAGACGTTATTATGGTTTGAAATGTTGGTTAAAATAGAAGCCTCTATGTTGTAACATAGGTATAGACAGCTCAAAAAACTTGCGGTAAACAAGTGCCTGTGTTAGACTCATGTACTCAATCAAGCTAATTACTGGAAGGTCAAGTTTCCCCTTAGGGTGCTGACAAAGTTTTTGCGCTTAGACCAGAATGGAAAGAGAGATGTCCAATATCGACAGGAAGAAGAAAAAGCACACAGGATGCAAGCAGGAGGATCGGTGCTCCCCGCGCTGCAAAAAAATCGACTCCCAGCCAGAGTCTGATGAGCAGGCTGGAACAAGGCCCACCTCACTGGTGATCAGACAAGGTGTGAATAGAAGACATCTTTGCTAGCAACTCCCCAAGGTCTAAGAAAATCTTTCTCCCAGTTTCAGAGTTGAGCTGCTGTATTCTTGCCATCGCTTTCTCCAAGCTGTGTACACAGAGCTCCAGCGGCCGTCTGTCAAAGACAACCCGCCTTCGTCTCATCTAGACCTTCAAACGGTGCATTGTTATTTCAGCCGACGCTGCCACCAGCAGAATGAGATCTGGAGGGATTGACTCATCTGTCAATTACAGCTCGACTGTCGCTGTTCAGTCGGCAGCTAAGCGTGCTGAAAGCTTTCATACCGGAAAAAAGCAGGAATGCGTCACCTCGACATGACAAAGTGGGAGAAGCAAATTCACAGGGGATTCCCTGTGCGTAGACATCTCAGAGTTTATCAGCTACAGGGAATAAGCATGTCCCCAGAGACTTGTGCATGGTTCAGCGATTGGGTGTAACACGTGTTAAAGCTGCTATTGATCCAAGCACAGTGTCACAGCGGGAAGACGCGTCCTCCTGTAGGAAAGCGGTCACTGTATCCTGCTCCTGCAGTTGCAGCCATTATCCCATCACCCTGCAGCAGCAGAACACAGACTGTGTGTTTACACACTGGGGTTTTTTGATGACGGCCTAGAAATACACTTGCTTTCTTCCACGATAACTGTCTGCCGGAGGCCTGACATGAAACCAGTTAAAAAAATAGCAATTTGAACAGACAAGGAGTCTGTAGTAAGGAGGTCTCGAGTATAAAACAAACCATCAGTGGCCTTTGAAGAAGATATAAATAAAGTAAAATATTCTAACCATTAACATTCAGACCGTCAATTTTTGTGCCCACTCCCAGAACTTCAGAAGTAAAATAATTTGTCAAATCGTCTTAGATTAGGCTTCTTGTATCAGTTATAAATTGGACACTCTAAAAGCCCAAGCTGTTTTACTTCCGTTGTCATTGGACGATATACAGAGCCTCCCAGATGGTGTCTGGAGTCTGTCAGAAACACTTAGGAGCAGAAAATAAGGTCATTGAAACATTTTCCCCCTCAGATTTAGCACCTCATAGTTCAGGTTGATGTGAGAGCAAAGTATTACATTTATATTCTCTCACATCCTTAGTATTTCTTCTATTGATGTGTAGAATGATAACAACATTGCTATAAAAAAGACTCAATAGCGGTCACTGTGTGTTAGTTTCTCAGCCTCTCTGACCACCGGCCTAAAATGACCACCTTTCCTCAGACACAATCCAGATATTTGGATGGTGTTCAAGACATATAATGTTATATGGTCTACTTCACTCTTATTAAAGGAGGTACGGCTAGGTATTAAAGCTTTGGCTGTTAGCTTCTGCATCTCCACATAACAAAATAAGTTTAATTTACAGTATATACAGATGATGTGTGACCCGCAGGATCACTCATTTGTAACCAGCAGAAAATTCAGTTAAGAAACAATATATTCTGCTTTCTGTACACTATTCTGCTTAATAAGAAATATGTGATTGAAAACCTTTACAACCTCTCTTTGTATGCTGTTTTTTCAGAGGCATTTATATCATTATTTTGAGAATTAGATTTTGATTATCAGAATTATACTTTATATCTCAAAATAAACTTTCACATTATTTCATTATATCATACAGCATCATTTGGTCTTCAACTGGCTGAAACTAATATGTACCCTTTAATATATATATACGTTATTGAATTATACACATAATCACTTTTTCATAGTGACTTTTGGGTTTACTGATTCACACCGTGGCTGCTAAATTAATATAAATATATAATAAAATATATAATATAAAAAGTCTACATACCCGTGATCAAATTACAGGTTTTAGTGATAAAATCATGCTAGATTTTTTTCCAGATTTAAACCAACAAACAAGTGAAAAACAAACAGAAACAATTAAAACATTTTAGGAAAATTGCTAAGGAAGAAATTTACATTAACCTGGTTTCACAACACACTTCAGCTAATACTTCGTTACAGCACCTCAGTCTTTCTGGGTAAGAGTCTGCCAACTCAGCACATCTTGATTCAGCAATTTTATTCCACTCTTCCCTAAAAAAAATTCCTCAGATATATCATATTATAAGGGGATGTCCTGTGCATAGCCCTCTTCATATCATTCCACAGGTTTTTCGACTTTGATCTGTGCTCTGACTGGGCCTTTCCAAAACATTGATCACCTTTCTCTGAAGCTGTTTATTTGTTGACTTTGATTTGTGCTTTGGGTTGTTTTCATGCTGGTAGGTGAACATTTTCTTCATTTATTTTCTTCAACTGTGTCTAACAGAGACCCGAAGGTTTTGTGCCAAAATAGTTTGGTATTTGGAGTGATCTATGAGAGCCGCAGTCCCAGCTGAAGTGAAGCAGTCTGATAAAACGATGCTGCCACCACCATGCTTCACTGTGGGTATAGCGTTCTTTGGATGATAAGCTGTCTTGGTTTTGTGCTAAACTTGTCCTTTAGAATTATGTCCAAAACATTCCACCTTGGCATCCTCGGCCCATGACACAGTTTTCCACATGGTTCAAGGTGATTAATGTCGGCTTGGATCTTTTTTTCTTTCTTGAAAAAGGGCTCCCATCTAGCAAACCTACCTCATAGACCACACGTGAAAAATAGGAGAGAACATTCTGTGTTCATATGCATGGAGTGACCAGCACTTGCCAGATATTCCTGCACCCCCTTAAACATTCCCATAGGTCTCTTGGCAGCCTCCCTGATACATTTTCTTCTTGTACTTTCAGCAATTTTGGAGAGATGCCCTGTTCATGGTAATGTCACTGTGGTGTCCCATTTTCTCAACTTGTTAATAATGGCCTTTACAATGTTCTATAATACATTGGAAAATTTGGAAATTCTTTGTACTCCTCTATGATTTTTATCTTTCAACAACAGAATCTCATACATGCTTTTTTTTTTTTTACCACTGCCTTGGTACACAGATATAACCAAAAAGATGTCAAGAAAATCCTTTAGAAACAGATGAACTTTAGGTAGGTTTCATCAGAATCCCTTCACTGATGACATGTTGCACGAATTGGAATATGTATATATGAATGTGTTACTTTGTGAAAAATTATCCTCCGTAGACTCTGTTAGAAATTCAGTATGCATATTTTTCCAAGTGTTATAAAGATTTCACAGGTTTTAGATATGCAAACTTTTGTAACTCAGGGCACTGGTGATGCTTTTCAGTTTTGTGCCCTGAGCTTCTGATTGTGTTATGGCAGGTGTCATAGAGTATTAAACTCATTTCTACATGTCACTACCAGTGCTACAGCAACAATATCAAGTAGGTTTTGTTTTTTTCTCTATTGCGTACTGTAGATACCATTTGTAGATACACTGTGGATACTGTAGAAACCTAATCTAAATTCAGAAAAATTGCATGGAAATCCTTCTCATGAGATACACTGTCGTGTAGGAGTAGGGCGGTTGAGTCAGGTAGGGGTAAACACTTTATAATTGGCCCTGACTGAACGGGGTGACATTGAAAGTAGTTTCGCTAAAGTGACATTTTCAGACAATGCATTACGTAGGCTGGGACCGAGTTAATGAGGGACAGACTTTTCAGTCCCTCCAGCAGGACCTGACCTTTCCTCATCCCCTATGACAACAGGCCCTTCAGATTTATACTGTCTTAGTGTGAGGTGCAAGTATGAAGCTTTGAAGCTGGCAGAATTATTTTAATACAAAAAATATACATATTTTTAAATTTCACATTATTAAATATGCATCACATTAAATAACAGCTCTTTTCTGTGATGTATTTAATAAAGTAACATTTTTGTCAGGGTGTATTTTCTTTGTTTTGAACTTGCTAGGGGTAAGATATAACGTTTTTGTGATTGTTAAAATCAAATACATTTTCTTTGGAAGTTATGCAAAAGGTGTTGCTTCCAGGATTCCCTGGGAAAAGTAGATGCTTTTTAGTTCTACTTACAGTGGTAATTCTCTGCAGTGGTTCAATATCAGAAATTATGCTCCATATGCTGGTAGTTATTAGCAGTTAAGAGTCAAATTTAGATACTGGGAAAACAATTGTAATTGAGGTATTTCACCATTAATTAATTAATTCATTCATTCATTCATTCATTTTTTAAATCAGCGTTTTTAGCTGTTATATAGCAGTAGTAGTGTTGAGGATGCAGAAGATAGGGATAGGTGGAGAGAGATGATTCGCTGTGGCGACCCCTGAAGGGAAAAGCCGAAAGAAGAAGAAGATATAGCAGTAGTACATAAAAAACTATGTTCAAAACAACTATGACTTTCAACCACTCTGAAAGAGTCTAGTTATCCTTTTGTCTAATTTATATAAAATCTTTACTTTTGAGATTTGATATTTTGAATCTATATTTAAGACTGTGAATTATTTAAAAGAGCAATTTCAAATTATATCTGTAAAAAATCAAATCTTACCCCGAGCAAGTCCAAGCAATGAGAAAATAAATAAATAAATAATTGTACTTCATGTAATGTATTTAGAATTCAAATAAACAATTTTTTTTCTGTTTCAAAACTCCATATGGAAGGAAACTGAAGTGTCAGTGAATCAAAAACATCTACGAGAGAGCAGAAACTATCACGTTGATTGTACACCAAAGGAATAATGTTTAAGAGGAATCCTGAGTGGACATGAAGGCTAAAAATTGTTACTGAAACACAATACCTATTGACTAATGCACTGATACATGAAGGTGTGCACCAGCACCGTTAAAACTGTTGATTGCCAGATTGATTGAAAGTCTAATGCACTGCCAGTGGGCTCAATCATTACAGTTTACAGCTATATTAGCAGTAATTTAAGCACCAAGTGCATATGTGTTAAATAATGAAACGTGTTTTGTATTCGAACATATTGAAGTAAAATGCGTTATGCCCATCACAATCAGGAAAAGTAGTGTATCTTGTAGTACAATAGATTAAATGTGACTGTGGCTGTATTTTCCTCAGGGTCAATGTGTATCTTAAAACTTTATGTCTGTTCAAAGCATAATATTCATTGATCCTTATTGTCTGCCTTGGTGCCCATTAACTGTGACACTTTTGTGCACTTCAAGTGTACAACTTCAGTTCCTGGCATTTCAGAGTCCCTTTAAATCTGCACTGATGAAGCTCCCATCTTCATCCTTAACGACTTCACAATTAGCATGTCCATCTGCTCTATTTGTGACTCAAGTGAAGACATCCTCTAAATGACTTTTATTCCATTCATTAAATGCTGATGAGCTACTCCAACTCAGCCTGTCCGATTGTTTATAATGGTGGCTGGTACCGCACACTTGGCACCAGAGGACCAATTAGAAAGTGACTGACCAAATAGACCACCACAATGTCCAATCCAGCTCTGCTTGATTTACATTTAAACCAGTTGGCAGACACCCTTATCCTGAGCAAGTTACATTTCTCTAATTTATACAGCTGAGCAGGTGATGGTTAAGGGCCTTGCTCAAGGCCCTTGGTAGCTTGGTATCATGGTGTTGGGATTTGAACTCAACAAAAACAGTTAAATCTCCTAACTGCAAACTCCACTGAGCTACCACAATTTTGTCATGCTTTTATTAATATATAATCCAAAATGGAGAATTTAAGATGATACTCACATGTAACGGAGATGAGGGTTTTGTGCAAACGCACGCGCTTGAATGGTTCGTAGATTGCAGTTTGTGATAGTCCTGGGGAATATAAACACAACTGGTATCAAAGAAAGAACTTTACATTCATGTCAAATAAAGATGTGTAAACAGGTTTCAATTTGATTACCAAAGATAAAAGGAACACAGATAGATTATTCATGTTTTTCATGCCCATATCTTCCATCAACACAGCTGTCCGTTCCATCGTTTCATCTGAAGCCCTCTGTTATTGATCATTTGCAGAGGGTACTGCAGGTTAAACGTTCAGAAATGAGAATGCCACCAGTTCATTAGGAGCTGCCAGGCTGATTTTCAGGGAATCATTAGAATAATGGTATCATCAGGGGCCACAATTTCACCTTGATGATTTCCTGCAGCAGCTGCAATGAATAGTAGCTCCTGGAGAGCAATAAATTGGCAGTCATTCTGGTGCTTTCATTACAGAAGGATCATGGAGAAATTGACTACACTTAACAAGTGATCGGTAGTCGTTACAGGATTACCCTTATTACCAACACATTATAACATTTGTCCACTTGTGTAGCACATGGTTGATAAGGTGAAAGAGAAGACTTCGCAAACAAGAATGTAAATCATAGTTAATATACAGGAATCTCATCAGAAATTGGCATTGACTTCATGACAAGCATGTGTTATGACGTCATAAATCACAAGAACCTACTATTTTCTGGGTTGTTGGAAATGCAAAACATCGCCTCTTCCATTTCTGTATCTGAAGTTTCAGTACCTTTAGACTGTTGTTCTAGAATATGTACCTTTTCTGTTATCCTTATGCCATTTTTCTGTGAATCTACAATATCGATCAATTTATTGAAAGAAAATTAGTCTTCATTAATTTGAAGACTTCAAAAAAGCCTCATAACAATCTTCCCATTAAAGATGTGCCACAACTTATAACACCTTGTGAAAATCGTATTTGTCAGAGCAGCTTATTTTACTTTTTTTTAACTTTTGGTCTGTACCAAATTTCAACCAGTCTACATCTAAGATGGATCGGTCAGGCTGGTCTGTACCAGAAAACTACACTGTCATAGCCTGTTCAAATACAGAAATAATCACATGTCTGTCTGTCTTGGTATTATCTAATGAGAGCTTGAGAATGTTAGGTAGGGATTTGAACAAAAGATGATGATGCTTTGACCTCAAGTGGGTTTGGCGGTTGACTCAGATGCGGAAGTGTGAGTCACCCCCAAGGCGTAGGATGCACTAGGAGAGCCCAACAGGGGCAGGAGAAGAGTTCAACACTAATGAGAAAAATGCAAATCGGAGTGGAGATCCATCACTTGTTCTTTCTTGTGGGGGATTAAGAAGAAAGAGAGGACTGCACCATTTCCTGGGTGAGGTCGAAACAAGCAAAAAAAAAAGGGAAACAATGAGGAGGAAGTGGAAGGAGTTGATGGCCAGCATGAGGGTGGTTCTGAGATTAGGAGGGATAGGGAAGCTGTGCAAAGTGGCTATAGTAAATATCTTTGATGTCTGGTTCTATAAAGTTGTCATAATGTTTGGATTTAGGTTTGTATATACTGGTATTTTCTAAATTAGGGGTTCTCGAATGTTTTGGCAGGCAGGACCCCCTCAAAGTATAAAATTAATTCCTTATTGATATTTATTTTGTGACCACAATCCAGCCAGCTAGTCCAGGAAGCTCAGTATTAAACAGAGCTTACCATTAACACTACATCCATGTTATTATTTGCAGGCTTGTTTTTGAGAGAATCAATTGGATATAAACCACAAAACCAAGCTAATAGCTATAATGCTTTGATGATAATTGCCTCTGATTTCCACTATTGTAACAAATAAAATGACAGACCCCTGAGGGTTCTCGGACACCACTTTAAGAACAGTTGTTCTAAATGGCCTGATTAATAAGACCTTGCCATTTCTTAATTCAGTACATAACCCACTCAGCCTTAATCAGCCCTTAGCTTCTGTAACTGAGGGTAGATCAAATGAGTCCAATCAGTTTTTAAAAGCCATTAGAGTTTTTCCACAATTGAGCTATTTCTGGATGCTATGCCATTTGCACTGCGGGTTCGGTATGCTTCGTTGAGTGTAAAAGCTGTTTTCAAACCCGGATGCTGTCCAGAATAGCAATCTCTCAACAGCAGCCTGGGGTTCACTTCAAAAGAAAGGGCTGGAAGTCGAATAATGTGATTGGTTCACCCTGTCATATTATTTCCTGTTTCACAGTGGCGGGTATCTTGAGAGGAAATTGAATGACTTCTAGTTATATGGGGTAAAGAATGCCATTTAAGAAGAACAAGGAATAGTGATCAATGTTGTTTACAAGCCAGAATCTTCAACAGACAAGCACAGAAAAGAAATGCTTGTTTCAAAGATAAAAAGTATAAATATAATTCTAAAGTTTTTTTGGGAATCCATATCAAATTATTTGCTTTTAACAAATGTTTTAAAGTGGATTATTTTGGACTTTAGTGGAAACAAGTTCAACAACACCACCGTTGACTGTAAGAAAAATACACAGAATGGTATGAGAGAAGCAAGGCTGATTTCTTTCTAGCAGAGACTGTAGATTCATGCAGCCTAACAGTGACAGTCTAGTCAGATAATTACACAGAGTGTAACCTAGATTTTGTGTGTATTTGGACTGAATTTTTTAGCCTGTCTCACCCATAACCTCATCATCAGTGACTATGGAGTAGCATTTAAAATACAGCCCAGGGTGTATTGGATCTGAAAATGTTGGATTATTCACTCTTCAATCATTTTTTCCCAAGATTGGGAGGAGAAATAAAATGTAGACAGACTAAGGAAACATTGTCCAATTTAGGTACATATTGCACAAAAAGACAAGTGTACCATTCCTTCTTGGATACAGACATGACTACTTAGCTGTAATCACATGGTATTTAAGTGCGAAAACAAAATTAGATAAGCATATATCTAATTTAGATAAGTAGCTAAGTAATAGTAAGTATACAAGGACTTGTACTAATGCATTTGAATTCAGCTAGTGATCCACTCACAGCCGCTGGAGTCCCGTGTACAGCTCCATGTCAACGTCCTTCAGGATCTGCAGTCCTGTCCAGTTCTCTATGTGTCTGCAAAGGGAATGGAGAAAAAAAGAAGTGAATGCCATTGACACCAATTTATTCAGCAGGGGATGGAAATATTTGTGTCTCCATGTTCCATCTATGCTGGGTGCATTTCTCCAGTGGATGGTCCCTGTGGTTTTGAATAATGCAAAAATAAAAGCCTCTGGTACACCTGTGAAATATATAGACAGCATAGAGAACAACAGCTGCAATTCTTCCTGGGTGAAGTAGACAGCCTAAGGGAGTGATTGCTGGCAAACCACACAACCACACAAGTAATTAGAGCAAATCAATCAGTTTCCCAGACCCACTGTGAACACTAAGGTCACAATCAAAGCAACAACAAATACTATATGTTATCAGCTGCAGTAAAATGATTGTATTGATTCTTATTCTGCATAAACAACATCTGAAAAAATATGCTGGGAGATCCAGTGAATGTCAGAGGACATAAAATGTCTTGACGTTCCATCCTGGCTAAAACAAACACAGCCTAGGCAGAAGAGAGAGTCGTTCATTCTGAGATATCGCATATTCTGCTGACAGACGGACTCCACATACCGAATAGAAACCTTCTCAGTTGCATGCATGTGCACACTGCTGTGCTCATCCACTCCCTGGCAAGACTATGAGCCCCTGAAAGCAGACTCCAGCGCAGTGGATCTGGCAGATTTAATGTTTCTGTTTACAGCAGGGAAGAGGGTGACACTTTACAAATGAGTTGCACTGCGGTTAATGTAATACAGGAGAGGCCACCGTGCTTTACTGGCCCTCGGTTTCAGACAGCCTCCTTAGGCCTGTAATTTCCCCAAAGAGCCTTGATGGCGGGCTCACTCTAATATGAGCTCAGCAGTACACTAAGCCGCCTGCCTTAAAACCAAATTGCAGTTGATTGTCTGGCCCTTTTTAACAACACACAGTGGTGTATGAAGCTCATCTGAGATGCTCCGGAGATCTGAGTTGGGAAGAAAAGGTCAGTCCATCACAAAACAGGAATAACATGAATAAATATTCAACTGTTCCCTGAACCTTAAAATGTGCTTAGCATGAGCTTAGCTCAGCATGTAACTATATCTATAAGATTGCAACAAGTGCTAATGCAGGTCCATTGGGGAAGGATTCACTCTGCCCCATGCATACTCTATGAACATCTGTAGTTGAAAAGCATTAGATGACAGAAACATTGCCAGGGTCACTGTTATTAACACCATGGCCATACATCTAAAATTCAGTGACCTTGTTTCCTATTCAAAGACTGGGGAAATGAAGAAAAAACAAGTCTCCCTTTTCCAAAGTCCATTTTTTTGTGTGGTGATTTGTGCAGTTCTTGAGATGTATTTGGGCTGGAAACTGGTAATGCTGGTTCATATTATTACCTTTTCTATTCTTATCTTGAGAAGCTTCTAGACTGTATGCCAAATAACTGTACGTCATCAGCTCTCGACTGCTTATTATTGGGTTACTATAAATATTCACTAAATAGTAGCTTGTTGCATAAGTGTGATAGACAATTGACCATTGTTATTAATGTGCTGCCTCATCAAAATCAACGGTCACAAGCTACTAACTACGATAACCTCCATGTTGGCTTGCTCACAATGTGAATAAAAAAAATACAAGGTAAAAAAAGACCACACGCGATTCAAGAGTGAATCTAAATAATCAAATCTCCCCAATCCAATTTAAAGCCTTATCTCATCGACGATTGTGGTAAAGTACGTCTTCTAGTTTACACTTAACTTCACAATGGTTTGTACCCTGTTATCTTTTCCAATAATCATGACTGAACATGATTAACGACTTTGTTTACATGATCTATGACTCAGGTAAATGTAACTTGATGGGAGAACATTTAATAAAAACAAACTGTCTGAGAAGCACTCTGCTGGCATTGATCTATGTTCTATTCAATCTGAAGCCTGGCATTGTGCAGCTCTCTTCCAGGGAGAGAAATTCCCGGATGCTTTGGGAACTGGATAAATTTAGCCTGGAAACTTAGCGGACAAGTATTGTGAGGTGTTTGACATTTTTCTTTTTACTTTTGCTACTATAACAGCCAAAGTTTTAAAATAGAAACACTGCTATGTGAAACACAGTAGAACTCTGTACCTGTTTCTATGGCAGTTTTTTCAATTTTCCCATTTCTCAGTCCTGAAGCACCATCTAAAGCAGCATATCTATATGATATTTAGCACTAAAGCATTAACATAAGCAAACAATGACATTTACAAATTTTTGCCTAAATCCACATGCAGTAAATTAGCTAAAATATGTGTTAAAGTTTGAAGTTTGCATAGTTAAGCCACAGGATTTCAGATTGTATGACATGCTACTGTTATCTAGATAATGGATGGATGTTGGAGAGCTAAAACTACTCCTCACTTTAAGTAAGTCTAACATAACGTTTGTTAAAATACCTCCATTGGCTTGCTGTGTGTAATATTAACACCTAGCATGTTTTAGTAGTTATTATGAAAAATGTTGATCAATGGTTCATCAATGTAGTTGGACTGAAGGAAGAATCAAGACAGTAATGTGTCCATGAAAATTAACCCACTTCTATAACCTAAGGGTCTGATTGGACAGTTATTACATTTAGTTTGGGAGACAACTGATGAAAGTGAACTACAGTGCAATGCAGAATTGCATTCACTTCTTATGCGAACTCAGCATTTAATACAAAAAGCAACACCCTTCTGATTGAGAAGTAACAGCAATGCAAAAAAAGGTTTTGCTTTTTGGGTTTGCTTTTTAGGTCCTCACATCACAAATGAAAATCAATACTGTCTGTGTATTGCAGCTCCTTTCTTCTTTTAGTGTGATTGCTTTTTTATCTGGAATCTTCTCGATATACACACAGAGCGTCTGATATCTTTTCTGCACCTTTCTGGCCACAAGCGTCAGAATCTTGGCTCTCTGCTCTTCTGTGTTTATGTATGTTAATGTGCTAGAGTCAGTTAGAAAAAAAAACTTTTGAACCCTGTGGCACCATAAGCTTTTCTTTAGAAAGGTTTTTAGTCTCTGGATTGAAAAAAGATTCATAAAATCCCATCTTTAAAAATTATTAAAGAGTTTTTGTTTGAAATAGTTATTGGTGAGTAAACAAGCTATAACAAGCTAACTGAAACATATCAGACTCTAGCAAATGCTAAACATCTGGCTTTTAAGACTAGCTGCCACTTAGTGTGGAAGCCAGAATCACTATCTTCCTCACCACCAAGTTTGGCTTCATTCATTTGGTTTGGTCAGGGCATAAGTCTCAGAGAACAGGTATAGCCCAAAGCTGGATCCATCCTTACTCCCCTTCTTTTCTGGTAACCTGAACTATCCTTTTCATTTTTTTCCTATCCTTAGTGTAACTACATAAAACCAAGCTGCACAAACATATCTGACATGCATAATCCTTCAAGAATTACTTCCTGAAATTACATCTGCCTACCATCTGTTGTTGCAGCCATGTTCTGAGACATATTTTAGGTTTTCCATGCAAAAAAACAACAGAGGTTATGTTCAACACTGGTAATCCGATAGGCAGTGTTCTAGGGCAGGCTGGTCCCTGCATGATTCATACTAATACATGTAGAGTGCACTATACATCTATACAAGTTATACATACTACATGCGCATTTGTGATTAGTGCAAATTAGTGCATATATTTGCCTTCAAATTTATGGTCAACAATTTTTTTTTACAGCAAAGTATATAATACATCAAAATCCTAATTATATTCAATAAGTAGACAATATGTTCTAAACAGATAAAGATACAGATAGGACTCACACAATTTGGGGGGTTTATTTGGCCATCTGGTTAAGACTAGAGGTGTGTGTTCATGCTGAGATCCCATGGGACATGCAAGCAGGAGGTTTTCATTTTATTGCAGGTGCAAGTAAGCAGCCAGATATGAAGCTCATGCAACAAAAACCATGAATGTGAGGCACGATTCATCCTTAGTAACTGCTTGGTCAGGTTTTTTAGAACAGTTTAACATACGGCTACATCCACATTATCCTAAATAAATTTGAAAATCTATCTTTTTATCTGTGTTTTGGCCTTCCATCCGCACAGAGAGGTTGTTTTTCCAGGGAAAACGGGGCATTTCAAATATGCTCTGCCAAGTGGATGCATTTGAAAACACTGAGAAAATAAAGATATTCAAAAACAATGGCAACAACTCCACATCCTTTTGAAAAGTGCTGGGCTTTTCCTCAACTTTCACGCATCAATTCAAAGAGATAGAAAGTAAATAAGCACAGACCAAATGATGCAGACCAAAGCTTGAGTGTATACTAGCAAATTTAGGAAAACATTTGAAAATGCCCATCAGAACAAGAAGCATTTTAACACAAAAATGCTTTTTTTTTTTTAAGCAATTAGTGTTATGTTTTGGGAAATAGATTAAACTAAATTTGTTAGAAAATATTGCAAGGAGGTGCAAATAAAAATATTGACTGTGTGAGTATAATTAAAAAAAATCTCATGCATAACTTCAGTTGAGACCAATTATAAACTCTGCAGTTGAGTCCACATTTACAGTCCATGCTGAAGGTACTGGCACTTATACTACTGGGGTTTATACTGCCGTGGTGTTTTCCAGTGTTTCAGAGGGCAGAGTGGTTAAAATATATTTCCATTCAGGCCATTCATTTATCTGAATAGATACAGGTATGGCTATGTGGAGCAATAAACAGATACAGATGCAGATCGTGACATTATAAGGAGCATAATGCAATGGCATTTTCACTGTGGACATTTTACTGCCAGCTGCCAAGGACCTTCTCCTACATATTTCTTAACATCCTCCTCTGTTGTCTCTCCTTTTTTTTGTTATGGCTCTGGTGGCTCAAATGTTTAGCCCCAGCACTGCCAAGCTGTTCTTGAACCCCCTCTCTACTCCAGGGTGCAGTATCATGGCTGATCCTGCGCTGTGACCCCAACTTCCTAATCTAGGATAAGTGAAGAAAAGAATTTAACTGTGCTGTAATGTATATGTGGCCAATAAAGGCTTCTTCTTCATTTTCTGTGTATGTGTACACCTGCCTTGTGTTCTGCTTGATTCAGTTTCCTATGTACTTTCTGTCTTTCCCTCCTTCAGTTGCTTAGAGTCTGTTGTTAAGACTTTTGTTCCTGTTAACTGTTTCCATGTTTCCATTGATAGTGTAACATTGTGCTTTTGTTTCTCTATACACAGTTCTATATTTTGTGTAGTTTACAAATCTTGCCTTGACGTTGTCTAATTGGGTTGTATTTATTTTATAAAAAATTTAATATACATATTTATATATACAACTACAGTGTTTGCATAGTCATGTCGTATGTTTTTTAATTATTTAAATGTAAATTCGTGTGGAAATTTTACCTGTGCAGCATCACACACATCTACAATCACCACACATTTATTAGGGACAACTGTGCAATAATCAGCCAATCACGTAGCAGCAGCTCAGTGTATAAAATCATACAGATACCGATCAAGAGCTTAATGTTCAGATCAAACATCAGAATCGGGAGTTCGTATTGTTCCTATTTTATAACAGTAAAGTATTAAAACAATACTCAGATTTTGCAACATTCAAACAGTTCAGTCCAAAAATTATGGAACCTGAATGTGGCTTTTCTTGTATGACCCTTAAAATCTATGTCTGTAAAAATGTGAAGTTATTAACCAATCCTGTTATACACTAAAATGTTATATTGGTTTGTACAGTTATGATACTGTGAATTCTTCCATACTGCCTGACCTCTATTTCTTATCTCATAATTTGTGCAGTTCTCCATTGTATTTTGTGCTTTACCACCTTTCCAAATCTATTTCTTTAAATAAAAAAAAAAAAAGCGACAGAATGAAAGACTGTAGTACAAAAAATAATAGAGAACATGAGTTTTCCATTATCTTCACTAGGTGCATGTGATGATAAAAGGACAGCATGACATTGTTCAGTATCTCAGTCACTCTCTCAGTCTCTATTTTACTGCCTTCTCTCTCGTCTACTAGAGCTGCAATAAGACTAACCAACCAAATAATAAATAAGCAAAGCAACAAACTTGGTATGTGGGAAATTGGTTTCTTTGAAAGAGGTGGAAAAAAAACTATGGAAAAGGTAGCTTTTATTCAAAACACTTCGTACAGTGTCGTGTAGACAAAGCAAAGTTATTACGCTGATGGTACATGGTACATGGTACATGGTACATGGAACATTTAAAATGAAAGCTCTAAAAAGGTCCTACTTTATAAGCCAATTGTTTGACATTAGTCTCATATGATTTAATGCTTCACTGAAAAGACTTTTGAGATATACATATTTTGTAATAAGATATACAATCTTCTATGTACTAGTGTGACAATTTCATAATTCACGATTAATTAATTACAATTAAAATTATTCAATTAATTAATTGTAATTAATGATTAATTTTAATAGGTTTAATATTTGATATTTAATATTTTTTAGTACAGTTTAGATAATGAGATCCATCAGATCTTGTATTATTGCTGTTGTTGTTGTTGTTGTTGTTGTTGTAATTGGAATAGGGAATAATCTTTATTAACACTGACAGATTATTCAATTGTTTGTTATAAACATTGTTTGTTATAGGCCTATTGTCTACACCCGAATCCAAAGTTCCATCATAGATGGTTTTTCTATCTATAGAAAAATAATGGTAATGACTTGTATTGCCTGTACAGTAGCAATGACTGTTCATTTTTCCTAATTAAGCCTGCATAGATCATCATTTTAAGTGATGTTCAGAGTCACTTATTAGAAATCAACAGAAAATAAAAGTAATCTGTATTACTGTAAATATATTATTGTGAATGTTGCATTATGCTCACTTTAATTCCGAGGCCAAAAATGTTTGCTTGCTTGAAACGTCAGACAGACGACATATTGTGACTAAAGCACAAGTGATTAACAGGTTCATTCATTCATTGTCTACCACTTATCCGAACTATTCTCGGGTCATGGGAAGCCTGTGCCTATCTCAGGCATCATTGGGCATCAAGGCAGGATGCACCCTGGACGGAGTGCCAACCCATCGCAGGGCACACACACACACACACACACACACACACACACACACACACACACACACACAATTTAGAGATGCCAATCAACCTACCATGCATGTCTTTGGATTGGGGGAGGAAACCAGAGTACCCGGAGGAAACCCCCGAGGCACGGGGAGAACATGCAAACTCCACACACACACATATATATGGCAGAGGCGGGACTCAAACCCCCAATCCTGGAGGTGTGAGGCAAACGTGCTAACCACTAAGCCACCGTGCCCCCCTGATTAATAGGTTAAATATATAATTAATGATTGCAGGTACATCTTCCACATTCTGCATCCTCTACAGTCCTTTTATTACAAATACCTGAAGAGCCTTCCACCAAGAAAGGCAGGTGGGAAAATATTTTTTGTCATGGTCAGCTTTCTGTTGAGGAAAATCGTAATTCTTAACATTCCTGTAACCTGGTGTAATAAGTTAAAAAAGGATAAAGGCTGCCAAGAAAACACAGCAGGCCTTCGATAGCTCTTAACAGTTCGAGGTTGTGCAATGTATAGTCTGTGGCCAGCAATACAAGGGGACCTACAGCTGGCGATGTTCCCAGCCTCACTCTTTGTGGAGGAAATGATTTAATCAGCTGTCTTGATAGTCGATCTGAGATCTAGATCGTAGATCTGAGGCCTCATGGGTATCATTGTGTATTTAGTCTTCACTCCCATACCCTGATGGTACTGTCAGATGAGAATTACTGGTACAGAATAACAAGGCTTGGAAGCTGGAGACAACAACAAAACACAATGTGACATCTCACTTGTACCTGTGTATCCCACAAGAGTAAGGAGATACAGTTTGTACAGCCCACATTACCATATTATCTTTGTCAGTACTATAAATGAGAACAACAAAAGCTCAGCAACACTATTACAGGATCAACCAGGAAGTCTGATTGTAATAGAGATTTACACAGGGTATGTCTAAATGCTAGTGTTTGATATAAAAGTTATTACTATAATTAAGAGAATTAAAAGGAGTAAGTAGCTTGGGATAGTGTACACACACTTGATAAGAGGTTAAGAAAAAGAAGAAGAAATCCAAGATAGCTACACTCTCTGGGTGGAAATGATGGCAGTAGTCTCTCTCCTGTCAATCAGTGCAACACTATCCAATCATCTGTTAGCGCATGTATAGAAAAGAGGCTGGTTTGCATTTTTCTGATGATAAAGAATGTTACAATTGTTAACAATTCTTCTGCTTGTCGCCATTTCCTAGTCTTAAAGCCATGAAGATAAGCTTATGAATCTTTCTGCTATGTTCATTAACAGGGGTGAGAATAACTCATAAGCCAGTGCAAGTCCACTGAGAGATGCAGCAACACCATGATAAAAATCTGCTATAACTCACTTATGCCCTGTTTTTGTGCTTCTGCTTTTTTATATATTTTTTTATATTGCAGGTAATGTAAATGAAAAATAAGCATGCACTGCTAATCATTTGTAGTGAGACGTAGGTTAGGATAAACTAAAACCGGCCCTGAGATTTTTTACCACTAATGACACTTAATTCTACTACATATAATAATAGCCTAATAATATTTAATCAGACTAGAGCTTAGAACAGAAATTTGCAATAACAAGACTATCTAAGACTAATAACTAAAGTAATCTTCCTGGTTCACGTGATCCACAAAATAACAGTAGTCAAGAGCTGAGATTCTACTCAAGAGAACCAGTATTAAACGCTAATAAGCTGGTGAAAGGTAATCTTTTGTCCTCTTGCTTTGAGGTGTTAATGATTCTTACTTTCAGTTGCTGCATAGTGTTACAAAAATATTCTGCTGAACTCAATGGGGACAATCAGCCATGAAAAGAGGGCAGCACCTTTCATGTGGCATACTTACATACATCTTCTTCAAGTTTCTTATGTCTATGGATATGACATGTTCGCAGTGCATTATGAATTATTTATTCTGATAATAAATCCTTATAACACCTTATAAGGTAACAGCATATAAGAAATCTCATTATCATGGACGAATTTGGGAAAGTATCCCATTAAACAAATCTGATCAGCTTCACAATAATTTCAGTCCTCCCTGTTGAGCATGTCCAGACAAACCGCTGTTCCAACAACAGAGACTAATCTATCAAAACACTAGATTTTCTCTAGTGTTAAAGTTTGCATGCTAGACTCGCTAGTCTTACTCATGATTTTTAACATTTATCATATCCGCATATGAGTATCTGAATACTAACACACATTGAACCACTGAACCGTACCGTTCTTGTGTATCCTGCCAGTCAGGTTTCCTGATTTGCACTCTGATTTTTTTTTTTTTGCATTAGTTTAGATTTTGGCTTATGGTTATAAAAAAAAAAAAACATGTTGCATTTCCAACAGAAATAACACCAGCACTTGAATTCTTGGTTCCTGTTCACTGCTTTGACACATTGTGAAATTTAGCTGAAATTATCTGTGATATGTGGTCATGCAATTTTCTGCTTTAGAACAGCAAAACAAGCATCATTTTTTTAACTAACTGCTTAAAATAAACATTTAAGCATGCCATGTTAAATCTAACTAGGGTTAACAACTAGATGTATAATGTAGCTTTATGAATACTAAAGACACAACTAAAGGCTGAAACTACCGTAGTAATTTCATGTTGCCTTTTACAGAAACTCTTCTCTTTCAGCTACGTTGGTAGAATCAAATTAGACAAGGAATAATTATTAAATAAAGTCTTGCAGCATGGCTGCTGTATTACAATGCTTTTGGCAGACAAATCAATCATTGCTAAGTGCTTTCTCCACTAGCATCTTTCCAAAGATAGGCATTGTATCAGGATACAGAATAGAATAAAGGGCAGCATTACAGCTCCAGAGTGACCAGTTTGATTCTGTGCTTGGTTTAATGTTGTGTTGCATTTCCTTATGTTTTCCAGGTTTCCTACTGGGTCTGCAGTTTCCTCCATCTTCACAAATGCATGCAGTAAATGAATTAGTGACTGAATTACTACTAAGTGTGAATGTGTGTGCATGGTGTGTTGAAATGGACCGACATCTGCTTCAAAGTGAATTCCCACCTATCCACCAGCATGTGATCCCAAGATGGGCTCAGGAGTCACCATGACCCTGACCTCAATAAATGGTTTACTGAAGATGAATAATAAATGAATAATAAATGAATGAAGAGCGACTTTACAGGATGTGTCCAAAAAGCTGCCCACAGACTGCATTCAAGGCATTACCAAAAGTGAGGATTATGTTTATTTACTGCTTAAATGTGCAATTGGACATGAATTAACGTTGGATTTTTGACAGAGCAAAATCTTTGTTCTATTATCCCCCCGTGTTAATGTATTAACCTAAATCAGTATCCTGGCAATGTTGTGATGCATCACTACCTTCAAAGCATGTTTTAAACATTTCCTTTACAAACAAGCACCTTTACAACTCACAAAAGACTGCCTTATAGGACACTGACTTATGAGATAGTGAAGGCAGCAAGGCATCAAGCCAGCTATTTCAAAGACAACCTTTGTTCAGCTACAGTATGTTGAAAATTTATGTTTGGTCTGACTGTGGAAAACCACTTAAACCGACAGCACAAATAGCATGCAGTTAGACAAAACATGAATAGCACAGAGGTTAATAGCATTATGATCAAATGAAATGTTTTTTTTTTTTTGTTTGTTTTTTTGCTTTTGCTTTTGCTTTTTTTTTTAATCAAATATCGGCAGCCGAAACATCACCTACATGAGGGCTACAATTCAGGGCGAGATCAAATTCAGAGTGACGGGTGTCTTAGGTGCGGTGCTAGGTACAAGCCTTGAACAACAAATCAAACTGTTTTTGCTCCTGGCCAATAATCCTTAAGTGTGGTAAAGTGTGCCTCTGTTTTTTATATTTAAGTTCCGAACCCCGGGTATAATAATAAAAAGGACACTTTCTACAAACCTTTTTTTCACATCAAAACTTTAAGCTTCCTAATTAAATCAACCTCTGGCTGGCCTTCTTAAAAATGCTTTCTGTATTATCTGTGAAGGTGAAACTGTCATCTAACGCATTGTAGTCATTTACAATTTTCTCTGGTTGGCTATAGAGAAAGAAAAAGTAACAAGGTTAGCTCAATTCCATCAAATCCAGCAGAATTTCACGTGTGTTCAGGAAGATTCCTTCATTCATTCATTGATTGTCTACCGCTTATCCGATCTATTCTCTGGTCACGGGGAGCCTGTGCCTATCTCAGGCGTCATTGGGCATCAAGGCAGGATACACCCTGGACAGAGTGCCAACCCATCGCAGGGCACACACACTACGTACAATTTAGAGATGCCAATCAATCTACAATGTAGAATGTATGTCTTTGGACCGGGGGAGGAAACCGGAGTAACCGGAGGAAACCCCCGAGGCACGGGAAGAATATGCACACACGCACACACGCACACACGCACACACGCACACACGCACACACGCACACACGCACACACGCACACACACGGCGGAGGTGGGAATCGAACACCCAACCCTGGAGGTATGAGGCAAACGTGCTAACCACCAAGCCACCATTCCCCAAGACTCCTTCATATGTGAATACAATTGTGCATGTATGTGATATTTAATATTTCAATTTAATCATGGATAATTGATCCAAATCAATTATCAATAATTACTTGGGTCCAACTCCATCAAAGAAATAGCCATGATATGAATATTATTATAATTGTTCCTCTGAAAATTAACTCCTCATTTCATAAAGCCACAGTTTCCTTTCATAAGTACTCTGATGTGGCCTATTTACAGTTTCATTTCAATAATAGCGCTAGGTATGAATAACTAGGTTTGCCGTGGGTGGCAAACTGGTGCAATAGCACTTCATGTTGCATGTATTGTGGCGGTGTATTGTGCATCCAACATGCAGTCCATTTCTATTGTACATAGTAATACACACCACACAGGAGAGCATGTACTTGGAGATTAAATGCATCACTCAAAATGGTGGAGATGAGGCTGAAGTAGTAGGAGTGAGTCAATTGAGTAGTGAGCTAGTGAGCAAAAAGCTGATTTTTTTCATTTCAAAATAAAGCTGGGAAGAAGTGTAAAGAATTCCTCCAGCAAGGTCATATATTTTATTTGTCAAATTAGCACCTGCAGACAGAATAAAACAAAACAAACCCAACACCTTCACTGCCTGCATCTGCACTGAATTTGCTAATAAGAAATGAAATGCTTATTTTAGTCGTTCGTCTTATGAGCCTATGTGAATACATAGTAAATATATGATATGCAGAGATATGAGTTGTGATGACACTTCTGCCAGAAATAGCTAACTGTAGACCAGGAGTGTTAATCTCAGATCCAACAGTGCCACAGCTCTACAGATATTTGTGGTTTGCCTCTTTTAGACACAGCAAATTCAGCTCTCAGTAATTAGCTGATGAGCTGAATCATACTGGAATTGTGGCCCTGTCACTGAGACTTTATATGACTGGTTGAGTCATGAAGGCATGCTTTGGCAAAAGTTCATATATTAAAAGTTGCTGTCTATTCAGAAATGCTCTTGAGTATAGCCTCCAGTATGTAAGAGTTCTGAAGAAGTGACGAAATTTCTTGTTGAAAATTAATCAGAGGATACCCAGGGCCAAAAAAGTGATTTTTTTTCTTTTTTACTTTTACATGCTCTGAATAAAACCTGATTTACTTATTTATTTATTTATTTATTTATTTATTTATTTATTTATTTATTTATTTATTTATTTATTTATTTATTGTTATTACAAAAACAATTGGCAGACCATTCAGATAAAAGTGAGCTAATAAATAAAAAGTTAACATAGAAAAAATTTCCTAAAATTATTACGCTGTTTTAAACTAAATTATTAAATTGGTGTACAAAAAGGCATTTTACCTCGTTTTTATCTTTCTGTAGGCAATGCAACAAAATCATTGTATAAAGCATAACCTTACCTTGGTTGAAACAGCAACAGAGCACAATATGCTCTATTATCCTAGGAAATCCAACATCATCAAAAGTGAATGGCTGGTCAACCAAGGCCATGAATTTCCATTATACTTTAAGATTTAGTACAATTGTGAATTTGTCATCTTTTCATAATTTATTTTTAATATGATCTAAAATTTTGTGTTGTCTCAGCTTGGACACTTGGTTTTCTAGTTTTTTCTCACTCAAAACCTTGGGACTATTTTATGCCTACAGCCAGTCAGTAGAAGAAAAGAAAAAAACTAAGATAAGAAATTATATATATATATTTATATAAATATTTTTAATTTATAAATTATATAAATAAATAAATATTTATTTATTTATTTATTTATTTATTTATTTATTTATTTATTTATTTATTTATTTCCCCCCCTCCATAACCATTCAAAGTTAGAGGGAACATTTTATAATTTATTAAGTAATGGACTACATTCTGATAAATGGTCTGGGATTTTACCTGCAGAAAGAAAAGAACTGTAGAAACTCTCTACCTGTCAATTTCCTTTCCCTTTCACAGTACTGTATGAGCAGGTATTTTCACAGTTTTCGTAAGCCAGCAAGTTAAAATAAGATAACTTGAGGATATATGAGGGAAAGAGTCAAAAATCTCCACCATCAGTGTTAATTAGATGGTTAATATAAGCTATCTTATATTAACAGGCTAGCAGAGAAAACCTTGCTCCTTTGAATGCAACTGTGTTTATTACTTTTGAGAACTGGGTGCAACTCATAAACATCTCTCAAAGATGGCCACAAGTCCTCCTTCAAGCTTGCAGTGTTGTGACCCTCCTGGACCGAAGTCTGACACCTATGCTGATTGTCTGTCCAAATCTGATGTTCCATCTGGTCCTGTGGAACACCTAAGCTTTGATTTCCTGACTGTACAAGAAAATGGATGTTGGTTTGTGAATACTTCATGCCGAGAAAAGCTCTTTCCTGAGAGCATAGTGAGACCCAGTGGTCACCTGTTATGCTCTTTGTACTCTGGAAAGCTTTCATGTTAACATGAATAAGTCAACGATTCCAGCTGTAACGATCTCTCGGCCATTACTCCCTTAGTCTGTGGGTGCGCCAGCCTCACTGTGTAAGTTTACATTTGTTGAGCTTATCAGGACCCTTATATATACACAGATGCACTGTTTTTATAAGACGAGCCTGCATATAATCATCAGTGTGACGCTTCTGCCACTTACCTCTGATTAAAACTTTAAATCCATTCATACTATGCAATGTCACACCTAATTGCAACCCGATAATGAAAACTCGCTTTGAATTTTTCTACGTCTATGTTTTGAGTAATGGGTAATATATCTTAGCTGACAGTTCTATCATGTATGGTGTCATCTCAAATCAGGACGTATCATATCACAGAATCAAATCCGTGGAAATCGGAGCTAAAATTAAAAAGTTTACTTCATTGATTAGATGTACGCTGCTTAGCTATGGGTTTTTTGCTCTAAGAGGTAGCTGACAAATGCATTAATTTGCGCCACAGAAAAGCCTCACGACTTTATTATTATTATTTTTTGAAAATAAAGAAAGGCTCTTACTGTGTAAATTCATTTTGACCATGTTGTGGTCCAGCACCCACAGACTGAAGCTAAACTGCCATGAGTCCCAGAGAGAATAATGACCGAGATATGATTACGCCTGGAGACAATGACTTATTCATGTAAACACGAAAGCCTTCCAGAGCACAAAGAGCATAAAGGATGACCACTGGGCCTCACTGTGCACTCTGGAAAGAGCTTTTCGCTGCATGAAGTATTCGCGATCCAAACTGCTGCTGGAGTGGTCATCAAAGCCAACATATGCGGGGCACTTTACCTTGCACATTCATGCTCTTTGAGGGGCAGATTCTCTTTTTTCCCCCTCATGTATCAGTAATCAGCAGTGTGAGGAACCAACCTTAGCATCCCTGGTGTGCTTATGAGCGTGGCTTGGATTGGCACTTTAAACGTAGGCACACAGAAAGCCACCCTGAACTGTATCTGCATTCTGTATTGTACTTTTCTCCTCTTCCTGCACCCACCTTCTGTCCAAAATAAAAATGAGTTGATGTGACATCACATGCCAGAAGCATCTGCTTCAAAACCTGCTCCTGTAGGTAAATTAAATATCAGGTTTCAAATCATTTATGGAGGCACCAGAAATGGTAAAATACCGAAATTCTTCACTCAAATAAAAGTGTAATTACTCCTTTAATTAATCCTCTGGTAAAAGTTGAAGTACAGCTTCAAGTTAAATTAAATTAAATCATGAAAGTAAAAGTAAGAGAAATTCACAAAAAATGTGTCTCAAATCCCACTGATTTTAGTTACTGATGATAAATTATTGCTTTGTTTTAAGGAAGCAAGGAGAATGGGAAAACATTGGCAAAGGCTTTATCCCTAATCTCTCAAATGTTAGCTAGCATGGTAATAACTTTGAAGATACACGCTAGTTGAAATCTAATAGCTAGCTGCCACAATGCAAACTGTCTTAATAAGTACAAAGTGTACAATGTAGATTACAGTGATTAGTATTATTAAAGTGAAGTACAGACAAAACCAGACTTAAATTCATTAACAAAGAAATTATACTTTGTTACATCCTACTTCTAAAAGTCATCTACCCTCTATTAATGTAATGGCTATTAAATATTCCAAAGAAATGCAGATGATTAAAGAGTCATAGCTAGCTTGGAAATGACATCAGCAACTACTCAGAGGTTAAACAATTCCAGTTGCAAGAGTCAGCGAGAAATCTGTTTGTCTTCTCAAGCTCTTGTTAGCTAGTGGAGTCCTGTCAATGTTCACAAACTGAGTATTCATGGCAAAAATCCTTTTTGATCTCAAGCCGAATAGTGCTCTCTTTATAATGCTGTGCGCGCCTGGCCTTGACTTTAGAGTGCAGATCAGCAGATTCCAGATTTTTGCAATGTAAACAAGAGATGCCTGCAAGGCACATCAGTTTTCAAGGGAATAAATAACACTCTATTAAGCCTGCTTATCTATGACAAATTATAATTGCTACTATAGTGAAGTGGATCCATGACCGTATCAGACAGGCTTATAAAAGAATCTTTAACATGGGTTGCTAAAGCAGCATGTATCCCAGGACAGTCCAGAGCAAATGAGCTAGCAAGCCAAAGCTATCCTTTTGGTGAAAGGAAAACAATAGATAAAAACAAACCCACCTTGGATTATTAGCTGTTTACAAATGGTGTCTAGTGCATTATTTTACAATTTAAGGACTAAGAACAGTGCCACCAATGGTCAAAAGTGAAAATGTACAGAATGACACTAAATAGATGCTGGGGCTAATTTCTTTCTAGCAAAGACTGTAGCTTTGCAAAGCATCAGCAGCAGTCTTATTAGTTAATTATGCTTAGTGAATAGACTAAGCAAACACTCAAATCAGCAAATCAGAATCAAAATACAGACAGCAAGCACTGTCAGAGTCAAAACACAAAATGTCAGATTTCCATTCCATTGTCTGTACCACGGGGGGGCACAGTGGCTTAGTGGTTAGCACGTTTGCCTCACACCTCCAGGGTTGGGGGTTCGATTCCCGCCTCTGCCGTGTGTGTGGAGTTTACATGTTTTCCCCGTGCCTCGGGGGTTTCCTCCGGGTACTCCGGTTTCCTCCCCCAGTCCAAAGACATGCATGGTAGGTTGATTGGCATCTCTAAATTGTCCGTAGTGTGTGATTATGAGAGTGTGTGTGCCCTGCGATGGGTTGGCACTCCGTCCAGGGTGTATCCTGCCTTGATGCCCAATGACGCCTGAGATAGGCACAGGCTCCCCGTGACCCGAGAATAGTTCGGATAAGTGGTAGACAATGAATGAATGTCTGTACCACTTATCCGATCTAATCTCGGGCATCAAGGCAGGATACACCCTGGATGGAGTGCCAACCCATCACAGGGCGCACACACACTCTCATTTACTCACGCAATCACACGCTACGGACAATTTAGAGATGCCAATCAACCTACAATGCATGTCTTTGGACTGGGGGAGGAAACCAGAGTACCCAGAGGAAACCCCCAAGGCATGGGGAGAACACGCAAACTCCACACACACACACACACACACACACACACACACACGGCAGAGGCAGGAATCTAACCCCCAACCCTGGAGGTGTGAGGCAAACGTACTGACCACCAAGCTGTGTGTAAGTGCCCCCCAACTGTCAAATTTAAAATATGAAATTGCATAAAGGGACGAACAACAGTATTATAAGTATTGTGTACGTAAAAGCTGGTTAATGGCAAGTGCATCTTTTGTGCTTGTTCAGCAGAGACATGAATTTATTAGGGACTTAAAACACTTAACAAAATCTCAAATGATGCTTCCTGTGGGTCATTCAGTGAGAGTGTTCCTGTGGCTTTTGTGCCTATGGTGAGACACAATGTTAAAAGCCTCAACTGTAATGGACTTGTAATATTTACTGGGAGGTAGCATAATTTTTGTCTCTAGCATTCAGTATCATGACCACACATCACTGTTGTGTCCGAGTATTAGCCCTTGACCAGTAAAACTTAAATCTTTCAAATTTTTCAACAGAATCCATTCCTGTGATTAAATCTATGGAGCATGAAGCCTATTTTGTCTGCTCACAGCGAATAAAGAAGAGATACACGCTGTGTACAGCATTTTTGTACATGACAAACAATCACATTCAGCCTTGGTACCCGTCCTTCTGTTGTGCTGTGCATTTTCATGTGCTGCGTTGGAAGTTTTTAATTAAATAAATGGTCACATTGCACTGGCGCAAGTCCAACAAATCTATATAGCATGCAAATCTGCGAAGGGTTAGAGAGTAGAGTGTGGTTAAAGCGCTTCCCATCTGGAAGCCTTATGCAAACATGCAGTGGCTCATCATTTGCACACCAGTGACTACTTCGCAAGCTGATGTACAGTGTGAAGGAGGAAATGCTAAAACACATGTGGCTGAGAGAAATCTAGTAGCCTTGGGTACTAATGGTGGGAGAACAGCATTCATTATATACACCTTTTGACTTTAAACAAGGCCCATTAAAGGCACACTTGAAAATCTTGTTAACAACAAAGGAAAGCCAACAGGAAGCAGTTGGCATTACATAAACGTGACCTTGCTAAATGATCTTCAGAGGTGTTTATGTAGTACATATAAGGCTACATGACACCTGCATATTTATTTACTTTTGTGACAACATAGAAACATGTACAAAATCTTAGTCCCACAGACATCCAGATTCATTTTGTTCATTTTTAGGTCAAGTTGACATAACATGACATACAGTTCTGTTATGACACTTACTTTAAGACATCATGACAATTGATTTTATCACTCAGTGTTCCACTAGAAGGCTAATATGATGACATAACCATGACACCATAATGATAGAGTTATGTCTATTTGCTCTAATACATCATAGTACCAAGTCAGACTACAAAGTCACAACATAACCTTAACTCAACAAAAAAATACATCAGAATTGAGAAAAGCAGCCTTTTCCTTGACAGCTTGGAATAAGCTTTTATAAATGCCTGTGTAGGCTTTATATCAGTTTTAGAGAAAGCCTGATATATGCCATGCAACCTTATAATTGTAGACTTTAACTATTCTCCAGGGCTGTCTTTATTATTAGAGACTGGGACGTTTTATCACTTAATGTGGAGTAGAGCTGATGCTCCTCTGAATTGAGAACAACAAGTTCAGATGGTTCGGGCACGTTGCCTCCTGGACTTCTCCTCCTGGCACTGTATCAGCTGTACAGATGGACTAGTTGGAGACCCCAGGGGTAGACCAATGCCCTGCTAGAGAGATTATATCTTATGGTTGGCTTGGGAATGTTAGAGGAATCTGAAATCTATGACAGGGAATAAAGTCCCTGTCTAACCTTCTCAGTCTTTGCAGAAACCCTCAACCCTGGGGCATTTACCTTCTTAATAGACATCTATCACACTCAAGTCAAAACCAAAGACAACCATCCTGAGATGATTGGCAGAAAGGTGGTCATGGTATAATTCCAAATTCTACACTTTTCCAGAAAAAATCATTCTTTGGAGTCGTAAATTTTTATTGTTAGATACTAAGCTTCTTAAATGAAAAAATAGTCTACTTCCAGTCACATCCGACAGGGAAAAAGTCCATTGTATGGTTTTTAAAAGAACTTGCTGGATGCTGTGAAGCTCAAAATCTTTTTGTTCATTTATATCATTCACAAGAAATTTGGAGATGGGATTTTGAACAAGCTGTACAGTGCCGATATACTAATCAATACCAGCAACAATAGAAATAATGGACATGATTTTAAGAGGGTTGTAGATTTATATACTATTGTGCAGTTCATTTGCAAAGAAAACATGATTTAATCCTGACTGCAAGGAAGCGAGCAATGACTAAAAGGTATCTTTATGTGTATGTGGGTTTCCAGTCCGGTAACTGTGCTTTGATTTAGAACAGGAAAATGGACTAATAGGTGAAAAAGTGCCCCAGGTCAATTTCCTCATCTTAACATAGCCTCTGTTTTAATGTTGAAGCTCAAGGTCTATAAACAAACACTGAAAAAGTGTTATTCACATATGCAGTGACATTCAAATGTGTGTGGAAAAAAACAGCCTGGCTTATCTAGCTAGCAAAAAGCTTGCCTGGGGGAAATAAATGAAAGGTTGAAGAGAGTTCCCAGTACACTGCAGTAGCACCTGAGTACCTAGGATTGGAGTAAAGGCAATAATGGATTAGCATATTTATATCAACCGTGAGAAATATGAAGATGGTATTTTAAACAAGTAGTGCAGCTGTTTTGCATTCATCTGTTTAGCACTGTGATTATAAAAATTATGGATGTAATGACTTTAAGATTCGGTCTATGAGGTTGAATGTTCGGGTTCCTGAAATGCAAATCAAAGGCAAGCATTAAATCTATCATTCATTTATCCATTAGTTCTGTATACTACACTTGATAATAATACTGTATATTCATCACCGTACATGAAAAGAAGCAAAACTTTCCATGTATAATGTTAAAAAGGGAAACCTGTTTAAGCATGTCTAATAGAAATCAAAACTTTGTATTATTTTTTTTAACGCTATTATCACTGTCGAGCTCTACTAAAGCTATTCTACTCCAAATGGTCTGACATTTTATTTCATGGTCTCAGCACCTACACACATGCACAGTGTGGGCTGCTACTGTAGTCGATTCATGCAAGAACACACTTCCCCAGAAGGAGGAGGAGTAGGAGGAGGAGGAAGAGGAGGAAGGTGCTCAGCCCGCTCGGGGAGCGTTTCATAATAGACTATCGACTGCATTTTTTTAAAAATTACAGCCCTTGAGTGATTTTTTTTATTTATTTTTTTTTAAATTACGTGTTGCCAGCAGTGTGAGCACAATTAGAGAAAATATTAATTAAATTGAACCTAATTAGAAATGTGTTGGCATAAGGAATGTACGTCACACTTGTCTTTTACATGACCTAGAAAAAGAAGATCAAAGGAATTTTGTTCATGGATTGGAAGAGTTCAATATTTTATGGTGGGGGAAAATTTTTCACTTGAAAGGGGGCTGCAGTGGCGCACAAAAATGGTGCAGGACCACACATCTGTAATAAAATGTGTTATTTATTACTATTATACATAACCATCCTGTTTGGCTTTAAAACAATGCATATCATTTTGAAAAATCTCATATCTCTGTTTATAATTTCTGATTCATTTCGGGGCCAAAACTAATGAACAAGTTTGTATGATCCTAATTGGTTTTCAGCAATTACCGAATAGCTAGATTAAAATTACATGCTTTTTAAAAACAGCATGAGAGTGACGGTAAATTAGGATGACATGGCAGCTGAAAATATTAGCAGGATTATCCAGATGCAACATTTCGGCGGATAAAACTCAACCCAAATCACATAAAATTTATTTTCTGCACATCAGAGGACACATCTTAACCTGATAATAGCCTGTAGAATGGCCTACTTCCAGGTCGAGTCTGTTCATGCTGGCGTACACTACAGCTGGCAGTTCTTTATATTTGGATTAATGAATATTTGATTTTGAATCTTTATGTGATAAGGTAAGGGTTAGGAGAAAACAAGGACAAACAATTAAAATGTTTTACAATTTTTTTAATCTAAAAAATCTATAGTAAGTATTTCAATTTTTTTAAAGTTAGAAATTATATTTTTATTTTAAAAATTATTTCCTATTTTATTAGTGCTAGGAAAAACAAAAATAAAATAAAATAAATTATTTTTTTATTCCCATTTCAAAGCAATACAACTTACCCACACTATGTCCTTTGACAAACCTATGAAATAAAAAAAAATAAAAAAAAGGCCCTCATTTACAGTTTACTGTTGTTTAGATGTGAGTTAATCATATACGTACATATAATGCTTTCTGGTCATTTCAACCTGAAAAACAAGCCCAGAGAGAAAAGCTTCAATGTAATATGGATGTCCTCGCTCTCGCTCTTTCTCCAGGCTCCTCTCTCTCTCGCTCCATGCATAAACAATTATTATGATTATTTCATGATGTGACCTTTTTATCAGATGTTTTGCACACTTATTTCCATTTTAATTGTCAAAAGCCAGCGAATGCCTATTCCCCTTCACTGCTTACACTTCTTGTATTGCCAGAAATACTCTGAACAGCAACATGACAAAAAAATCGATACTAAAGGGTGCTGCTCATGCAACACGCTGTTACTGCTAATTGCGAGTGCATGCTGTGTTGTGCATGCTGTTACATGCTATCAGTGCCAGTGATGCACCAACCTGTTCTTTAGAAACCCAATTTGCTACTATAGTAGTAGTGCAACATGGCCGGGACATCATTATGCGGCTGTAATCTGGTAGACAGCACCTAAGGGCCCTTTGAAATCAATCATGAATTCAGGAGTCATAAAGTATTTACACGGCTCTCCTTACAAAAGTTATTGAAACCACTACTTGACACCTCTTGTACATCATGTAGTAACCAAAATTGTACATCATGTAGTAACCAAAATTTGAGCTATATTGAGCAATATACTAGCTATATTTTTTATGTACTTCTTGTGTCCATGTCAGTTTTCTTTCCAGTTCTCTCCCATCTCACAAAATCATGATGGTAGGTGGATTGGCTACTCTGAATTGTCCCTAGCTGTGGAGTGGATGTGTGTGCTTGGCACTCTGCAACCATGAACCAGTGTTCCATCCTGGGTGTGTTTCTGCTTCGTGTTCAGTGTTTCCTGGTAATGACACTGAATCTACCATGATCCTGGCCATGCAGGATGAATGAATGTATCCAGCATCGCAATGGCTCATGAACAGTCCTGGCATTTTAAATTACAACCTTCCTATCATTAGCACACAGCAAGCCATAAACACTTCCAGTATATTTAAAACGAAGCCCACATTTGAAGAGGCAATCTATAATATTTAGCTGCTTATGCGGTGAATTCCAATCACTTCCTAACTGATCGTCCCCCCAAACTCGGTTGAAACTACATAAACCACAAGTGTTGACTTTTTTTAAGGCTGAGCTCAGTTATAGTTGGAGTAGAGTCTGTTTCAGGGTCTGAAAACATTCACAGACAAGGTAAAAATGATAAATATCCCCTTTAATCTACCTTGCCTATTTGTATTATGCAACATATGGTACCTCTATGACACTGATCCCATGTGATGACCCTTCCCCTGTAAAGTGAATATAATGTTCCTTTACTCTGTGAGCAATTAGTGAAGCAGGTATGACACTGGAAACATCTGGTTGGGGGGCATGTGTGTTGACATTGCTGACCAAACTGTCTAGACGGTAAGCAAGAACAGGGAATGCATCGATTTTTATATATATATATATATATATATATATATATATATATATATATATATATATATATATATATATATATATATCTAGCTATGTATAAGGCTTCACGCAACATTACAGTATGCGGATTTTTCCACAGGTCTCCACAGGTCCATTATCTCTCCTTTTTTGCCTTGACTAAGACATCATCATAATAATGTCATAATAACTCTTAAGATACATTTGAAGGCTTTTTATAACTGTGTTTAAGCCAACTGAATACTGAAATTGCAGTTACTAGAGGACATTGTGCCATGTATATTGCAGGGACTTTTAACCACTGTGTGGTTAAAAATAAAAGCTCCTCAGCTTATGTAACATTTGTCAAATTCATTTGGAACAGATTAATGTGTTTTCCTGTGCACTGACAGCTTGTGATTTTTTTGTACACCCAGCTAGTCTTGTAATAACCCTCACCAAGTGATTATTACTTTTGGGGTGGCTTAGAAGTGTCACGACAAACCAAACAAGTCTTCATAATTAAAAAGTGCCCCATCACATTTATTTGTAGTCCACAATATATCACTTATGCTACATGAAGAGATTTACTTCCTGAATAAGATATTGCTAACGTGGACACTTTTGGGTAATAATATTGGGTAATGGTTGCTTAGATAGGCAGCATTTTTTGGTGGCAGCTGTGCTTCTGAGATAAAGTGTGCACCATTTCCTTATGTGGAAAAAATATCAAGTCAGGACAAATGCATTTCTGTTGCATAACTCACAAGACCGTATATAGTTTATTCTTAAATGTTGCTGTGAGATAAAACAAATAGAACCTGATGGAGTAAAACTACCTGATGAATTCAAATGAATTAGGGCAATGTGGTTACATTTTGGGGGCATGGTTTGTTGTTTAAATACTGCTTCACGCACAGTTTGCATGTTTGCCCCGTGCTTCAAAGGGTTTCCTTTAGTTACTCTAGTTTTCTTCCCTGTGCTCCAAAGAAATGTGATGTAGGTATATTGGCATCTCTAAATTGTCCAAGGTGTTTGAGTGGATTATGTGTGTGATTGCACCCTGCAATGGGTTGCCACCCTGTCTAGGGTGTCCCCCCTTGAGCCCTGAGTCCATAGGTGTATCAATTATTCCCAATGATATACAATGAAAGCATTTTGTTATACTGCGCATACAGTGGATATAAAAAGTCTGCACACCCCTGTTAAAATTGCAGGTTGATGTGATAAACAAGTTAAAGCATATCAGATCTTTTTTCACCCTTAATAGTGATATAAAACAAAAACAAAAATTAAGTAACAAATTACAATAACCGTGTTGTAGTAGTGTTACTATTGCTTCCCCAATTATTTGTAAAAGCACCATTTGCTTGTACTACTTTGTTCAGTCTACCAACTCAGCTCATGCTGCTTTAGCAATTTTATTTCACTCTTCCTTGATCCAGACCAATCAAATTGCAAAGGGGAGCTCCTGATACCCCAGCCTTCTTCAAGTCATTCCACAGGTTTTCAATAGGATTTAGAATAGACCATTCCAAAATGCTGATCCTCTGCATTTAAAGTCATTCCTTTGTGGACTTGGATTTGTGTTTAGGGGAAAATTTTTTAATCTCCAGCTGTCTAACAGAGACCTGCAGAGACATTTTATGGCAAAATAGACTGGTATTTGGAGCTATCCAAGATCCCTTCTTTCTTGACTAGGCCCAGATGGAAACATTAAGCCTTATAACATGATGCTGCCATCACTGTGCTTTACCATGGGTGCAGTGTTCTTTGGTTGATTAGCTGTCTTGGTTCAGCACCAAAATCTTTTAGAATTATTACCAAAACTTTTACCTAGGTCTTATCAGACAATTACACATCTTGCGAGATGGTTTCAGGTCTTGGATTTTTTTTTCTATGAGACTCAGCTTTTGTCTAGTCATCCTACACCTTAGCCCAGCTATCTGAATAATATTAGAGATTATGGTCACATTCAAGGAGTGTGCAGCATGTCCCAGATATTCTTGAAGCTCCTTTAATGTTGCAGTAGGTTTTTACTTATTCTTCTTGTCTTTTCGCAATTTTGGAGGGACATCCTGTTCTCAGTAATGTCACAGTAGTGCCCCATTTTCTTCACTTGTTAATGATGGCATTTAGTGTGTTTTTGGTACATCTGTTTTGGAAATTCTTTCATACCCTTCTCCTGACCGATATCTTTTGACAATAAGATCCCGTACATGCTTTGTAAGTTCGTTGCAGATCATGTAAATATATGTGAATATGTGTTCGTTCTGAATACAGGCACATGCTCTATTATAAAAGAGTGTGTACAATTATGCAACCAGATAATTGTAATAAATTTTTCTTTTAGTTTTTCCCCCCTAAAATGTTTCTATGTGTTTTTCACCTGGAATTTTGTTGGTTGTTATATCACAGTAAAGATGGAAACAAATCATCTGATATGATTTGGCTTGGTTTCATGTTTTCCATCACAAAAACCTGCAATTTGAACAATGATGTGTATATCCACTGCATGTATATAATGACAGTCATTTGACACACAGTTTCATTACTTCAAAACCTCCGGCCTCATTCTCTGACCGTAACCCCTTCCCTCTCAGATTGTGGTTGCTTCCCCTCCACACAGGTCATCAATGTGTCTTTTGATTGTTGCCTAAGAAGGTTCTTCATTTATATTCCTGAGTAAAAGTGGAGCCTCTGCAGATGGCTCATAGAAGGTCTTTCATACTGATGTAGGAGCAGCTTCCACGAGCCACGCTGTTACTTCAGGCATGATAACTGAAAATGTTGCAAGGCCGAGTTCATGAAGGCAACTTCTACCAGCATTCTGCAGATGTGTGTGTGTGTGTGTGTGTGTGTGTGTGTGTGTGTGTGTGTGTGTGTGTGTGTGTGTGTGTGTGTGTGTGTGTGTGTGGGGGGGAGAGAGAGAGAGAGAGAGAGAGAGAGAGAGAGAGAAATAGAGAGAGAGACGGTGCATGGGATAAGCAGGGTCACATGGTAGTTTTGCTGCAGCTTGGCTTGCTGGGGAGTTGAGCCCAATGCTCCTCCTAATTCTCAGATGGCAGCCCTGACCTAGTTAGCAAGATAACACAAAAATCAACTTGAACAAACTTTTACTTCTACAGGCAGTAGCAAGAGCAGTAATTACTGCATTTGGGTCTGACTTTCTTTTTCAATTTGACTAGACTCTCCTAAATTGAACATTATACATATTATGATTATACATATTATGATTAATCACTTAAACTCTGAAAATACTGAAAATTCTGTAAAGCTGATTTGTGACAATATGTATTGTTTAAAGTGCTTTATAAATTTTATTTCATTCAATTATTTAGATATTATTTGATATTATTCATTAATTTTGCTTTTAAAAGAAACTAATAAAAGGGTATGTAGTTTGGGGACCATACGTCTGAATTTATTAAGCCGTCCAGGGACTTAGGTTTAAGGAAAATACATTTGTTATGTCCGAAGTATAAAGTAAAATTATATGCATAGGGAAATGTCTTCTTTAATCTGGATCATGACAGCAGCCATATTTAAGTTAGTGTCTAGAACCAAAACCAAAACTATTACTAAGACTAAATACTTAAATTAAAGATACTACAACAATGAAATATAATTTAGGACTGAAAGATTACCATAAAGGATGAATTTTCCAACAGAAGTATTTTTAAAGTTGTATTTCTTCACAAATTTAAATGTCCAGACAAGCGCATCATGAATTAACACATGAATAGGCGAAAGTAGACATCTGGGGATGGTGACATACTTGCAGTTTTACAAATTGTTTTATAACTCGCAGGCTGTTGCGTACGATTGCACTCAGCCGTGCCAAGACGCCAGACTCTATAATTCTAACACATCGCTCTTTATTCTCAAATACAGCATGATAGTCTAAACAAAGTGTGTTCACAAGTCACAAGTACATCACTGTCATCATGAAATACTGTACAGCAAGGCTTTTAAAAAACAGGATAGATAGATAGATAGATAGATAGATAGATAGATAGATAGATAGATAGATAGATAGATAGATAGATAGATAGATAGATAGATGGATAGATAGTCTCTCTATGGAGGAGCTGTCCAAGGTGTTGAAAATACAGACAAGCTATGATTCTAACCCAATAGAATGTGGCCATTTATAAAAAGATGATTGATTACATACAGATTTTCAATGTTCCTTTGACATGTTCATATTAAAAGGCCTAAATTACTCAAGAGCCATTTCAGTGATTTGTCATGACATTCATCAAGCCACTCAGGGAAGGACACCCACACAGGAGAACAGCTTTGGTGTTAGTTTTAACATTGCTGTAGACTTTTTTTGAACTCAGTGAATAAAGTCTGAACTGAAAGGTGAATTAACTTCCCATTTGCCATCCAAATGATCAGCAAACTCCAATGGCACTTTGTCAGCCTTAAACACATTCAAGTGGCTTTGATAATAAATAGATTAGTTACTTTGATAATAATTTACAATAATGAATCAGGCATGCTAGTGGATAGAACTGCAGCTCCCAGATTAATTATATGGCTAACAAGCAATAACTCTTACATCATGTTTATACTAACATTATGTTTATAAGCCTGGAGAGCATAGCTGGAGCTCAATTTTCAAACCAAAGTCACTTAATGTGTAAGTGTGCAATCAAAGCTGTTCTGGTGAGAATTATATCTTGACTAAACAATGTTGAATTGGGAAAGTACTCTTTCCTACACAGCACCTCTTTCTATCCAGTTTTCCATTAATAGTGAGAAGTCCTGTCCTTAAACCAAACTGTTTAGAAGTCAAATGCAACTGGTGTCTTCCTTTTTGCCTCCTACTCTTTCATATTTCTGCCCCAGCAATTTAGGAAGTACTTGAAAAAAAGCGTATATAGTCTGCCGTGTTTGTATCACTTAAAGAATCCAATTCAATTTTAATTTTTGTCTGTTTCCACTGGTCACTCTATGCATTAAAAATCAGACTTAGCTAACTAGTGGTACATCTCTGGCCAAGAATAACAGGCTTCAGTGATCCACTCTCTAATTCTGAAATGAGTGGCATCTGTGTAGTGTCTGTAGACCATCCATTCCCACACTTAATGCCTTTGTGGGAACAGTTGGACCACAGTTTGTGTCCTTAATGCTACAATAATCCAATCACAAAATTATATTTGGTTGTTAAATTCTATAGATGGTAAGTGTATTTTGTTTGTTTACATACACTGTATTGTGAACAGTATATTGTATTTTGTACAGTACTGACAAATCAATACTATCACTTATCTTTACTGGCTGTAAGAATACTCTGAATATATCTTAATAGCTGTCCCTGGGGCTGTAATATGTTTTAAAATGTTAGTCTTTACCAGGTTCTCATCTTTTCCTCTTATTTTTACTTCCCAAATTTACTAATTCACTTGTTTGTAGCTCATCACATTATATTTGACCTTTTCTTACCTGCCGTGATGGTGATTATGGCTTCCTGTCATCCTGTGTTTTGACCCTAGCCGTGTGTTATGGCTATGTCTAAAAAAATGGCTGCCTCAGAGCACCTTATTTAAGTGTATTACCTCAGGAATGAAATAATAGCCTCAATACCATATGTAGCTGGCAATATGTCCAACCAGGAGCCATTTGGGGAGCTATTTCCTTTACCAGACTTCAGAGATGGACAAAGTAAAAAACGTAAAATATCATTATGCTGCATGATATTGCTGACTGACCAATACATCCTGTTTGAAAAGTACTCTAGCATAAACCCTAATAAAGAGAATCAGCATTTGTTTCTATGCAAGTGTTACAGCTAGACATCCTAATAGAATACACTCAAGATCCTTTTGTCTCATGTGGAAACACACTGAGCTGCACATTTAAGCAAAATCATCCAAAAGTGGATGATTTCAAGCTACACTAACAACCTCACAGGCTTTTATGACTCATCGAGTATTCCTGTTAAAAACACTATTCAGACTTGCCATGTCTAAAACTGGATACCTATGTGTGTTTACGTTCCTTGTCTTCTAATGTTGCCTACAATCCTCGAAGACAGCATGCAAATTGAACTGCAGCTGAGAGTCCTGAATACATCAGCAGCATAAACTGCTGCTTTCTGTTCTCTTGCTGGAGATATGGGACTTGTTGCTGATTGGAACAAAAGCAGTGTCTACGTGCGGACAATGAACATTATGTAATGCAGTGCAATTTAACCATCTCAAAGCACATATTTTCAGCCGATGGTTTTGTTGCGTTAGTGGAATAAAATATAAAAAATGCTGCATACAGGAATTTTGGGTTACCATCAAAACAGACACTACCTAATAAAAGAAGCAACATTAGGCTGTTTTAGCACATTGTATAAGATTTTTCTTTTATTTGATACTTCTACAGATGTATTCTCGGCTGTGTGGATACCGTTGTGCTGATTTTAACATATAAAAAACACCTACATTAATCTAATGCAGATTGAGTATTGGAATTATAGGAATGGAGAATATCTGATTTTTATTTGTCTTGGATTGATGCATATAAAACATTCAAATGTAATAAGAACAATAATAATAATAACAACAACAACAACAATAATAATAATAATAATAATAATAATAATAATAATAATAATAATAATAATAATAATAATAATAATAAAATCCATTTTTAAAAAGGTGTTAAAAAAAAAAAAAAAAAAAAAAAAAAATACTGGTTTTGTCATATGATACACAAGTAAAAGCAAAGATAATGGATAGCATGTTGTGGTCAAAAGGGCTATACAGCAAAAAGTCCAGTGTTAATTTAACACCTATAATCCCAGCTTGACCCAGACTTTTGAGCAACAATTATTGCCGAATGAACACATTGAATAAAATGGTATAAATATATATAGTAATTTTCTCACATCGTGTCTTCTCGTAACACTTCGTACCCGATTGAAAAATAACCCCTAGCTCTCTGTATGAGTGCACTAAACAGGGTATGAAATAATGTTTTCTACATCATACCTAGTGCATTATATGTGCAACAGAGAGACATTTGGGATTCAGCCCGTGAAATCGCTCGAGGTTTGCTCTCAGAAGAGATGAGTATTTTTCCGCAGTGAGGAGAGAAATAAAATGAAGTAACGGCACGTAGCGTTCACTATTCATACAAAAATAGTAATGTTTTGTGCCAAACTGTTCGGTTAAGATGCTGAATAATAAGAGATTTAACCTAGCAACCATAATAGTGTGTATTAATAAAAGAATAGGCTACTTTATCACACACTTATGTTTAACAAGTACTTATTGTTTATTTAATAAATAAATTGTTATGACGGTGTTACTTTGTTTAACCTTTGCTTAACCAGATGCAAGCGAATAAATGATGCTGCTTATTATATTCCCCTCAACACCGCCAGGCTACATGATATCGATAACCGACCAAAACTCGCTGACGGTTTAAGTATGTTATTTCTCTGGTACTTTTTTTTAAAAAGAAACTAAAATTCCACTAATATGTCAGTATTTCATCATAAATAAAATGCAAAACTACTTTATGTAAGTAATTCCCGGTGCTGTAGCTCACAGCAGCAACCTAAATGTGTTGCTATAGTGACCAACCTGTCAGAAAAAGGACGGAAGAGAAGTTAGCACGCACGGCCAAAGGACCCGTTATAAACGCCAGTGGAGTTAGTTATGGTTAGCGCTGAAAATGAGGGTTTCGATGTAAATGGAATGCAAGGAAAGGTATAATTACATGGTGGTGATGTTTCTGAACAGGTCTTCGATGTCTCCGCCGCCGCTACTGCCGTTGCTGCTGTCCTGCAGAGCGAGCAGAGGGAAGAAATTCCCCCCGTCCGATTTATTGCAGTAAATGTCGGTGGAGGAACAGGTGCAGGCCGGCGGGCAGTCGAGCACCGACAACACACAGCCATGAAAGATGCTGGAAAACAGCAAAATCCTCAAAAGCACCACGAAACACAGCCCAACATCCATGGTCCAAAACCGAGTTAATGAATCCGGGGGAAAAAAATAGGGAAAAATGTGTGGCGTGTCTGAATGCGGTTTGGGCTACATAAGAGCGCCTATGTACATGATGAGATGGGGTGAAAAAGATTAGTGGGGGGGAAAAATCCTTAATGTCTTTTAGAAAGTATTCCGTTATGAAGACAAGGTAAACGAATAGCACCGGCTTTTCTCTCCACAGTCCATGACAGGAGGAGGCTGAGGAGTGCAGTGATGCTGAGAGTACTGACAGCAAGCAAGAGCATAAAGACCCACCTCCCGGCCAGAGAGAGGGAGAGAGAGATGGAGAGAGAGAGAGAGAGAGAGAGAGAGAGAGAGAGAGAGAGAGAGAGAGAGAGAGAGAGAGACGGGGGTGGAGAGAGAGAGAGAGAGAGAGAGAGAGAGAGAGAGACGGGGGTGGAGAGAGAGAGAGAGAGAGAGAGAGAGAGAGAGAGAGAGATGGTAGGAGAGCAAAAGAAGAAGAAGAAGAAGAAGAGAGAGAGAGAGAGAGAGAGAGAGAGAGATGGAAAGAGGAAAGGAAGGAGAGAGAGAGAGAGAGAGAGAGAGAGAGAGAGAGAGAGAGAGAGATCACGACTAATGTCGTGAGGGTCTAAAGTCAGCACCACAGCAAAAGAATCTCTTGTTGAATCAACACCTGCTGCGTATACAAGTTATAATTTCAGATAGGGAAACCCACCAAGAAGCAAAGACTAAACAGAATTCAGAGATTCATTCAGAGTTTACTTTAATTTCCATTCAGACTGTTGCATCATTTAGTTTTAAACATCAAATAGCTTAACAAATCAATGTGTACTGGCACTTTTTATTTGCTCTTTTGTGTACCAACACACCCCATGAAGGTGCTCTGCTTTATGCATGCCTAATAACATTAACTAAACTTCATGATCCTTGATCACAGCTGTCGTCTGTACATTTGTATGCAGCTAGATGTCCTACCCTTCTCCTGCCCTACCTTCTTTCCTCAATTATAAACCAAAAAAAAGTTGGGTTTTTTTGGTTAGTTTATTTAGACTTTTAAAACTAATTTAATATTTTTTGTTCATAATTCTGTCTTATTTATTAAAGTAATATATGGTATGTTTCATGATTTGGTTTAAAGTAATTGATTACTTTAAAGTCAATCTAAATGTGTTGTCCAATTCCAGTAATAAATATTCTGAAGATATTTGTACTTGTCTCTGGGGTGGTACCAGCAAGGGTACATCTTTTGTATGTGTAGTATGCATCTTATACCTAGAAAGGTATTGAATTAAGGTATAAGATATGTACTAAAAGTAAAAAATAAAAAAAAAAGATCTAACACCAGCAGGACAAAGAAGAAGACAGTCACCATATTTCTGAAAGTACATTAACAGTAGGATTAAATTATGGTTTAATGCAACTTTGGTCATTTATAACAAGGTTTAATCTTTGGTACAAGAATCTATATATTATAAGTAAATGAACAATAAACTCATCATAATGAAATAACGAACTTAATTTGAAGTTTTTCCATTCTAATCATGTTTTATTGACTTTTTTATGCATGCGACATTGTCATGCTCGCACTTACTTGAGGTAGACCCCTAAGCTCCAGTGAAGGGAAATTGCTAAGCTACACTATACAAACTATGCGTAGATTTTCCTATACAATACTGTGCTTTTTGTGGTACCAGATTGGGGAAGATATGACGACCAGGTGTCCAAGTCTTATTATGTAACACTGGCCAAGTCTTATTAAGCTTCTTTTGCTAGTGATACTCTATTGCAATCATGGATCACAGTCTATACACCTATATCAGATTTAATAGTGATTATTGGTATTATTTTAGGTTTTCAAGTTTTGGAATTGATTACATTCTGTTTTGGCTATATACATTTGAGTGCTGTTTTTTATGGATAGTGTGTTCAGTAAGAAGTTATTTTATATATAATATGGATGTAAATGTTATGTGTGTGTATGTGTTCTCATATTGCACATTCCATACGTTTTTAATATGTCTCTGAACTGAATAATGTAGGTGTTACATCATGTTTGTAATTGTTAATTGGGCATTTGGGGGATTACAGTTTGCTGTGTGAGGCAGGGAGAAAGAAAAAAGAAATCCAAGTGCTATATTAAATAGAAGAATTTCCATTGTAGCTTGACAATGAAATTGTAGCCAGCATGGTGTCTTGCAGACTCCTACACACAGTGGGATTTTTTTCCAGTCCTTTTCTGCAATCCACAAGTTGGGCCTGTCGGACTGACACCGAGGTTGTCTCTACAGCCTATAAATAAATCATCATGAATACATTTGCTGCTTTTAGTATATTCACACTCTAACTTACAGTAGAGCTGCAAAATTTCTCCAGAAGGAAATCCAAAGCTGTCATAAGCTATATGACATATTTCAAAATTGATAACTGCACACTATATAATGCTCACACAGTGTTATGTCACTTATATTTAGAACTTTTATGGCAAATGAATGTATTTACATCTTTGTTTCGCTATAAATCATACAAACGGGACCACCCAATATGAGACTGAAATGATTATCAGGATTATTAATGTTCAGTATTGAAATTACAGCACCTTATAATCTCCACAGTATATATTAAAACCTTGTATTGCTTTACATGGATGAACCTATGACTCAAAAGCAGATTGGCTGTAAGTCACTTTCAATAAAATGTAAATTTTATGTTATTTCTTATACCACATTGGCACAAAGAAGCTTTACAGAAATCCCTAACCATCACTAATGAACAAGCCAGAGGCAACATTGGGAAAGAATAAACTCCCTGAGATGGAATAAAGAAGTGCCCTTGAGAGAAACCAGACTCAAAAGACAACCCATCCTCTTCTGACTAATGCCAGATGGTGAGATTTTAATAACTACTGCAAACAGTCCTATAGTCAAAAGACAAGTACAAAATTCACAGGCAAGAATAAAACACATTAAAATGAGTCTTCTTTAGAATGCTAAATATAAATACAATTTGGAAGCATCTAATGCACCAGAGCCAATTTAAAACAACAACCACATTTATTAGCCACAAGTGAATTTTGTAACTTCACCAATCTCCAATTCAACAATTCAACTGTGCTACCTTAACAAATAAGGACATTGAAAGAACAACATCCTGCTTTTGAGTTGGACGTAAACGCAGACCCAGAAAGCCTAGAACTCTAAGCCATTGTGTTTTCTTTATAATTTTATAGAAACTTGAATGCATCTTCGATTTGACTTTCCAGCAATACCTGGTGTACAAGTTGATTTAAAAATGCCAATCACAAACTAGCAGGTAGGCTGATGCAACCTCTTGATAAGAACGTGAAAATAGCGAGGACTGTATCAGCCAGTGCTCCAGCTTGTTGAGAATGACATTGCACTTCTGGAGGTGAAGGTAAAAGTGTTATTTTTGGGATGGTTCTACAGGAAACCTCAATTCTTATAACATAAAGAAAACACAGTAGCTCTGTATCAATCCTGGTCTTGAAAAGCAAGCAGGTCAGAATCAGTAGTGTCAATATTTTTGTTATCGACCTACTGACACCTTCTTTGTTCTGTAGAGAGGTATGGAATCCAGAGTATGTTTCCCGCCTTAGGTTGAATTGGAGTTATGACCATTGTGAAATATTCAGGCCTTATTCAACCAAGCCTTAAGGCGCACAGTGATAGCTTGGTCCTGGCTGCAGTCTATCACACCTGCCAAACACGAGCAATAAGGTACGCATGCATGACACGGCAGCTGCTAACAACATGGCCTGGAGGTAATGTTCACACTTGGAAGAATCCCTTGCTGCTTATTTGGCACCCTCCATTAACTTGACTAACACTCCCGATGGTGTTGCCCATGTGCACGATTCGCTAACATGACTGAATTCATAAACCCTTGTTGGTTTTTACCCTTCTGTATACTCAGTAAAATGTTTATATTGCCTTACTGTAAATATGGTGTTTAAATAGACTTTTTTTTTTTTTTTAGTTTTTAACCTTTGACACAAACTATAATTTGCCATACTATAATCGTTTTATAGCTACCAATAAGTGTTATTATTATAGCCATTTGTAATTAAACAAATGGGATGGAACTAAGATGAAAACTTTTTTTCTGGAAGCATTTTGCATCAATTCTGCTATTGTGTAGACTGAATGATTATGGGCATACATATTTTTCCCCCAGTGGTACAGTGTACAGGTTCCACCCCCATATTAACTGATGCAGCTACTATTAAAAAGAGGGAGTAAAAAACTGCAGCTGTTTTAGTGCATAATACATTGTACACAGACTACCATTTGGGTGTTTGGGTGTTACTACTGTGATAAGCAAAGGATGGTATTAGCTCATGTTTCATTTCTTCTTTACATACCTGAGGCAACAGAAAACCTTAGGGAAATTACAGGAAATTGTCAAAACATCCATCAGAAACATGGGCAACAAGGTTAACTTCTTGTTGAATAGTGACAGCATAGTGCCATGCTCAATTTACCAACATTTATGAGACCACAGGGTCAAGTTGAGACTAGAAATATGAGGTAATTGATTAAAATTGCATTTTCTGTTCCTCTGTATGTAGCCAATTACAAAGTGTATGTAAGTTATGCACCTTGAAAAAGGGGACAACTTTAAATGCCCAGATTCAGTCTTTGCGATCTTACAGTTCAAAATTTTGTATATGCAGAGATGCTTTTCAAGGTAAAGAATGGTTATTTGAATTACTGTAGACTTCTTCAGCTCTAGCAGCCTGTCCATTCTCCTCAGACCTTTCTAATCAACTATGCATTTTTACCTGCAGAACTGCCACTCACCGGATCTTTTTTTTCCCTGCACCATTCTGTACAAACTCTAGAGACTGTTGTGTTTAAAATTCCCAGGAGATCAGCCATTTCTGAAATACTCACTCCAACCAATCTGGCACCAACCTCTATGCCACAATATAATTCACTGAGATCACTTTTCCCTTCTTGTAATATAAAACGTGAACATTAACTAAAGCTCCTGTCATAATTATATGAATTATGCTGCTACCATCTAATTAAATGATTTTATAATTGCATGAATGAACAAGTACGCATGTGTTCTTAATAAAGTGGTCACTACCTTTATGAGTATCAGTAACTAAGCTTTCCTTGTTATACCACAAATTAACAAAAAAGCATATTGTTGATCATTAAAAATGGACCTAAATGAATACAAACTTGTTTATTCTTTTCCCACTCCAGGTATGGTTACATTACTATCACTGTTTAGTTTATCAGTTTAATTTCCTTTTGTTCAGTCAATTATTATGGCATGTAATTATTTCTGTAAACACTTATCACAATGCACAAAGGCACTCAACAGCATAGCATTGATCTCAGCTTTTTGTACATTTGTATGCTATGGATTGTTCATTATATATATATAGAGGGGGACATAACTCAGAACCAGTAGTAATATCAGGCAATAACAATACACAAAGCCCCACAACAATATATCATTGATCTCAGCTTTTTGCTGAATCTCTATAACTAGATCCTATTTGTGCCTTTACATGGCAGAGTTCTCATTCCTAATTATAAAAGAATCATACATCTAGCGTCTAATATTTTTCACATTTTAAGTATTAGGTTAGCACTATTTGGATGATAAATAAATCTTTAGACTGTTAACATCCAGTCTTGTGATTGTCATCAGTAAGCATGTCTATTCTTTCTAAACAATATGTTAACAGTTAATGATTGGTGATGTTTATTAAATAAAGTATTCATACTCTACAGACTATCAGCATCTATTTTCCTTTTATTTCATTTGATTAATCTTGTTTATAGGTCTTGAAGCTATAAAATTCCACTGACTTTACTTAGCCTTTTTAGGACGGATGTAAATCATTTTAACATTGGCATAGAGTCTACAAGCCTATAGAATTGCCCTGGAAAATGACCGCCATTTTTTCAAAATAGACATTCTTTCAATTGGTGTTTTTATGACAGTGTCTAGAAATGGCTGTCCAAAATCTCCCATACTGGCAGATCCCAATTGGGCTGAGTACTGGTGATTCTGGTGATTCAGTGACCCCTTGTGTCCTGTGTCTGGGGATGGGGTCATCCTGGAAGAGATCACTTCCATCAGTATAGAAATGGTTCAACACAGGATAATGGTGATCAGTCAGGAGAAGTTTGGTAACTTAGAAAACAAGTGGAACCAAAATGCAACAAAAATTCACAACAACAACCTCCTCAGCTTTCATTTGGTCACTCATCTATATGTATCTAAACTGTATTAGGAATAGACTGTATCAGAAACCTGGCATGGTCTTCTGCTGTTGTAGCCAATCTACCTCAAGGTTTAATGTGTTGCTCATTCTGAGATTCTTATCTGCTGGACATATTGTATAGACTGGTTATCTGACTTGCTGTAACCTTTCTGCCAGCTTGAACCAATCTGGCCATTCTCCATTGTCCTCTCTCATCAACATTGTGTTTCCATGCAGAGAGCTGCTGCTCACTGGAGGTTTTTTCTTTATTGCACTATTCTGAGTAAACTCTAGAGACTGTTGTGCTTAAAAATCCCAGGAGATCAGCAGTTATAGAAATACTCAAACCAGACTGTCTGGCACCAACAATCATACCACTGTCAAAATGACTGAGATCACATTCTTTCCCCATTCTGATGACTGATGTGAATGTTATCTGAACCTGATGGCCCGCATCTGCATGATTTTATGCATGCATTACTGCCACATGATTGTCTGATTAGATAATTGCATGAATGAGTAAGGTGTACAGGTAAAAACATGACTATATATACTAACAATATTCCTCAGGTACACAGATAACATTTTTGGCATTGTTACCTGCTTACTTGAAGATCTTGGTGTTCATTTCTTCAACCTCTACATTTCATCTAGCCCTGGCACATACATGTAACACCACAGACACTAGCTCAAATATAAGCCTTCTGGACATGCATGCAAATTTTGCTTTGAAAAAGTCCATTTATTATACATCTAGAGACTCTACTTCTTACTTTCTGCATAGCTCTTCCCACCAAAACACTGCAAAAATTACATTCCTTGTTCAAAAGTACTGAAACTTAAACACATTGAAACTTTTCTCAGACAAATGAGCATTTTTTTTTTTTAATATAACCATGGTCCAACAGTGATAACAGACGAATTAACCTTTCCTATGAGTTGCACACTTATCGTTATACTGATCAAGCAGCAGCTTATAATAATTATAAATTTAATAATAAAAGGCACAACAATTAAATGCTTCCTACAGCGCAACAAAGCCACCAGTATTTCCTTTGGTCACTCATCTATATGTATATAAACTCACCAGTCACTTTAACCTCCAGGCTGCTTCTCTTCTGCAAAAAAATCTTCTCTTTTTATTAATCATCATGCCTAATGCATCAGAAGGGTAGCTTGGGGTTTTCATTCAGGTTTTAACCCACAACAGGCATCATTCTGGCTCTTTCATATTTACATTCATAGATCACATGTACTGACTACCAGCTGCTATGAGGTTAAGTAGGATTAACCAATTAGGATTTTTTCCCATTTTTGTTTGATAGCTGCTTTATCAGCTAACTAATATAATGATTGCCACATACAGCAAATATAACAAATGAGTGAATTCCCAAATTCAGTTCTGATAAAAAAAGTTGTGGGTATTAATCGAGAAGACAAGAAAAGGGAAACTTTAGTGTGTCCTATGTAATGTCATATAAATATGACTCCATATGCAATAACATTTCAGTTGAGCCTCCTTTTGGTCCAGCGGCAGGATCCCACGCTCTCATTGCCGCGGCCCAGGTTTGATTCCTGGGCAGGGTGCTAACCCAGCCACTGAAGAACTGAAGCCACCGGTCCCAAGCCCGGATAAAATGGGACGGTTGCATCAGGAAGGGCATCTGGCATAAAATCTGTGCCAAATTGAAACATGTGGACCAAATGATCCACTGTGGCGACCCCAAACAGGGATCAGCCGAAAGAACAACAACATGCAATAACATTTCAGTCCTTCTTTTTACGTATAGTGCAATAGTTCTGTTCATAGCGAACATGATACAATACCAGCATTGTGTATGTCCTTGCCTTTATTACCGTAATCTGTGAAGTTTGTGAACAAGAGCTCAACAACATTGTTATACATTAGTGCACTTGGCATGATTCTGATTCTGACACCGACAAAATATGACTTTACACTTTGACCTTAATGTACAGCACTTGAGTGAAAAAGTGAACGTTTTCAGCCACTCTGGATAAATCATGTCTAGTTTCTGAACACCAGCACCACAAATGCCTGAGCATGCCACACTGTTCTATTTCATTTTACAGATCACCCAGTGATTTTATTTAGCATATTTCCTAATCCCCCTGAAATGAATTCCTGGCTACACCACTGCCATGAATCACAGCAGGAGTTGTTTATTCTCTCTTCTGCAAGAGATGCAATCAGCTGTACACTGGAGAAACCAAAAGAAGACTGGCTGATTGTGTTGTTGAGCACTTTCTTTCTATAAGAATGAAGGATTTCTTTTTTCCACTTGTGAGACACTACCATGGACATAACGTTAATGACACCTCTGTTTGCATTGCTGAAGAAAATTCCAAAAAAGAGCTCATTCTCTGCACGTCACACTCTCTGAACTTCAGGCCATGAATTGAACGTCAAGCCTTGACAACAGCCATTACATTATCAACCATTCTGAATAGCCACTGGTTTTTCCTTCTATGTGCTTACCTCCTATTTCCTGGCACAGCTAATGGAGGATCTTTGTCCAAAACAAAAATGTTTTTTGTCTAAAACATTTAAATTTTTAACTTTAAAATCTTTTTCAAAAGGTATTTGATCCTTTATGCAGGCCAAGACTATTTTTTTTGGCTCTTTTGATGACTAAGACCATGATACATGCTCATATTTTTCATTTATAAAGTCTAAAAATTGTATTATCTAATAAATCACAAGCATCCATGTTAAAAGGGAATTCAGATGCAGAAAATTTCACTGTGAATATCTAATTCCTCTGTCGTCTATTCTTTTATTCAGTTTCTTGGTGTTCTTAAATGAACTTTTCTCTTAGTGTTCAGCTGCCTGTCACTCCTACATACAAATGGAGAATATATATAGAATGTGGTTTGATGTGAACATCAAGCAGTGTATCACAATATGGATTTCCCATCGTTGCTTGGAAAGACAGTGTTCTGCACAAACCTATCTTTTTTGAAACTGTGTGAGATCTGTCCATACTCTCTCTGTCACTGTAGTCTGTCTACTTTCATCTACAGATTTATTCTGTGTGTGAATGATCTAATGGAGTTGCAGAAACTGAAGAGTACCTCTCTAAAAATTTGGTATTTTATTTGTTTGTTTTATAAATAGTGGCATTTCACTTTATTTAGATTAGCCCTTTCCTGTGGGATGTGGAAAGGAATGGACTGGATTAATAAGGAGGAAAAAACTGTAATATGCAACTTTACATAAAAATATGCACCTTACTATACTTTTACATAATTAATGTGAATGTGACAAACCATGAATTATACAGGTTTAAATAAGATATGTACCAGGACAACGTTTACAAGAAGTAAAACCACCAGGTAAAATCAAATTCTTATAAACTCTTCTATGATATTGAAATACATTAAGGTTTGTTGATGATAATCAAAAGTAGACCTATACTTGAACTGTATTTTACATTGTATATTGTATTTTTAATAAATGTAATATATTTAATATATTTTAACACCAAAATACACCTAGAATATATTGTTACCGTCTTCTTCTTCTTCTTCTTTCAGCTTTTCCCTTCAGGGGTCGCCACAGCGAATCATCTCTCTCCACCTATCCCTATCTTCTGCATCCTCAACACTTGCACCCACTAGCTTCATATCCTCATTAATTCCATCCATATACCTCCTCTTTGGCCTTCCTCTTTGCCTCCTGCCTGGCAGCTCCATGTCCAACATTCTCCTACCAATATACTCACTCTCCCTCCTCTGAACATGTCCAAACCATCTTAATCTGGTTTCCCTAACTTTGTCCCCCAAACGTCCAACATGAGCTGTCCCTCTGATGTATTCGTTCCTAATCCTGTCCAACCTTGTCACGCCCAAAGAGAACCTCAACATCTTCAGCTCTGCTACCTCTAGCTCTGACTCCTGTCTCTTCCTCAGTGAGAATATATTGTTACCGTATGTAATATTTAAATAAATTGTTAAATGATTCCTAAAATAAAATACCAAACTTTAGTGAATTTATATCCTAATATACTAAAACACAGCTACAAAAAAGTATGATTAAATACTAGTTGTAAATTTAAGTCATGCAACAACACAATTGTAACTATGGTATGTTTTAATATACTTCAGTGAATCCAGCCTATAAAAATATTTACATATCCCAATAAATTATATAAATCTATAAATTGCAGAGTGTGTATCTGTAAACTGTGATATATAAATAGAAATTTTTTATTATTATTTTAGGAGGTATTTTGAAGGACGTTGCCATATCCCAGTGTTGGACAACAAAGGAAATAGCACTATTGAAATTTTTTTTTCTTACCATTTAAATTATTACAACTAGGGTTTTTGCAATTTTCCTTTGTTTAATGGAATTTTCAGATTTCAAACTTAAGCCTGTGCTTGCTTTCATTCAAAATTAAATCAATCCCACCCTTTTAATGAAATTATGAGATATACGTTTTAATTAGAGATAGAAATTTAAACCGAACATTCCTCAAAGCACATATCTGTCTCCTTTGCCACTGTGTCTTCTAAAACTCATCTTCTGCATCATTGGTCCACCTGTTACTATTGTACAGCTCATCATCAGTGTTATCTATAGAAATAGAAATGGTCAATGACACCCTCTTCATAGCCCAGCTATAGAATTTTTCTTTCCCAAGGTTCTGAACAAAAGACACAGGTTCCTGTGTGTGTTTAGTTTACTATGTTCTCTCCATGTCCATGTGACTTTCATCTGGGATCTCTGGTTTCCTCCAACCTCCCAAAAAGCATGCTGTTCAGTGGATTTTCTAACCTAAATTGCCATTAGGGTAAATAATTATGTAAATGTATGCACACCTCATGCCCAGTGATCCCAAGACAGGCTCTGGATTCACCATGACCCTGACCAAAGTGGTTACTGAGGATGAGCGAATGTATAATGCATGAAATAATAGTGGAATAATACATTATAAAAGGAAACGTCATATCACCTTCATAAATGAAATGAAGAATTTTATGTAGACTTCTTTCCATAAGAGCAGCTCTGACAGTAGTGTTATACGATTGTTCTAATCCGTTATTGTTTCTATAGTAACAGCTAATACACAGGGACTTGTACAAACACTCAGTGTAGTTTAAGCTGAAAAAATAAATGGATTAAAAAGTAATCCAGCAAAATATCATTTTATGAGAAAACAAAATTGCAATTTTGGCAAACTGCATCCTGGTATTATTTTCCTATTTGCCCTATCACGTTTTATTCCCTACAATTTTAGTACCATAGTGTTTTGAAATTGCATAATTCAATTTAAATACAAATTAAGTTCTTAAAAAAGCATTTCAAAACACAACAATAATCAACAATAATCAACAATAATCAACAATATATTGCAACATTACATATACCTATATATATACCTATGTATGTAAATATATATATATATATATATATATATATATATATATATATATATATATATATATATATATATATATATATATATATATATATATATATATATACATATGCTTAATGATGTGTGAAATATTAACACAGAAATTATATTAAATTATTTATTAATTTTATTTAAATGCACTTTTTAATCACAATTACTTTACACAAATCTGAAGTTATTATTATTCTGTTGGAAAGAAAAGTCTCTTTTAGCAGAGAAACTTATATTAATGTTTTCCACTGGAGATAGATAGATGGAAAAGAAATGTGTGCTCAGCTGTCAAATCCCTCAATTTTCTTTCCATAATTCAATACCAAATAACAGTTATAGCATATAAGGGACATTTGACATAACATTTGACTCCTGAATCTGTGTACAAGGATTTATCAAAATTCTTGAAAACAAGTGTTGTTTGTCTATAAAATCTCACTAAGTTACCATTTTGGCGTGATTTCAAGACACCTGCAATATTACTGAGCACTGAAGCCCTGCAACACAGTTACTTGTGAAATCATTTCTTCTCTGAGTCTGAGTCATGTTGCAATGACACCTGATGATCTGAGAGCACTATTATAGAAGCATTGGAAAAAGAAGGCTGCTGGAAACAAAATTACAATTGAGTGTCTTTACAGTACTTGTGCTTTTTTATGCCTTTCCAGCTGGTGACCCATTTTACAGAAAGAGAGAGAGAGAGAGAGAGAGAGAGAGAGAGCAAGAGAGAAAGGAAGAGCAGTGTTGGATGAAACATCCAGATTTTCAATGTGTCACCCTTAATTAAATATGGATTAATCAGAACTAGGTAGGAAATGAGTCCGAGGGGAAAGAAGAGTGGAGATCTTCAATTCATCATCGCAGTCTGTCTGATAAGTAATTATGTAACAGTTCTCTTGCTCGCCCAGAGGTCTAGGACTACACATAACTGAAATGAGCTCCAGAGAGAAGCACACCTTTCTGTGTGCTTGTGCTTTTTTACAAAACAAAAAATACAAACATTTTTTTCATCATCCATTCAGCGTTTCCATTTCATTTAGTATATACTCAGAACCACCGAGTTGAAAGCATGAGCTTGTGTAGGCTTTTTACTAAACTTAGAAAAGTGCAGGCTCTTATGTAATGCTTGTTAGAGATTGCAGTATTGCAGTATCTTACGCTTACAATATTCATTTTTGTTGATGTTAACCATTGTTTTAATAAAAGTGCTGCGAGGAGGTCTGGCAGCAGATATGGGGCTGCTCAGTAGCAGCTTCACATATCCGCTCCCACACAGCGGTTTAGAGAGCAGTGCTTTCTGGGAGTGGGCGTAGGGCTCTCTGCCGGAGGCCGCTGATTTCAGTGCCAGGAAGTACAGAATGCACTGAATGCTTGCAGGCTTATGTCAGAGGAGAGGATGCACAGATATGGCAATGACATTTAATAGACAAAATCTCAACTGTTGGTCTCAAGTGTTTTCTGTTGGTTGTGGTAACTGAGACAAGTACATAAGTACGTTGGAATGGTGGGGCAGATCAACAAATATTAATCTTCATAAACTCTTTAACTCTTTAATTTTCATAAAAACTGCATTAATGACAAACTAGTTACTTGTTTTGGATGCCCAATGATCCAAATCTATTTTTTTTATTTCAAATTCAAAGTACTTTATCGGCATGTTTTTTGGCATAGAATATTGCCAAAGTATCAAGAAAGCGTTACAGAGTTGTTATTGCTAGTGGTCAAAAATGGGACTTGCAACATTGCTAAAAGTGTTAACAGCCTCAACTTCATTTTGTTTAAGACAATAGTGTCTGTCTCACTAAATTCATGTCCCAGTTTTCTTTGCTAGCTATCCAAATGTTTTAGTTTTTCCAGCTATTGTGTTATTTACAAAGATTACAATGGGAAGATGAAAACCAAGAACATTTATCATAATCAGAGATGTTTGCTTCAAAGATGATCACCTTAAGAAACATTGTAATGCTTCTCTTACCTAAATGAAATACTAGAACCACCTAGACAGGGCCAGAGTTTTTTTTTTGTTTTTGTTTTTTTCCAAGAGAGAAGGCTGCTTTAGTGCATATTATATTATATACAAAATCTGTTTTAAATAGGCTTAGCTTCTGGGAAAGCTGTTGAAGTGCATTTCAATGACTGTGTGATCATTTTTTGTTTCCATTTTGCTGAAAATTCTCCTTCAAAAGGTTTCTAAGGAGACTGCTAAAAACAGAGAAGTTTCCAGGTAGAGCCCTTAACTATCAAAAGGACCTTTGAGAAATTTTTCAACAGGGCTAAGAATACAGGATGTACTGTATAATCTGAGACGAAGCCAGTGTCATGCCCTCCTGCCTGTGTATTTTTGTTCTACATTCAACTTCATATGTACTCACATTTTAAGCGCTAGTTTATACATGTTTTGCCATTAATTTCTGAGGTTTGTGTGGTCAAGCCTCAATGACCCCATGAATTTTGGCATGTATTTTAGACTCTGGCTTATGATTGCTTCACACACACAAATACACACACACAAACAGACACAATAAATAAATTCATTAATTAATTTATAAACCTCTGGGGGAATTCTGTCAAAAAAGTCAAGAAATCTGAACTTATTTATGTACTTAATAGCCAACTAGAAGGTACTTTTGACAGTTATCAGGGATGTATGTTTTTTATTCTGTTGGTCTGTATTGCAGAAACATCTGTTTCACTCTTTGCTGTTAATCTAATAAAATAAAGGCTTCTCCCTGGCTTTTTCTTCTTCTTCTTTCCAGTCGCAAATGTGACAGTCACAAAATATCTGATATCTAAATATGGACTTCTGGGATTCTGTATTTTTAAATACAATTGGGATGCTTTTTTGTTTTGTTTTCTATCAGTGTGATGACATTATTTACTAAATTAAATACAATAATTTTCATCTTTTTTTTAGTACATCATTTCATATCTGATTCTTTGTCCATTATACATTGTGTTTTACATCGTGTCTTTTTTTTTTGTATGGCCACATGATACCACTCTGAAAGCTTGTACACCATGGGTCGTATTCAGAGTCAGAAACCTGCATCAGTAGTTATGCAGCAAAGTTACTTATATTCAATGTACTTAATGGCGTCTAGACCTTCTTTTTGAACACATGCACTTTTAGCCCCCCCCAACCCCCCCACCCCCAAAATGCAGCCTTATTTGAAAATGTAATTTTTATTATGGCTCTAAGTATTAATATATAAGAAGTTTGTAACAGCTGTAACATGAAACATTGCGAAATTAAAGAAAGAAAAATGTCTGAACATCTACCGACATCTTGAGTCCTAGCATTAGAGACAGCCAGATTGTGGAGGATCAGCACTCGAACCGTTTGTGACAGCTAAAGGTCACTTACAGTACTTGTCGCAATTGAGAACGCCAGACTTCATTTGTTATGTCTCTCTCAAACCATGCCCTGCAGAAAGCCACAGAGGAAAGACAACAAGGTTCCATGAGAAGATCCTGACTAAGTGCATCTGGAGAGTCTTTCTCAATTTCTCTCAGCTTTTAAACTAACCACAATTTGTGCCACTTCAGCCAATTGAGAAGAGAGGTGCAAATGTTCCACCTATATTCCACTCTGAGATAAGCTGATCAAAGTGGCTATAAGATCGCCCTTGAAATGAGGGCTAGGACGTGTTCTGAGTTTAAAAGGCAAGCTGCGACCAACCGACTCTCTGATTTACAAGAATCACCATGTTCTTTTAGTCATTACATCCAGCAGCTCTCATTCATTTGCAGTAGAAACTGTTGAAGCGTTCACAATGACTTTGTTCATTTGTTTAAAAAAGGAGCCTAAAGTAAATACTATTTTCAGTTTGAAGAGAAGCATTACTATGCTAAGATTTTTAAAATCTTACAGACAGAATAAAATTTCTTACAAGCTTTGAGAGAGGTTTTTTGGAGAATCAATGGGTACACTTGTGTTAGGAGGGAGGTCATGTGTGTGTTATTTTCCACTACTCTATTTCCACACATGCACTTTCACTGAGAATCAAGTGCTAGCAGGGCAGCTAGAGGAGACAGATGAAAGCTTCAATCCCATATATATATATATATATATATATATATATATATATATATATATATATATATATATATATATACAGAGAGAGAGAGAGAGAGAGAGAGAGAGAGAGAGAGAGAGAGAGAGAGAGAGAGAGAGAGAGAGAGAGAGAGAGAGAGAGAGAGAGACACATATACAGTACTTTTAGCGATGAAAGATTGGAGAACTTAGAATTCATTCTGTTGAGACAGAACATGTGAGTGCTGGTCTTTATTCATCTAATCATACTATTAGTGCTATATGACTAGAAGATAACAAATTAGTGACAGCAAATATTACTAGCTCTTATTTAGTTTTCAGTCATTATATTAAGCTTACTACTATTTAATGCTACTTGGAATCCTATCTGATTGGATAACAATCTGCTGTATGGTTCTACAGCTGAAGTCATGTTTGCATCCCCCTTGCTGAATCTGCAAAATATTAATAATTCAAAAGAAATAAGAGGGATCCTGTAAATTGTAGATTGTTTATTACTGTATTTAGTTTGCCCTGAATAAGATATTTCACATAAAAGATGTTTACATATAGTCGAAAGACAAGAAATTAATGAATTTACATAAATGAACCAGTTTAAAAGTTAAATTCACACTTTAGCTGTAAATAAGCTAATGCTTACAAATATGTCTCTATTCTTTATATGAAAATTTATATTAAAAATATATACCCCCAACAACTATATGCCCCTTTCCCCTCTTCTCTTCTCTTCTCTTCTCTTCTCTTCTCTTCTCTTCTCTTCTCTTCTCTTCTCTTCTCTTCTCTTCTCTACTCTACTCTTCTTTTATCTATTTTTTCTTTCTTGCTTGCTTGCTTGTTTTCACTTATTTGTTAAAGGTTTACTGGTTTTGGTGATATAATGTGTTATAAACATTACTTACATATGCATTATAACCATTCTTCTTGTTCTTCTTTCGGCTTTTCCCTTCAGGGGTCGCCACAGCGAATCATCTCTCTCCACCTATCCCTATCTTCTGCATCCTCAACCCTTGCACCCACTAGCTTCATATCCTCATTAATTCCATCCATATACCTCCTCTTTGGCCTTCCTCTTTGCCTCCTGCCTGGCAGCTCCATGTCCAACATTCTCCTACCAATATACTCACTCTCCCTCCTCTGAACATGTCCAAACCATCTTAATCTGGCCTCCCTAACTTTGTCCCCCAAACGTCCAACATGAGCTGTCCCTCTGATGTACTCATTCCTAATCCTGTCCAATCTTGTCACTCCCAAAGAGAACCTCAACATCTTCTGCTCTGCTACCTCTAGCTCTGACTCCTGTCTCTTCCTCAGTGACACTGTCTCTAAACCATACAGCATGGCCGGTCTCACCACTGTCCTGTACACCTTTCCCTTGATTCTCGCTGATATTTTCTGATCACACAGAACTCCCGACACCTTTCTCCACCCATTCCAACCTGCCTGCACTCGCTTCTTTACCTCTTTCCCACACTCTCCATTACTCTGGACTGTTGACCCCAAGTATTTAAACTCCTGTACCTTCTTCACCTTTTCACCCTGTAACCTTACTGTTCCACTTCCCTCCCTTTCATTCACACACATGTACTCAGTCTTACTACGACTGACCTTCATTCCTCTTCTCTCCAGCGCAAACCTCCACCTCTCCAGGTTTTCCTCCACCTGCTCCCTGCTCTCACTACAGATCACAATGTCATCTGCAAACATCATTGTCCAAGGAGACTCCTGTCTGACCTCCTCTGACAACTGGTCCATCACTATAGCAAACAGGAAGGGGCTCAGAGCTGATCCCTGATGCAGTCCCACCTCCACATTGAACTCCTTTGTCTGACCTACAGCACACCTCACCACTGTCCTGCTCCTCTCATACATGTCCTGCACCACTCTGACATACTTCTCCGCTACTCCTGACTTCCTCATACAGTACCACAGCTCTTCTCTTGGCACCCTGTCATACGCTTTCTCCAAGTCTACAAACACACAGTGCAACTCCCTCTGACCATCCCTATACTTCTCCATCAAAATTCTCAGAGCAAAAATTGCATCCGTTGTGCTCTTTCTGGGCATGAAGCCATACTGCTGCTCACAAATTTCCACTACCTTCCTTAACCTAGCTTCCACTACTCTTTCCCATACCTTCATTGTATGGCTCATCAACTTTATCCCCCTATAGTTACTGCAACTCTGCACGTCACCCTTATTCTTAAAGATCGGCACTAACACACTTCTTCTCCATTCCTCAGGCATCCTCTCACTCTCTAAAACCCTGTTGAACAAATTAGCTAAAAATTCCACTGCTGCCTCTCCCAGACACTTCCAGACCTCCACCGGGATGTCATCAGGACCAACTGCCTTCCCACTTTTCATCCTCGTCAAAGCCTTCCTGACTTCATCCTTTCTAATCTTATCTACTTTCTGTTCCACAGAGTTCACCCCTTCTACTCTTTTTTCCCTCTCATTTTCCTCATTCATCAGCTCCTCAAAGTATTCCTTCCATCTCCTCTGTACACTCTCCTCACTTGTGAGCACCCTTCCATCTCTATCCTTAATAACTCTAACTTGCTGCACATCCTTCCCATCTCGATCCCTCTGCCTAGCTAACCTGTACAAATCCTTCTCTCCTTCTCTAGTGTCTAACCTAGTGTACAACTCTTCATATGCCTTCTGCTTGGCCTTAGACACCTCCCTCTTCACTCTGCGCTGTAACTCCTTGTATTCCTGTCTATTCTCTTCAGTCCTGTCCATGTCCCACTTCTTCTTGGCTAACCTTTTCCTCTGGATACTATCCTGAACTTCCTCATTCCACCACCAAGTCTCCTTATCTTCTTTCCTCCTTCCAGATGACAGAAGCACCATTCTCCCTGTCTCCCTGATCACTTCTGCTGTAGTTTCCCAGTCATCTGGCAGCACTACCTGACCACCCAGAGCCTGCCTCAACTTCTGTCTAAATTCCTCACAACATTCCTCCTTTTTCAGCTTCCACCACTTGGTTTTCTTCTCTATCTTTGACCTCTTCGTCTTACAGACCATCAAAGTCATCCTACACACCACCATCCTATGCTGTCTGGCTACACTCTCTCCCACTACCACTTTACAGTCACTAATCTCTTTCAGATTGCCTCTTCTACATAGGATGTAGTCTACCTGTGTTCTCCTACCTCCACTCTTGTAAGTCACTCTATGCTCCTCCCTCTTCTGAAAATAAGTGTTAACCACAGCCATGTCCATCCTCTTAGCAAAGTCCACTACCATCTGTCCTTCTAGGTTCCTTTCCTTAACTCCAAACTTGCCCATCACCTCCTCATCACCTCTGTTCCCCTCGCCAACATGTCCATTAAAATCCGCTCCTATCACCACTCTCTCACCCGTGGGAATACTCTCCATCACCTCATCTAATTCACTCCAGAATCTCTCTTTCTCCTCTAACTCACAACCTACCTGTGGGGCATAACCACTAACCACATTCAACATCACCCCTTCAAACTCTAACTTCAGACTCATCACCCTGTCTGACACTCTCTTCACCTCCAGAACATTCCTCACAAACTCCTCCTTCAGGACCACACCTACCCCATTTCTCTTACTATCCACACCATAACAAAACAGCTTGAATCCTGCTCCTATACTACGAGCCTTGCTACCCTTCCACCTGGTCTCCTGTACACACAGTATATCCACCTTCCTTCTCTCCATCATATCAGCCAGCTCTCTACCTTTCCCTGTCATAGTACCAACATTCAGAGTTCCTATTCTCAGTCCTACACTCTTACCTTTCCTCTTCTCTCTCTGTCTGCGCACTCTCCTCCCTCCTCTACTTCTTCAACCAACAGTAGCCCAATTTCCACCGGCGCCCTGTAGGTCAACGGCGCCGATGGCGGTCGTTGTTAACCCGGGCCTCGACCGATCCGGTATGAAATTCGTACTGACGATTCGCATGGTTAAATTTGGCAATGCTTTACGCCGGATGCCCTTCCTGACGCAACCCTCTCTATTTATCCGGGCTTGGGACCGGCACAGAAGTCACTGGACTGTGACCCCCATGGCTAGATTATGCATTATAACCATTGTAGGTCATTATAGTGCCTTTATAGAAAGCATTATTAGAAATTCACTTATATCAGCTCTAAATTTATATTCAATGTCTACATAATTGTTTTTAGTTTAAATAGAACTGCAAAACCTACATAATTGTATCAAGTGTGGTAAAATTAGAACAGATTATTTTCCTGTACCAGAGATGACATTTGAAACAGCAGCCTTTAAGGTAGCACTGTCAGGTTCTTTTTAATCAAATTGGGTATCAAACAGAGATTAAAGGGACTTCAAGTTGTCAGTTAATTGCTTTCCCTCAATTTCCCTCAATTTTTCTTTCTTTCCCATTTCAGTGGAAACTGCAGGACTGCAGCAACAATAGGAAGAATAATTGTTTCTAATATCAGCAGATTTTGGTGTTGACACTGTTAGTGGCCCATTAGGAGCACTATTCCATGTGGGATGATTTATCCAGTATCTGCACCATTATAGGAAAGGTTAAGCATATTCATTAGGGTAAAGGTTAAAGGTTACATTTGAATACTGACATATGAATACAATACACAGCTGAGAAGTGCTGGACTCTATGAAGCAATGTCCCTTGGTAAGTCAGTGACAATGTGATCATTTTTAAATAGATGAACACTCAGTGTGCATGAATTATGTATTTAGCTACAAATTCTTTAACTAAAATGAACATTCATCATTATGAACAGAAACATACATCCTCTTAATTAAAGCGAGACAATATTTTTTATCCGCCTGCATTGAGCACTTCAGCATCATCAATGCTAGATGTTGCATAACTCTGGATGAGTCAGAGGCTCAAGGCTGTTGCTTAATTCCTCTCTCAGACAGATCTCTCTGTGGATCTCAAATCTGTGATCAAAACTTAATACAGGCAGGTTGTGCTGGCGAAGGCTACATTTCCACCTTTCATTCACTCCCAGTCTTTAAGTCGGAACATTTCCAAGGACAGCATCCAAGTCTGCCACATTTACTGCATCAGACTTGAGAAATTAGGCACTGAGGCATTTCGGTTAGGGTAAAGTCATGGCCATAAAAGCTGAATGCTCCTTTGATTTGGCAAGAAACTATGACATAATGACTAAATCAATAGCACTGAACAAAATATAGGAAACACAACTTGAGTGCACCAGAACCCCTATTTTAGGTATGATGAAGTAAAGGACATACTGTATATATCAAGTATAGAATAAAAATAATTTCTTGCCATGGCAAAATGGTGTCAAAGAGACTACTTCTAGAGACTGGAGTCAACTAATAACTGCCTCATATTTTTTGTGAAAAGCATTAGAACACACAGCTCATGCATGTACATGCTCCTGCTGTGTGAAAGGAAATAACTTTCTACCAACAGGGGCAGTATTCCTGTGGGAACTCAGCAAGTGATCTAGTCGAACAAATGGGAGCTTACTTGTGCCACTAGAGAGGAAATGCTGCATGATACCACTTGGCGTGTCAGAACCCTAAAATCCAAGCACCAGTATGCAGTCTATAGTTCTGATATGAAGTAAAACTAATTTAGCGTGTAATTTAAGTCTTCACCAGAAAAGGCACAGTACTCACTGCAAAAAAAAAAGATATCTCAGTAAGTTAAATATAATCAAAATGATCTAGCACTTTCTTTTAGATGATTACAAGACACCAAATCTGACATTATTAAATCTATTTCTAGACGTTTTTACTCATTTCAAGCTTCATTTTTCAGATAATTTTGCTAATTTCAAGTCGAAGTTATTTCTAGCAAAAAACAAAATTATCTGCCAACAGAATAAGAAAATGTAAAGTTAAAAAAAAGTGAAATAGGTCTAGAAATAGGATTAATAACAGTATGCTTGATTTATTGTAATCGTATAATAGGAAATAGAAGATAAAATTGACTATATTCAAGATATTTTCACTTGCTAAGATGTCATTTTTTGCAGTGTTCTGAAGACATATTCATAACCTAAGATGGCACACAGATTACTAACTACTAACTACGCTGAAGAAGGAGCTTTCGGCTGCTCCCTGTTCAGGGTCGCCACAGCGTACCAACTGGTCCGCACAACAACTTGGCACAGGTTTTACGCCGGATGCCCTTCCTGCCGCAACCCTCCCATTTTTTCCGGGCTTGGGACCGGCGCTGCAACCAGTGGCTGGGAATCGAACCCGGGCCTTCCGCATGATAGGCGAGCAACCTACCACTGAGCCACCAATGCCCCATAACTACGAACTACGCTAATGTGACATTTTCCCAGTCTCCAGGATGCTATCCACTGTTCATTTGGGGGTTTAACCCATCTAGCATATTTCATCTTGGTAATAACCTATTAGATGAATCTGCTGTAGTAGAGCAGGAAATGGGGTCATCAAGGCTGGGATTGAAAAATACTACTCTACATTCTGTTAATTCAAAACCAAATGACTAATACATTTGATAAAAGTTGCTAAAAAGTTAGTACAAGCCTATGTGTAAAAGAAAAATGCAGAAGGAAAATGGAGCTATAAAGCAGAAACATTATTAGAAGCAATGGGAAATAAAGTCATGACAGCCACTGGCGCCATGTCTGTGCTGAAGGATTTCCTTTGTACTTTTTCATTTTTATGGTATAGCTGTATATTATCTCCAAGCTTGCGGTAAGTCTTCACCGTCTGCCTTCCACCATCATAGTACATAGGCTGCACCTCCAGAGGAAATTGAGGAGAAAATCTCCTTCACAGCAACAACAGTGGAGTTCAATTAGAACTCTATACTATATGCAAGTAAGGTCAGAACCTTGGCAGAGATTAGCCCGTGCAGGCAAACCGCAGTTCATCAGTGTCAAGCAGCTGAGTGGGATTAGGATGGAGGAAATGCTGAGTAGACAGAAATAACCTTCTGTCATTTAGGTGTCAGGGAGCAGCCCGTTTCAAATACATCATCTGCTGAGGGAGATATTAAGAAGCAAGGGTGCTGAGCCAGCCGAGAGATGATTATCATATTTCTGCATTAAGCGCTGCATTCTTCCTGTGCTAAATATGTAATTTCTGCAGGGCTTTGACACATGGATGCTCTGTAGGTATTGGCTGAAAAGGGATGGACATGAAAAGGTCTATTTCAACTATATTTACACTACTTATATCTGAATTAAGAAAAAGTGCAAGTTGCAGAAAGCCCAATTTGCAATGTGTGTTCAAAATGGCACATAAAATATCAATACATTCCTGAGCAAGGTGTATAAATTGGTACCCACACTATATTGCATACCAAGACTAATTTAAACTGTACATTGTTTAAGTCTCATGATTTATGGCAATTTTAGACACAATAACAGCAGTAATTTAAGATTATTACTTGGAACTCTGTATAAGATGATCCCAATAAAACTTCACTCAAATTATGTCGGAGTATATGACGACAATCCTCAAATGATAAGATCTACAATTTTAGACAAATGACTATGTCCTGCTTATGTCATCTATCAGCACAATCTAGGTTTGTGCAGAAAATTTGATAGTCATATAAGCTGAAATCTTCTGTTTTGCCATTGCTACTATTGTATTTGTTGATGTCCAATGAGTTGCACGCAGTCCTACATCATTGTTACTGACACTGCCAGAACTTTGCTGTTGGTTATCTTTGGTTGCCATGGCAATAAATTGGATGCCGATGAGCATATAACGGTACGTGTTCAAATTTAAGAGAAATCTTTTACAATGTGTGTGATTTATCCTTGTAAAGTCAGCTTTAGCATATTGCGTAGGGCTTCTAGACTGATTTGAGGTTCATGCTAGGGAACACATGTAACATGCACATATGTATGTACAATACAGGAAATAGTAAATTAGAAACTAACCATCTATTCTACTCCCATCAAGTTATGAGTTAAAATTATTTTAGATGTAGGGATGAGTCAGAAGCCCAAGCCTGGTGCTTAGTTTCTCCCTCAGGCATATCCCTCTCTGAGTCTCAAATCTGTTATCTAAAAACTTTATACAGTCAAGTTGAACTGGCAAAGTGTCTCCCACTTATTCACTCCCAGTCTTTTAGTCTGGACACCCCAGGGACAGCAGTCAGCTCTGCCACACTTAAAGTATCTAATGGGAAAAAAACAGGCAGTGAGGCATTTCTGGTAGGTTAGATCCATACCATTGATGGTTTTCAAAGTTTTTCATCTACCTTTATTCCTAACCTCTTTGTTCTAATGCTGCCAGATACCTTGGTCAATATTTGCCTATCCTTCCTAAAATATCTGTTATATCTGCCAAGTCTTAAACCCTAGCTTGTTTAACTTAAGTCTGGAGATTGGAGAGGTCATGGCAAAACGTCAGACTATTTTCTGCTGATTTTTGTATTGTTGTCTGGCTGCAGTATATATAAACAAAATTTAAACAACTCATTGAAAGCCTGCTTAGGGAATAATTGTACACTCTCAGGAAAAAAATAAGAAATAAACTGTACCATTACGTGTCTCTGGGGTGGAACCCTTATGTTTTGTACCTTTAAAATGAATCTTTCACTTGGAAATGTGAAAATAATTTACTGATTTTTTTTAAAGGTACATTAATTAATTGAACATTAATTTCCTTTAAGAGTAAAGCATCACAAAATGTACCTGTCTAGGTAAAAAAGAAATACACAAAACACAGGTAAAAAAAAAAAAAAATTATTCTCCAAATAAGTCTGATTTTTTAATATTGTTTACATTCAGTGTTATTTGGATGTAGGTTACAGTTAACAGTAATAATTTTGATCCATAAACAACATGATTTATTTTCCAAAGCCTTATTAATCATTACATTATGTGGCCTTTTACAACAAGACACACTTTTATCCAGGGAACGGAAGTTGTTGGTGTTAATTGCATGCTACAAAGGGATCAAATCCACTTCAACAGTAATCATGAGCCATTGGAGTATACAGCAGCAGAGTGTGTGAGTGCATCATAACGACAGATGACTTGACCCGTGGGTTAGAAGCTTGTGTTGATTGCTATAGTAAGTGGAAAACAAGACAACATGAAGGCTAACAAGGGTCAAACGTGGCTTCCCACACATCATCAGCTGGGTTTGGCCTTAAGTGTGACTTCCACATGGTCAGAATGTAATCCTGTTCTCCCAGTTACTCTCTCACTCTCCCTTCTTTTCACACACTCTCATACACTCTCTCTCACGCACACTTTGAGGCCCTGCCAAGTTCCTGAGGCCCATTTATTCCCTCCTGCTTCCAGCCCTCTGACCACCTGCACTCTTTATTGGAGAAAACAATGTTTACACAGGAAGAGAGTAAAAACCTCTTAATTGAGCATCAATTATAAAAGATTCAATTAACAAACCTGGCGCTGAGAGTACCACTGCATGCATCACGTGCATGCCTAATTAGCCAAACTGTTTAGAGAACTCCTCCTTATAACACAGTGTCTCGTTATGGAATAATATTCATGGCTTAACAATCCCCTATTAGGCAGCATCAATGAATATGACACTCTCAATATAACATGCTTTTATAATAGTGCAGCAAGCCATTTCCCAGAGCACTACACAACAAATGAGGAAGATTTAAGATCTTAAATGCTTTCTTTATGAAAATTAAAGGTCATTTAGGAAACACAGCTTTAATTCCCTCCCTAATGGATTAAGCAATCGTTAGTAACTGCAGCTTGAAAAATGTGAGCAGAGCAAAATAGCATTCCTGAGTCTGACAATACTTACGACCTCTCTCAACCTGTAGCAGTGGTGCACTACAGGAGAAACACCATGAGTGTGTGGGAAGTAGTACACTAATGAGATATCACATGGTGTAGGTGCCTGAGGGTGGAAATTACACTGTAAGGGTACATGGGAATGCTATAAATACAAGCCCAGTTTCCAGATCCAGCAGGCTCACCAGAGGCTGAGCCTTTTTTCCACAGCTGAGTCATCTATGGTACTAAGAATAAAGCCTTGTTAATGCACTTTAATCACTGTAATATAATAACGTGGATTACTTTTGTTAGAAAAGGATGTGAATTAGATATCTGAACACCAGCTTATAAATATATATCATGGGAGAATGATTTGGTTCTTGGACTGCCTGCAAACATTAGTAACAAGCAACCAGGTTTTTAATTTTTTTTTTTCTTTTTACAGAACACTGTAAATGGGTGGGTGGAGAAATGGCCTCATAAAAATATTAAGACATAGAAGAAAAAAATTAGAATTAATCCCAGTCAGAAGAAAGAGAAGGAGGTAAGGAGAAAGAGAGAAATAGAGCATAGGTGAGGTGAATGGCACGGTGGATAATTAGCGCTGAATTGCCTTGTCAGAATGTGACCCAAGAGGTCAAGCACATGATGTGTTGAAAAACACCCAACAGTGCGCTAAATCTGGGCAGACAAGAGCCAAGAGACGAATCACGAGAGTTCCCATAAGCTCCCTGCCACCGTGAGCAGCAAGAAATGAATACCTTGCCCCTGTCTGAACTTTGATTACGAGATGAATTCTAACACTAATTGCTTTGCCTTGTGAGCTGTTCTCTGTGGTGGCCACACCAAACTGATAATGGGTTAAAACCTCCCTCGTCAGCGCTATTTCAGCCTAATCAAATGAAGTATTCCATTGTATTTTGCATTTCGATTTATTGAGCATGTCAGGAAGGATGAGACTTTATCAGATTATCTAGTGAAATCTATTTGCTGTTTGTTCATTTTTCCCGTTCTAAGATGGCACGTCTAGAATAATGCACTTTAAAGTGCTGAGTCGGTCTTTTAAGTTGATGCTTAAACAGATTATGAATGTATTTTCTTGCTCTTTAGCAATTAGTGGTCATTCTTGATAGTCAACATGGTCAGCTAGCCGATAATGATGCGTTTACCTCATGGCCCAAACCTTGTCTGGCAATCACATTTATATGCTGTTTAACAATTTAACAATTTAACATCATGAAATATGTCTCCTGAAGTTATAATGCCATTAGGAATGGAGACAATTTTGGTAGAGGGTAATGGACCCTTGTGATTTTAAAAAACATCTTAGCAACCGTGTGTGTTTGCCATACAGTGCAGGAAAGTGAACACTACATAGACAGTAACCCTGACCTCAGAAAGAGAGTCTAAAATGTAGTTATGCCATTAAATATCTGAATTTGCCAAACACTATAACTACGCAATTTCAGAGCTTCAGTGTGATTTTCAGTTAATCAGATAAAATGCACCAATTCTCTCTATTTTGGCTAGAACAAAGTGAGTGAATGGAAATTGCTCATTCACAGCACGCACATCCGTACTGGCACTGGAGAATCAATCTAGTGTAGGACAAAAATGGAATTCAGATTATTGCTCTCTGAATTATTTGACTTTACGTCTGCTCCAGATAACAAAGACTCACATACACTGATCAGGATCCTGTGTTGAGTAGATTATTGAAGAAAAATAATCGCATTCCAGATTACATGGTTAAATATAATCAGTAATTATAATAATAATTGTTTTATTAATATTATATTAAGATAGAGGGGGGCACGGTGGCTTGGTGTTTAGCATGTTTGTCTCACACCTCCAGGGTTGGGGGTTCGATTCCCGCCTCCACAATGTGTGTGTGGAGCATGTTTTTCCTGTGCCTCGAGGTTTCCTCCGGGTACTCCAGTTTCCTCCCCCGGTCCAAAGACATGCACTGTAGGTTGATTGGCATCTCCGTATCGTGTGTGTGATTGGGCTCTGCAATAGACTGGCATCCTATCCAGGGTGTGCCCTGCCTTATGCCCATAGTCTCCTGAGATAGGCTCCAGGTTTCCTGTGACCTAGTAGTAGGATAAGCAGGTATAGACAATGGATGGATATTAAGATAGCTTTGTCTCAGAAGTACTGTCACATGTGTGCACAATAGTCTGTACATGCAAATGTAAGAACCTCTATCTTATATACCGAATATCCAGTTTATATTTACACATTTTCTGCCCAAATATCCCATAGCTTGTTCAAACATTTAGAAATATACTTATTTAAATAACTGTAAGACTTTTTCTTGTATTGAACTGGTTTGCCATTCTTATTATTCCACTTTTATTCTAAAACTTTTTGTCAGGCTCTGAAGCTTGAAGTTCTGATGGATCTGAGTTGTTACATGTCAGGAAAATGTATTCGTCAAGATCCTGCCTCCTTTTATGAGAAAACAAATGAAAGAACATTATGAACAAACGGCAGACACAATGCCTGGTTGCTGTGTAGCATTTTGTACATGAAATAAAACTAAGAATCTAAAATGCTCAGATTTGTTTGCTTTTCATATCAACATAATGGTTAAGAAGACTTTTGTGGTGGGAAAACATGAGGCTCAGCAATTGCACACGCATTATCTCCTAAAAGTTACAGAGTATATTAACTAATGCAATGGGAAAAGGCTGGAATATAGAGTAACAATATGAAGTGAATATTTTTTTTTAATTCAACCTGTTTTATCAGAGTGGCTTTATTGGGATGACTGGTTATAATATACTGTTGTTGTTGTGCTACAGCATGACAATGTCAGCAGTGACAAAAAAAAAGCAACAGCTATGCAATGAAAGTTCAAACCCAGAGGAAAAATCAGATGTCACTGTGGTTCATTTCTAGCGGCTAAAAATCATCTTTGACACATTGAAACCATAAAACAAAATAGAACTATGTGATGTTTTATTTTGTTTTATGATGTTTTATGTGGTGTTTCATCACTAAGCCATATTAACAATAACCTACATGCCATAAAGAAACAAAATTAGACTACTAACAGTACCGCAATAAACCAGTAAAAGTAAAATCTTAGTTATGGATGAAACATAAAATACTGAATTTAATGTAACAGCTGACAGCCGCATAGGCAGCCCTGGAGATTATATTAAGTAATGACAGGCACATATGTCAGGATATGAAATCTCTAAGCGCTCGACTCATTTTCAGAAAACTGAAAGGACCTTGAGATTTATTAGTTTGTAACCTTTTTTTGCAGCAGTCATGTCAGTCTTTGGATTCATCCTATTCCTCTGTTTAATTGAAGAGAGACATCAACAGGAGCAAAACCTAAGAATAAAGAGAAGTTTGAAATATTATGCTTAAGAAAGGGTCAAGATCACTCTGCATATATCTGTGACTGTGTTAAACAGAAAAAGCTATTCTCTCCAGTGGAGGTATCACTCCATATTAATTGTAGGGTGCTGATGAATTTGAAACTCTTGTTTCAAGTCTGCACTATTCAGATGCCTTATGTTTAAGTTAAATATATTAGACTCATTATTTATGAAGGGTGCCAATAGAGTTGCTTTAATGAACAGAGGGAGCCTCTTTAGGTCTATTTTACTCAGGTTGGATAAATCTGAGCCTACGCAAAGTGGAATTATACAGTTTTCTTCAAATCTACATGCCTTCTTCTTCTGTCTCTCGGGTTTCTAGATTTTCATCTCTTAATCAGAGAAATTCAGAGATTTCTCCAACTTGGAGAAGTTCAACAAGAAAAGATATCATGTAAGAAATAAAACCCAAAAAAATGTGCTTTTATTGGAAAATAAACTTCAGGGTGATATGATGAATCTTGATGCAAAGCTCAGTTACAGTTACACTTTTTAAATAAAAGCAAAATGTTTTATTCCAATTATACCATAGAATCAGAATCAGAAAGAGCTTAATTGCCAAGTATGTTTGCTCATACAAGGAATTTGTTTTAGTGTCACAAGCTCCAGTGCAGAGACAACAACAATATACAGTCAATAAAAGTAAAAAATAGGATGAGAAATAAAAATACCCATATTTAAATGGAAAAATAAAATAAATTGCACGTATAGTATAGAATAGAATAAGGCCTAGTCCACACATACACTGGTATTTTTAATAATGGAGTTTTTCCTCCTTCGTTTTTAAAAAAAATCTCGTCCACACAAGCACAGTTTTTAAAAAAATCTCCGTCCACATGAAAACGCAAAAACACGGTCTGAAGCGCTGTCAAGAGCATGCCAAACCAACAGGTGGTGATATAATCTCAACCATAAAGCCACTTTGGCCAATCAGAAGCCTGAGAAAAATGTTATTACCGGTTCCGCTAGGCTAACACACACTAGTTTCAAGCTTCATAACACTGCAACCGGAGTTTTCTGCACCCTGGCAGGAGTTTTCATAAATGTTCGGTTTCAGTGACTTGTTGCTGCATTTGCGTGTGGACAAACGGCCAAACCGCATAAAAAAAGCTGCGGTTTTGAAAATACCCGTGTTCGTGTGGACAGGTCCTAATATGAGATGTAGGTATGTGGGGGTGGTAACAAATAAATATGAGGTTATTGCACATATTTTTATTGCACGATGTGGGGAACATTCAACTGTTCATAAGGTAGTTTGCTTGGGGGAAGAAACTGTTCTTGTGCCTGGCTGTCCTAGTATTTGGTGCTCTGTAGCGCCAGCCAGATGGCAAAAGTTCAAAAAGGAGATGGCCTGGATGTGAGGGGTCCAGAGTGATTTTCTGAGCCCTTTTCCTCACTCTGGATGTATACAGTTCCTGAAGGGTGGTCAGAGGAGCACCAATAATCCTTTCAGCAGTCCGAACCGTTCTCTGTAGTCTTCTGATGTCTGATTTTGTAGCTGAGCCAAACCAGACAGTTATAGAAGTGCACAGAACAGACTCGAAGACGGCTGAGTAGAACTGTGTTAGCAGCTCCTGTGGCAGGTTGAACTTCCTCAGCTGCCGAAGGAAGTACAATCTTTGTTGGGCCTTTTTGACAATGGAGTCTATGTGAGTGTCCCACTTCAGGAACCTGAATGACTCCACTGTTGTTACTGTGCTGTTCATGATAGTGAGTGGGGGGAGTGCAGGGGTGTTCCTCCTGAAGTCCACTATCATCTCCACTGTTTTGAGTGTGTTGAGCTCCAGGTTGTAAGACTACACCAGGCAGCCAGCTGCTCAACCTCTTGTCTGTAAGCAGACTCATCACCGTCCTGGATGAGGCCGATGACTGTAGTGTCGTCCGCGAACTTCAGGAGCTTGACAGATGGATCAGTAGATGTGCAGTCATTGTGTAAAGGGAGAAGAGCAGTGGGGAGAGGACGCAACCCTGGAGGGCACCAGTTCTGGTGGTGCGGCTGTTTGACATGAATTTCCCCAGTTTCACTAGCTGTTGCCTATCTGTCAGAAAGCTGGTGATCCACTGACAGATAGAGCTAGGAACAGAGAGCTGGGTTAGTTTGGTTCGGAGGAGTGTTGGGATGATGGTGTTGAAGGCTGAACTGAAATCCATGAACAGGAGCCTCACATAAGTCCCTGATTTGTCCAGATGCTGTAGGATGAAGTGCAGTCCCATGTTGACTGCATCATCCATGGACCTGTTTGTTCGGTAAGCAAACTGCAGGGGATCCAGTAAGGGTCCAGTGATGTTCTTCAGATAAGCCAACACCAGTCTTTCAAACAAATTCATGACCAAAGACATTAAAGCAACAGGTCTGTAGTCATTAAATCCTGTTATCTTGAATAGAAAAAAAATTACAGTTTTTATCCATTTATGTTTACATTTAATTTTGTGGAATGTCCTGTCACAAATTAGCTCCTTTTTTGACATGTATTATAGCAGCTAGCAATGGACATTCCATCACCATAAAAAATATCCAGTTTGTCAAAAATCATGCCAAACAAATATCCAGTTTGTCAAGTTAGAGAGAAACCAGAAAGTCCTCTGTCCTAAAGATTTAAATTCCTTACAAAGAGCTGGGATTTGGGACTCCTTACAGAATGATTCATCATTATCAACAGTTATAAGTCTTTTCTTTAAATTTGTTAAATCTCAGCATGCCTTTTAATGTGGTTACTTTTAGCCTTAGATTAAGTGTCTGCTATACAAGTATCTGTAAATGTGCTGTTACTATAGAAACAATAACATGTAAACAGTATATTAATATAAACCTGTAAATTGAATTACAGCCAGCACTGGAATCTTCATCAACACCCTCTTTGCAATTAGAATTTCAATTTCACAACAGTGTGGTTTAATAACATTTAGCAAGCACGATGTCAGTGGCACCTCAGACCCATAACTACAAGGTCACTGGTTCAAATTTCTGCACTGTGACCAAATAAATGCCAGAGATGATGAGGTTATAAGATTTCTGTCCTTCTACTGTACTGTGTTATTGTATGCAATGAAAGCTTGAGTTATGAGAGGAAATAAGGTTGCTCCCTGGCAAGGACAAAGTAAAGAATACTCTTTCAACTGAAGATTTCATTGAAGACAGATTAAATATTTGCAAGACATTCATAATTTGATCATACAAGCAGTGATATAGATGACTCATTTGGATTCATGAGTAATAACGAACGCTTCCGCAGCAATGACACTCAACAATGACATGCTTTGGTTATGGGAATTTAGCATTTGCATAATGTCCTTCATCATGGTACACTGGTGTCAGTTGAGGTGTCTAACAGGGACACGAGGTGATGTCAAACTGACACACAGAAAAGACTTTAGAGTTTTACTCAACATGGCTGGTGTGAGCGCCAGATGAATTCAGCAGAATTTGACATTTAAGTGAAATTTTTGAACGAGTGAAAATACCCAATGGAATACTTGTGAGGTAAAAATAGTCCGTCTGGAGTGTTAAGACAATAATTACAGTGCCAATACAGACGGAGGAACTGAGAAGGAAAAGGAACCTGTGACACTTTCATTAACTGCTTCATTAATTATTATTTCACAAGATTTCAAGACACAGTATGTGACAGCAGCACTGTGCTTTGCAAACACACATTAGTTAAAATATATTTGCACTCACATTTTTCATACGTTAATAGGGGCTACCTTATTTCCTTGATCACACCGAGTATATATATATATATATATATATATATTTTATATATATATATATATGTTTATGTAAAAAATATATATGTATATATAGATAGATATATATAGATATAGAATATATATAGATATATGAAATATATAAATTATATTTATATATATATATATATATATATATATATATATATATATATATATATATATCAGTGTCAAAGAGCACTAAAGTTTATTTTAAGGTCCATTATAAATTGGAGAGTCTTTACTTTGTACAGCAAAGTTAATTAGCCTGTTCTTTCCACTCAGCAGCTTAGTCATTGAGATATACACGTCATTTTATTGGATATACTGTAAATATCCCATTAGGAAGAATTTGGAATGACCTAGAGATGTTCTGACTGTGTTATGCTCAATGAATTTGAAATCAATGTGAAAGCTATGGGATTTGATTCAATACACTATAAGCTTTGAAAGGATTGCTGGATTGTGGTTTATTGACAGTTAGAGTAAATAATATTTACAGCATTCATACTGAAATGTTTATTTACACTAATGGCACAGTGCTCCATAATTTAATGTAGGCATAAAACAATCATTACATGGATACATATTGATAACAGTACATAAATGTAAAAAAAAAAAAAAATCCAGACCACATGTGGGATAATTTGAGTGAGTAGAATCTTTACATGACTTTTAGAATTTCCTAATATTTGGAATGTTCCCTTTTTTGTTTTAATGATGGTGTGCACTTGAACTCACATGATCTCTGTGGTTCGTGTAAAAGCCGAGAATCCGTATTAGATCAATTTCAACAACAGAATGGATAAGACTCAAGGAAAATCTAAGTTAACATGGTCAGTATCACAGATTGGATTAAGGTGGTTGACCTAATTTTAGATGGTGACCTAAAATTACCTCTGTCCTGTTACTGGAATATTATCCTACCATGTCTACTCTTCTGTGTTAGCTCACTATAAACAGTTTGCCATATTTTTATGTATCCTTGTTTCTCAACAATGTCTTATTGTGCATTCATATTGTTAAATCTGAGACACAGTTCCTTAGTGCTTAAGTTTCTGGGTCCATAGGTAATATTTCCAGGGTTCAACCTAAACCTGTTTTCTTCATCTTACGATAATGGATTATTCTCGTTTCTTGCTGTTTGCCTGTGCCCTTGCCACTGCTTTGATTACTAACAATGTTTAATTGATTGCCTTTAATAAAACTCAACCTGCATCCCACTCCTACACATTACACAATCATTTTATTCAGTTCACAAAAAACATCACATATCAAATTGCACATTAAGAAAACTGCTAAAATGAAGAAAAGTAATAAGAAATGTGACAATCAAGGAGTCAAAATACTTCAGGAGAAAACAAGATGTAAATAAAGCTCCATGAGTTTAAAATAACTATTTAAAATATACCTATACAATATGAATATTTAAAATTTATTCAGATGGGGTTCCTTTAAAGAGGTAAAGAAGCGAGTGCAGGCAGGTTGGAATGGGTGGAGAAAGGTGTCGGGAGTTCTGTGTGATAGGAAAATATCAGCGAGAATCAAGGGGAAGGTGTACAGGACAGTGGTGAGCCCGGCCATGCTGTATGGTTTAGAGACAGTGTCACTGAGGAAGAGACAGGAGTCAGAGCTAGAGGTAGCAGAGCTGAAGATGTTGAGGTTCTCTTTGGGAGTGACAAGGTTGGACAGGATTAGGAACGAGTATATCAGAGGGACAGCTCATGTTGGACATATGGGGGACAAAGTTAGGGAGACCAGATTAAGATGGTCTGGACATGTTCAGAGGAGGGAGAGTGAGTATATTGGTAGGAGAATGTTGGACATGGAGCTGCCAGGCAGGAGGCAAAGAGGAAGGCCAAAGAGGAGGTATATGGATGTAATATATGAGGATATGAAGCTGGTGGGTGCAAGTGTTGAGGATGCAGAAGATAGGGATAGGTGGAGAGAGATGATTCGCTGTGGCGACCCATGAAGGGAAAAGCCGAAAGAAGAAGAAGAAGATGGCGTTCCTTTGCTGTTTCAAGTGAATGCTTTTGTTTTCTAGTTTTATAGTAAAGTTAATTATACTGCATGTTTTACTGTGGCATTACATTCCAGCCTCGACAGTATCACAGTAGCTATATAATAAGGTTCTTTGATACCAAACTGGCTGAACTGAACAGTAAAACACTATATTAAAGCACTAAAATGGTTTGAACACAAAATTTTATTGCAGAATTACAGCAATTATTTACAGTGCATTACTGTCTTCTTTTGCCAAGTCTCCTTTGCAAAAAAAGATATATATTTACAAGGGACAATTGAAGATTATTAACAATAAAGGTTAATTTAAAGAAAGGTGTTATTATAATTCTCAAACTAGAATAAGCTCCATCTTATGCTCCATTTTATTCTAATATTATTCTGTTATGCACTAAGCCTGAACTCCATTATTCAGTCCTTTATTCATGACATTTTTAATATTCAGGATAAAAGAATTATAAAAATCTAAGATTGCGAACATGTTCCGTGTTTCACTAGCTCATAGACTCGGAAAAAATTGATACTCTTAGAGTCTTTTGAATAGTTAAGTGCTCAAAGCTCACAAGAATACTGTTTGGAGCAGCCTAGTGTGTATCTTTCATGGGTCAAACCTAGAGAGAGTTGAGGATTTGACCTGTTAACAGAGTTGTGGATTTGACCTGTTAATTCACTTAAAGAGTGTGTTTTTTAATAGGCCTTTTAGATCTTTCTATTTTTCCTTTTTCTGATTTTACCGCTGTTCGTGTAGAGCCCCATCCAGTGGTCAGTTGAACCCAGTAATATATTCCTTTCTTTTGACAAGATGAAAAGCATTTGGGGGAAAAATTGTGAGAAAAAAAGCCCCACCTCAAATATTTTATTTTCATCAGAAATCATTCACCTCTTGTGTGGTGATCTGTCCTTTATATGCACTTCATAACACTGGTGTCAAGAGGCTGTTTTTGTACATCCCTTCGTCAGCATATTGCAGTACATCTTGTACCTCCACAGCATTTTGAGAGTTTTTGATGGTAGCTGGTAGTTTGGAGTTAGTAGTTTTAAGCCCTCATGTACCACACAGTATAAGCAATTCCTTAAATCTATTGATCCACAAAGTTTTTCTGATGAGTACAAGATTTGGGGAAAATAGAGTAAAACAACATTATGAAATTGAAATTGAGGACACAACACAGAGAAAAGATAAAGATAATGTGGTAATTCTGCTCTGTCTGAACTACTACTACTAGTACTACCATTACTACTCTGTATTATAATAATAATCATCATCATCATCATCATCATCATCATCATCATCATCATCCTCTATTTTCTCTAATGCTTATCCTACACAGGGACAATGGGAACCTGGAGCCTATTCCAAAACACACTCACACACCCATATACACACTACAGCCAATTTAGAGATGCCGATCAGCAGAGCACACCTGTCTTTTGGACTGTGGGAGGAAACTAGAGTACACAGAGGAAACCCCCAAAGCATGGGGAAAGCATGCAAGCTCTGTGCACTTTGGGTGCAGGCGGTAAAGGAACCCACAACCTAAATAATAATAATAATAATAATAATAATAATAATAATAATAATAATAATAATAATAACAATACTAATAATAATAATAATAATAATAATAATAATAATAATAATAATAATAATAGCATTAAACTGCCCTTGAAATCAACCTTAACTATCATGTGTCATGACAAGTCCATAAGTCTAATAATGCAGCATAATATCCCATACCTTCAGAGAAGCAAAGTTCAATTTAGTCATCTTCACCCACTGCCTCCAGTTTTGCATCATTAAAATGAATCCTCTCCCATGAAATATTGCAATATTGCACAGCTTAAGGTTAGAAACATTATGTGCTTTGATGTCTAATGATCCATGAAGTGCCCGTAATATCACCCTGCCCAGGAAAATGCATTAACATTTGTGAGCCTACAAAGCCTTAAAGAAAAAAAAACTTTTATTAATATCTACTGTCACACTGTTGATTATGTGATACCTTTGTTAATAGCCCGCTCATTTGAAGGGAGAATTAAATCATTATTTTATTCCTTTTTTTCATCCTTTCTGAAGCTGTGAGAGACCGTCCCTTGCCATAATATGATTATATTTCGCTCTTTTTAAAAAATATGATCCAAAAATGAGCGTCTAATCACTATACTGAGAAAGAAGAAACAGCTTGTGCTGACAGATGTGGGTATGTTTAATCATTGCCATGGAAGGATGTTAAGAGGCAGAAGGAGAACCAGAGAAATGAAGGATTAGAGCTAAATCAGTCACAGCTCAGGCCCACTGCCACTCCCACCTAGAAGAATTTCTCTCTGTCAGATGCAAAGACAAGAGAGATATTTATTGGACTTCAGTAAACACTTATGCATGAATGATGGCGATGTCACACATGTTTAGAAAACTAAATATATTTTTAGCTTGTGGCTGTGTAACTGTGTATAGGTTTTGCAGCATGGGAGAGTCTTTAGAAAAATTTCTTTGTCTTACTAACTTCAAAATAAAGAACAAAAAAGAGACTGGTGAAGAAATAACTGTTTATTGCTGCTATGTAAGTAATCACAGGAACTAAGTAGTTTTACTGATGTTCTACAACATTAAAAGTTATAAAATGGATAAAAACTTGATGTGTGCATTAATAAATAAAAATAGGAAACAATTTCTGGATGGTAAAAGTAGCACTTGATTGTATTTTCCTATAACAGGAAAAGATTTATTCCTTACATAAACAATAAGACTTCTAAAATCCTAAAATAATAATAATGTTCTAATTAAGCAATATTGCACTAGCTAGAGAGACCATTACTAAATATCACTGATGTGCCAATATTCAGCATAGCCAGACAATTGCGAATGCAACATTGCTTTTATATGTGCAATATTGTCACAATATGGTCAGAGGTTTTTAGTTTGCAGCTAGTTTGCTGCTTGTTGCACCTATACTGATTTGTAAATTTCTGTTAAAGGTGTATCCAGTGATACAGCTTTGTTTCTTACTTTTCGTATTCATCTGATGAGATTTCAGGTTTTAAGTCGTAAGATTTATTCATGAAAAATGTATCGTTTGCCATGTCTGCTGATGATGTTACTAACTCTACGGTACTAATGGTTTTCAGTGGTTATATTGAATATAAACCTACTTGGAATGGCACTCCAGTCAGATTAGTGAACCAGAACTAAGAATCGCAAAAAGTATTAGCATCTTTAGTACGCATTGGAAACATGAGGCTAATATATGGATGTTTAAATTACAGTTATTAAGTCATACTGTGTGTACTTAAAACCACATCATATTTACAAATATTTACATAGTTTATTCCATATATATTTTGAGATAGACTACTCTTCCTTCTTAGCAATCTTTAGCCTCACAGCTCCAGAGCAAAATTGAAGCAATAACAGGGACTCAACATGTCACAGCTAATTAAAACATCTGGGATTTTCAGCAATTCCTTTAAAGCTGAGAAAGGTTGTAAACACTGCTATGTGTGTAGCATCATATAAACTATTCTGAGAAATTGTTTGGAATCAAGGCTTTTTAATCCTATTTCAAGTGATAGACCCACATACCTTTTTTCTCATAAATCAAATTCCCTCATTAGTTCTCTCCAGCTGTCAACTCAAAGATTGATAACTAGACGTCCATATTTCTGTGTTCACCAATAAAATCCGACCTCCCAGCAAACTCCCAGGTCAGGTGATCCTGGGGAAAGAGCCACAGCGTCTCTGCTACTGCAAACAGGTGTGGATTTCACACACTATTTCATCTCCATGTTTTCAAGCATGGTGCGTGGTCGTCATTAATAATAACCATCTCCATGGATGCTTGGCAACCCTCAGTTGGGGTGGCCCCTGGTGAGGGGATGTACAGATGGCAGCAGGTGAAGAAGCCATGGATCATGAGGGATTCATGGCACAGAGCTGACATCTACATCAGTCACATCCTGAGCCCACTACCCACTGTGGCTCACGCTGAGGACGTTTTCTCACTGTCAGATGCAAAGGGAAGCGCAATGTATCAATCTTTTATATTAAGTGCCCTATTGTTATGACTACAACATCCATGCTGGGGAGAATACACATTTATAAAACTTAACTTTATGTCCTAATTGACTTTTTACACACAGAAAAAATAAAAAATAAATAAAAAATAAAGGATTGGAACATGACCTTGTCTGTGAGTCATGCTGTAGTTCGCAAATCCAAATCAAATGTATAAAGCTCCAGTTACATAAAATTCCTTGCTTGACTTGCTTAAAATGACTGAATGTTGACAACAGTTACCTTTTATGCTTAACCATTACATACCATATACTATACTGCTATTCTACTTTTGAATAGCATCCAAGAATATGACACTGGGAGAATAAATTCATACTTTGTCCAGTCATCTTTTTTGTAAACAAGCTATGTTTTCAGCTTGTCATTCAAACCACAGGGTAAATAAAAAATGGAGTCTTTAAAAAAATAGTCTTTGAAAACTCTACCTTTACTTTAATCTGACCAAATGTATCCACTCCTGAACATTTCCACTCTGATGAGCTGCCTTCAGCAAAAAAAATTACATAAACATTGTTTTTTTCATACATTCATCAGCTCTGCCGCAGGATTTTCCATGCACTCCCTTCCATCTGCTGAAATACTTTGCCGTTTCTGTATCCAGACTTTAGTCTGCCAGTTGATGACCTCTGCTCTAATAGCTGTGAAATGATCAATGTAGGAGCGAGTGCTGTTGGGAATAAACAGTTCATTCTCACAAACAAAATGAAGCATCCCCAAAGCCATTATAACTCATTTAATACAACTTTCCTAACACACATACTCTAAAACATGTCGAACTTCTCTTAGTTTCTACACCTCCCAGAGATTTCAGTTTCCATGTAACCTGCTTCAGGTCAGCCAAGGGGCTCAGTCCCCTGGCCCCTCACAGTGGCACGCAATAAGTGTAATTATGATAGATGGGGCAATTTCTACTGGCCCTTTTTTTGCCAAGAGCGTCATACTCATCTTGCTTCCCTGCAGCTGTAATGGCTTTCTGATGGACTTTTTAACTCACAAAAGCATGGCAAGAGCAGAGCAGACCTGTGGGGCTTCTAATATAAGAGGTAACAGCACCCAGTGACACTTCCAGCTTTGTCCTCAAGTAGTCAACCCTACTTTATTTATTTATTTGCTAAGAATGGTGCAACATGTTGCCTTAATGGCTCTCTTTATAGCACTGACACTTTTGTGTGAGACAATAATATCTCTTCTGACATCAGTATATGAGCAGCACTGTCCTAAATATAACTGTGCAGGAAGCAATAAAAGTGCAGGCTCACATCTAAAAATAGAAATATGCAAAGTTCAGACACCAAACTAAGGTTTGTGATCTTCATCTTCAATGCTAACACAGTCAGATGTTTGAAATATGTAAAATAGCCAACATTTTATATGCTTCAGGTTGAAGTCATAGATTTGAACTGATTCTATAAATATTAGAGGTTTGAAGGACAAAAAAAATTATAGGGGTCTAATGAAATGTCACAATGATTTACAATTATGCTGATCACATTCAGAAATACTGCTGTGTACCTATAAAATAAGAAAATATGAAAATGTATACCTTGACTACTAAAAGTTTGAGTTTGCAAAGTTGTCATCTGTCTTCAATCCCCTTATGGTGTGCCCAAGTCCTGCACCATTTGTAACCATAAAGCCACGACGGAGACCAAAAAAGTATTTCCACAAAACCTTTGCTGAACGACCAGAAAAACCTCATTGGGATAAAAGAGCATTGCTTCTGGATGGAGTCAATATTTTTTTTTTAAAATATACAGCTCATTTGTCATTTGGAAGAATTTCTAACCTTTAACAAAGGTTAACAATCTAAGACTAGCACTTCAATGCCAGCTTTCCTTTCATATTTCAAGAGTTTTAATAGAATGCTTCTTTAAGAGGCAGTATTGTCACTTTTAAAACTATTTGGTGCCATGGTTTAAAAGGTTTTAATGTCTAAAATAGTTTGTTTCCAACCATGTGTGTCCAACCATGTTAAACATAAAAGGGCAAGGCTGAAAAATGATTGTGTTAAACCTGCACAGTCTGTTTCACCAATTGCAAGTGTTGCATTTTCATTTTCACAAAAGGTGGAGATAATTCTTAAGCCGTCATTATTGAGGGATGCTTGGCAACCCTCAATCAATTTCACTGATTTTCCATTATGTGATACTGAGTAAAATGGGGATAATATAAAAGTTGTAGTTGTTGTTGTTATTATTGTAGTCCTGCTTGCTGTTCGGGGTCGCTGCAGTGGATCATCTGATCCCCGTATTTGATTTTGGCATAGGTTTTACACTGGATGCCCTTCAGGGATAACAGAAAAGCATTCAGTTCAATTCATTTTTTACAAAGCTACTCTATCACCCGGATGAGGATGTATTCCCTTTTGAGTCTGGTTTCTCTCAAGGTTTTGTCCTATTTTTTTCCTTGCCACTGTTGCCTCTGGCTTGCTCATTAGAAATAAATTGGAAATTTATAAATTCTATATTTATAATTTATATCTTTCTGTAAAGCTGCTTTGTGACAATGTCTATTGTTAAAAGTGCTAGGCAAATAAAATTGAATTGAATTTTATGTAGTGTTGTAGTACTAGAGACTGGTCTTTATTTCAAGATCATTTTTGTCAAAAACTCAATCTCAACCTATGAAGACCATCACTTCCATGAACAATTGCTTTGTAATATCCCTTTTACAATACAAAATGTAAATGTGTATCTCTGAGTGTAGAGTTGTGTAGCGCCTTTAAATTTCAAGTGCTCAAAATAATATAGCGCAAGCACTTGTAATGCACAGCTCTATTTGATCTCAGAAATGTGTATGAGCTAAAATAAATTCTAGTTTGATGCATTTTATTTGCCTGCTAAGACTTGATTCAAAGGAAAGATGCTTTCTTTACATATGCTGCTTGCATTTCTTTCGAAGAAAAATATATCTTTTGTATAATTATGCGCCCTAAATCCCCCAAAGCAATGATATAAAAGAGGATTACACTGCAGCACTTGCTAGAAGAATGACCTATGCTTAAACATCCTATGTATGTCCTGTGTACTTATTTGTACAAAAATCATAATACCTTTTTTAAAGAAAAATTTCAAATTTCATGTCGGGTTAAGAAGATACTACAACAAACATACTACAGCTCATTAAACTATGATCTTGTTCTTGTTCTTGCTGACTCGGTCTCAATTAAGGTGGTCTTGAACCCAAAACTACTACTATGCTTTCAAGAATACACAGAAGGGTGACAAATTAGAAAACCCAGTGGTTCTGTTATGTTGTGGAAGCATTTTCTTGGATTCATTTGGACCTATTTATCTCCATTTCCAAAGTGAAATGGGTCCAGAAAGTTGTCATTCAATTCAATACAAAGCTATTTTGAATGATGACTTTATCTTATAATGAAACAGTTATATCTTGATGGGAGTGGTCTTTTTTCAGGATGACTCATATTCCAGGCAAAAGACATCACTTAAGGCAAAAAATATGTAAATTATATGCTATGCCTTCATCTGATGTCATCATCAGTTCTCAACCCTTCTGAACTACAGTATGAGCTATTTTAAAGTCAACACCATCTCCAAAACACCAATTCTGATCATTACAGTACAACATGGAGAAAAGTACACTACATATACATATGATATGTAAAACATGTTTGAGAGTGATGATGTTGGCATTGCAAGTAGCATTTGCTTGATTGACTCTAAATTGCTTTTAGTTGTAAATGAGTGTATGATTGTGTGTGTGCATGATGCCCTGTGCTGAATTGGTGGAATACAGCATGTGTTCCTGCCTTACACCTCAGTGTTCCACTGAGCTAAGCTCCGGATCTACACCAACCCTGCCTAGGATAAATCAGTGAAAATGATAAATTACTGAAAATGATGAATGAATAAATATTGTAAATATGAGTCTTAGCATGAAATGGACAAAAGGTTCATTCAATTTTTAATCATAGCAGTGGAAACCTTACTTCTAAAACAACAGCAGGTATTTCTCTTTTAAATGAATCAAGGCTCTGATCTGAATTGAGAATCTGATTATGTTCCTACTGTGTTTCTAATATATGGAATGGATAAAGATGTTAAAAAACACATTGCTCTCAGACACCATAGCAAGGAACATAAGGATGAGAGTGGATTGGTTTACCGGTCAGCTAATTGCTGTAGTCTCTCAGTAGCCCCACTTGATCTCATCCTGCTGATTTCAGCACCTGTGGTTTTTAAAGTGCAGAATGGTGCAACCTCATAGCCCATTTATTACATTCCGGGCCCATTTACTTGCCTCTTAAGACCTATAATGCTTTGGTTTACCTCTCAATTAGAAAGTAAGCTTTCAGGCTTTACAGTGTTTATGAGCCGAGGCTGTCATTGAATTTAATTTGAAAAGGGATTCTGGTCAAAGTACATAGTGCTTACATCTCTAGCAAATGATGTACAGTATTTCTCTACGTAAACACCAACTTGACTGATTTCATAGATACTGGACAGGGTGACACCAAGCTGTCTCTAAATTAGTGTGAATGTGTGCAAGGTGACTTGCAATTGACTCCTGTCCTATCCAAGGTGTATTCCCTCACACCTTACACCCAGGATTCCCAGGATAGCCTTCAGATAGCATGTGACCCTGAGAAGATGGATGAATGAAGGATGTGGTTATGGTATCTCAAGGACATCACTGGTCTAAAAGTGATTTATTTTACACCTTATAAATGAATCTTGGCCAGGTCACACAAAAGATACATATATGTCAACTATATGGTGCTCTCTTTAAAAAGGGGACTGAAAACTGTGTATAGGAACTGTAAACAACTTTATACAGACAAAGGAAGCTGTAACTTATAAGATGGCAATTGAGATTATTGCAGATATAATAAAGCAATTTCATACACTGAATAATATTAAATTTCCGAATTCTATTAGGCTAAGGTCAAAAATCCTTACAAAGCTCATAAGCATCACTGATAGCTTATACCAGCCTTGTACAGCAGATTGTAGAGATGGAAATCAATGAAGAATTTATCATAGTTGCATGCAAACCACAACAGAGCTGCTTTGTCTCTACAAACCAAAAAGGGCCAGTCATAAACCTGCTGTGTGTAATGCTACAGCCATCTGTGACCAGGAAACCATGAGGGTACAGTTGGCTGTGGTCTTATTAGATGGAAAGGATGGCTTCCTGTTGAGCACAGACTGGCCTAAGACATCCATTAGTGGACCAGTCTGGCCTATAAAAGATATTGTTACCACTGGTTTGGTCAAGAAGTAAATGCATATAATTTTTCCAAAATAAATTGGCAGTTGATTGTCTTGGACATGTTTGGTGTCTGAAATTTGATTTGCGCTAAAATTCTGATATTAATGTTGCCAGAAACTTTAAGGGAAGCTTAAGTAAGCTATGAAAATAATTGAATAAAATAGCAGAACAAGTTCATATTAAAAATATTCAAATCAAATTTTGAATCCACATTGATGTATTTTTATCCTGTTTTGTTCCAATTTCCCAGTTCCTAACTAGCTCTCTGCTTTCACACTACAGCTCACAACTGGGGAGGCATGCTACAAAGACCATGCTATACAGTCGTATGTGTTTCTTCCCGAAAACTGTTGCCACGAAGTCAGAAGCAAACTACTGTATAGGAAATCTTTTTTGTTTGCTGTAACAATTTATCTTCACTGGAACAAAGGGGTCTAGTCCAAGTATGTTCCAGCATGACATTGCCCCTGGGCACAAAGCGAGGTCCATGAAGACATTTACATTTATGGTATTTGGCAGATACCCTGATCCAAAGGAGACTTATGGAAGTGCTTTGAAGCGTCTATCAATGAATACCTTGATGCTGGTTCACTGGGTCTGGGACTAAGATATGGTTTGTCGATGCTGTCATGGAAGAACGTGAGCCTGAAAAGGGCCCTGACCTCAAGGCAACTGAAAATATTTGGGATCAGCTGGAATGCTGATGGTCTTAGTCCTCTTTGTCCAACATCAGTGACTGAACTCACTTATGCTCTTCTGGCTAAATAAACAAGCTGCAAAATCTACTGGAAAGCCTTCCAAGAAGAGTGGAGGGACTAAATCCACAATGGGGTGCTCAAAAAGCACATGTGGGTGTGATGGGCAGCTGTCCAAGAAATTTGGCTGTACAGTAGCTATTACTACCACAGTGAGGAAATCTTCTTATATCTAACTTTGGATTCACCAGATACACCACTCTGATGATCCCATTTTGAATCAGATTGTCAAGATTTTCATTAACAGTATGCCCTAGATATAAATTCATGTAACAAGGAAAACTGCATTTACTTGAAACATGGTCAGTGCTAAGCTCCTTCACAGTTGGGTCATGAACTGATTAAAAACATCAAAGATGGTGTACAATGCAAAGACTGAAGTAGCTGTGTGTACTAAACCAGGGACATGTTATATATAAGAGAGTGAAGTTCTTATAACTGGATTTTCAGCATTTTTTGCATCCATCCTAATGGGAGATTAAAGCCAAGTGTGAGGTGCTTTCAATCACCAATTCTCTTTAACCACATACATCATATGAGCAGTGTATTAGAACAGTAAGTAATCCAGCTAGCTAACAAACAAGCCAGTGCTTGGACCGTCCATCAAAGCGGGGTCCAGGCAATGGAACAACTTTGTTTACATAAGACTTGTTAATGGAAGCTTTATTGACTCTGATGTTCTGATTTTTTCCAATATAGCCACAATAATGTCACAATGAACTACACTTAGCATTTCTGTCTATTGAAACATTTTCTAAACTTTTTTTGAATGGCCTTAATTTAAGTCTGTCAAATATATATTTTATGTCATATATTATTTATTTATTTATTTTGCTTTTTTAATTAAACTTGCATTCCAGCAAAGTTTTCTGTATGCCTCCAGAAACTGGCTTTAAACTGTACTGTACTGAATTTGTGCTTTGTATTTAAGATTACAAAAGTGATGAGTCCTTGACAAAATTTATGAATCTGTGGCAGAAGTTATGAGCTCTTGTGGCTTATTTAATGCTGATCTTACCTTATAATGTTTGATTAAATTAAAAATGCCACCCATTTTGGCAAATACCCAAGAAGAGAAGTAAGCACTGGCTTGTTTGTCTCCTTGTTTAAGAGACCAGCGTTGGTTCTCTGGTAGTTCAGAAAGTCGAACTTAAAACCTTCCAGATGCTAGCAAAGAACCATAATGAACTAGCTCTATACATGGCTGACAGATGAGTTCCTGTTGCCTCGCCACAGAAGACAACAGTGGGTCATCAGTTACACAACAGGAGCTTCACAAAGACTGATGATGAACGATCTGTGCTAGTCAGGGGAAAAAAAAATAATTACTCCATACCAGAAGGTGGCATTGGTCTGTATTCATAAGGCAAAAAAGAAACTTGGAAGGCCTCAGTTTCCTTAAAGTACAAAGTCTACCTTTTGAGTCACATACTATAGTACTAATGTATCAAAATAGAACAGGTTTACCAGTATCAGTACCTATAGTGACCATAGTTATCGTTATTTAGTGAAGTTGTATGCAGTTTTGGAGTAGCAAGTCAACCAAACTAGCCAACTTACCCCTCATTCACCTGACAACATGGAAACACAGAAACTTTCTTATCACTTGCCTCTGATACTGATTCAGTTGATGCCAAAGTGCACTGACACGGACTATGGTGTTATTGCCAGTGGTGTGGGACTCAATATCGCAAAAGCTGAAAGTGACAGTCAGCAGGGTGTTTAAGGGCCAGAAGTGAAATCAAGTACAAGGTGGAAGTAATACAAATCATTTAAACTTTTGCCATTTCATAAAGAAAACCTTCTGGGATTCAAAGTACCTTCAGTCTTACCTCTACCTGGCACTAGACATAAAAACTATATTAAAATCCTAATCTTTTTATGATAATTCAATTCTCAGTGCATTTAATTTAATTCATGAAAAGCATCCATCTATTTCTTCTTATTAGCTGTAATAACCAACATCCATAGTTGTTCTGCCATGACTGCACACATGCACCCGGAGGTTGGTGAGTCTACCAAAAAAGGAGTGAGAAACAACAGCAGTTTTTTGGGCTTGAGTATCAGAAAATGCTTCCTTGTAGTGGGAAGGAACAGATTTGTCCCAAGCAAATGTTTAATATTGTGTACTGAAAATGAAATTCCCATAGACAAAATAGACGATGACTAAAAGTATGAAATGAACGAATGTAGTGAGTGAGTCATGGCTGCACATGGTGTTTATTTTTGCACTGGATTTAGGCTCTTGCAGTACAAATGTGCCAATAAATCAGTAATTCATCCAAAATGCAGATGAGCCATCATTCATAAACATCTGCTAGGAAAATTTAGCTACCACAGTCTATTAATTTAGGAATGCAATAAATATAATATTGGTCAGAAAATCGAGATCACTCCAAAGCCTAAAATTCACTATTCCTATTTTCATCAAGAATTGTTTAGCCCTACATCCTCCTCCTGAATTCTTACATCAGCCTGCAGTTGATTTTACTGACAAAGTCTTTGACCTTGGATTTGTTTATTTAATTCCTGAATATGGCTGCATTAAAACCAGAGTGCACTCAGGTGTGTTTTTCTGTTGTCGACTGCCTGCTCTGTTGTGGTTTTGGCAATTTATGAGTGAAAAACCTCAGTGGAAAATGGAGATATTGGAGTTCAGAATGATGTTCCTACACACAGGTGCTATATCAAACTTATCTGTCACACACCACTCGCATGCACACACACAAAGACATTCTAACATACTGTTTTATTGTTTGTGTGGTTGTGAAAACATATATTTAATATACACTTGAACAGCCTGTCCCGGAACACTGTGTAAAATATGTCAAGCTCCAGTTTCTGACACCTACACAATCGAATTGTCCAATAAGTCATAGCTTGACTAATCCCTGTTTGTGCACACTCAGCGCAAAAGACATAGAGTGTTTGATGCTTTGGAGTGAGCTATATTAAAAGCATGTTCTCTAGGTGTTTGATGAGGGAGGAATTTACTGTCTGGGTGGTAAGGCATAATAGAATATCACTCTTACGTCCTCAAAATGCCTTTCCTTAATTCTGCAACTCACTACTGCCTCCCAGTGGGGTTTTGTAGAGGAAGCAGATTAAATCAATCATATGTTTCATAAGAACATCCGACACTTCCTTTTAGGGAGAACATGAACATTTGGGCGAAAAGCTTGTGAACCTCTTGATATGGTGAAAATTTGACAACTTTGACATCTATATGTTGTTTTGTCTGTATCTCAACCATGAGTAAATTTAAACATTTAGATTCTGGTAAGCCCCAAATAGGAAAGAGAAAATAAATGCATTTAAAGATTCAATACTGATGGTAGGTGAAAGCTACTTTTGCCTCACAACTTCAATTTTCGGGGTTTGTCTCCCTCCCTGCCCTGTGTGTGCGCCTTTTGTATGCTCTCGCCATGCTTCAGGGGTTTCTTCTGGGTACTCCACTCTATTGTAGGCTGATTGGCATCTCTAAATTGTTCGTGGTGTATGAATGTGTGCTCTGGGATGGTTTGGCATCCTGTGTAAGAATAAGCAGTACAAAAAAAATGGATGGATTCTGACTGTGGTGCAGGAGCATGACTGACATTTTGACAGCCAGTATCTGATTTCAAACCAAACAGATTAGGCTTATGTCTGCTTCTGTTATAGTTACTGTGTGAGCAAATCACAAGGTTTTATTCTACATATACATTCAGGCCTATAAATATTTAGATTGTTATTTTAGTTGTTGGTGTGAGACAGGCTAGTCTGAGTATTTTCTGAAAGATTGATCTCTCAGGGATTTTCACTCACTAGTGTCTCTAGAGTTTACATAGAATGGAAAAAAATATCTAGTGAGTGACATGGAAACACCTAAGAGATGCAAAAGGAGAATGGCTAGACTGAGCTGACAGGAAGGCTACAGGAAGCCATGCTGAGCTGAAAAGCATCCCCCTGAGTTCTTCCACACCAACCTTGGCAATCCACGTGGACCTCACTTTGTGCACAGTGACACTGTCATGCTGGAACATGGACAATGTTCTAGGCTCATTAGCTCCAGTAAAGAGAAATTGTAACACCAATTGAATAGAGAGTGTTAGGTTACTATATGGGTAGGATGGTAAAGTGTCCACAAAATTTTATCCATATTGTGTATATGTTTATATCAAGCATCAATGTGTTATAGGCACAATAACCGCACTGTGTTCTAAACCTTTTTTTTTTTTTTTTGTCAACTTCCGTTTTCCTTTTACTTTTTTCAAGAATGGGTACCTACCCAAAACAGTGACATTCAGCACGTTGAACATGACAAACATTTTAAGAATTCATATATTCGTTACAGAGATGATGTTTATGTTCTGAGCTGTGGGGAAACAAGGTGAAAAGAAATTGATTGAATTTAATCAAAATTACATCTCCTGTTTACATTTCCATAAGAGAAGAATGGGAGAAGGGTTATAGGTGCTCCATTTCCATCAGTACTATTAATATTGATAATCAGTGACACAAAAACGACACAAAACATTATAAAATCAAAAAAGACTGAGTCAATGGGACAGAACAACTGAAGGTTGAGGGTCATCTTCATGTGGGCTGGGTTATAAAATAAAAAAATGAAAAAAAAAAATGAAAATAAACAACAAATTTATTTTTCAAGACATGACAAAGAAATACAAGTGAACAAATTTCAAATGTTAGAAAATACCAGATTATTATGTTTAAATGCACATGTATAATATGAAAGTTTAGACTTGTGTCTCATCTGTGGTTGTGAAACTGGAACAGAATTCAATCAAGCTCAAGACCCTCGCCACACTCCAACACACACAGTGTCCATCACACCTGATTCATTTAATCAACTCATCTGGAAATCTAGATTTATTTAGTCAGCTATGTCACGCTTGGTCACAGAGCCATAACTGATTATGGCATGGAAATGGAGCTCCAAAAAAATGAACATTTTTTTTTCAGCATAGACAAGGCATCTTATCTGACACAATCCCACTACACCAAGTCAGAGCAAGTGTCTTACATAAATGTGTATGACATTTCTACGTGAGGTCCAGTGTCTCAGCATGTCACAGATTCAAAATAAATCGCTTGACCTGTTTCAGGTATTCTGGCATGAGATAATCCTGGAGCTCATCCTTTCTCACCCACACGCAGTAGTCTTTCTTCTGTGGCAGATTGTCGCTACCAGAGAGCACGGCTTTGAAGAAAAACACCTTGGCTCCTATTCTGTTCTCGGTCCGGATGCTTTTGGGGAATTTGTATTTGTAAAATCCACAAGGGGTATTGCTGAGGAAGGCTGCGTTCAATTTTGTGCCTGAGTGCAGAAACAAACCAAAGCAATAAATATTGTATTTTATATATACACATACATATAAATTTTACATTATTATTATTATTCTTCAGTCGCTCCAGGGTGTGTGATTGTTAGACAAAAATGCTTGATTTTGCTGCACCTTTTTTTAAAAACTTGTGATGCAACTTGTAGAGTTTTTTTGTGGAAAATTACTTCAACTGGCGAAACTGCAAGCACCGAATTCCCCATTTAAACTCCTACCAGGGAAGGCATATATTTAATTACTTTCCATGATAGCTGTATTCATCTTTGACACACATAAATCTATAAAGGCTTTGGCTGAATACACATTTTGATATTACACTGTGTCTTAAACCAAATTTACGTGATTTTGTTTGTTTGTGGCCTTGTTTCGATACATTCCTTCAATTCTTTCTTTCTTCCTTTCTTCAATGTTTCCTTCATTTCTTTCTTCCTTTAGTTCTTCCTTCATTTCTTTCCTCATTTCATCCTTAAATTATTCCTCTCTTTCTTTCTTCATTCAATTCTTCCTTCCTTCAACGATTCCAGAATTTCTTTCTTCATTTCTTCCTTCAATTCTTTCTTTAATTATTTATTCCTTTCTTCCTTCAATTCTTTCTTCCCTCACCATTTTCCTTCGAGAAAACCTAATGCTTAATCTTATGGGTCAGTCCATTCCTCCATTAGCTCCAAGTAGGTCAGGTGATGTTACTTAAACGACCCTTTGCAGGGGTGAGAAACCATAAAAATAGACTTTAGAAGCAGAATTTGCCCAGAAAACACTGAAATCTGATGCAATTCCATGCTTGAAATGTTCCAAATGAAACAGTAAACAATGTAAAAACTTCTCTCTAAATTTAACTAGTCGCTATTTTATCTACAATGTGGCTTAGGGCCAATGAGCGTAGCTACAAGCTAATAAATAAACTGGCAAATCTGTGAACATTATAATTTTGGCATTACTCCAACTAACGCTTAGTTTTATTACACTCTCAGAAAACACATACATTACTATTAAAAAAAAAAAAAAGTAAAAGAAGTAGTAAATGAAATCATGCACCTAATTAACACACTTGTAAACAAAACAGTTTCCATGTGTAAGTGAATCTCCTACACATCATCTGCTGCTGGGAAACAGGTTACAGTTGCATCAGGCAACAGAAAGTATTCACATGCCTGAAGAGAAAATGTGCGTATAAATATTGTGTAATTAGCAAGTAATTGTCCCAGTTACATAAAGAAGCATTGATTACTATGTTAATTGCTGAGAACATGAAGCATATACTACAGAATCAGAGAAAACTTAGCTAGTATGATTAACCACCTAAAATCAATTCTCTGCATCTGTTTAAAGCAGCTCGTGTGTATCAGATTTTTTTTTGCCTTCTTTTTTGATCTGGCACAAATGGTTGTAGTCTTGTCTGAATATATTATCTGGATGCTGCTGGAATGAGTAAAACCTATTATAAAGTTCATATCAAAACGAGGGAGTTAAATCGTTCTCTTGGCACACACATAGTGTAATGGGAAGTGGGCACATTACCTGGCAGACTGGCGAGGGCACGCTCTGCGGTCTGCCTCAGCGTCTCTCCCGCCTCCCATGGCAGCTGAGGCAGAAGCCAAACCTTCTGAGAGCCAACATCCTGCTTCACCAGCAGCACCAAGCTGTCTCCCAGGCAGCGCTCAGCCGAGCTCACATCTGTGGTGTCAGAAGCTACAAAATGTTTGGAGATCACTGAATCAGTATGACACGCTTAGCACAAGTTGTGCTCGCTAATATTTATCCATTGAATGGTTGTAACGTAGGAAGAAGAACAAATCCATTTGTGGCCCGTGACACTGTTGTAGTTCAAATTATTTCAGGAAGAAAACAATTACAGCGTTGCTATTTTATCAGGACATACTGCTTATGGATTAAAATATGCATGGCAGGATTTACATAACTCTATTAATGTAAGGTGAAAGACTCCAGTAAGCTATGATTGTTATCTTTACATGATATTACATTGCTACAGTAATCACTTGTAATATTTCCAGACCTCCCAACTTTTATGCTTCTTGCACAGAAGCATGACATCTAGCATAAATTACCACTCAAAAATACACCAAAAGAGCAATCTTTATCTCCACAATAAAACAGGAGATAAGTAAATCATCATATTAATCTAGAATGATCTACACAGACCACCACCTGGAGGCCCCGCCCCTTTCCTACCCAATAAAACAGAAGATGAACAAATCGATAGACTGGAAAAATGATAATATTCATTCATTCATTCATTCATTGTCTACCGCGTATCCGATCTACTCTCAGGTCACGGGGAGCCTGTGCCTATCTCAGGCGTCATTGGGCATCAGGGCAGGATACACCCTGGACGGAGTGCCAACCCATCGCAGGGCACACACACTCTCATTCACTCACGCAATCACACACTACGGACAATTTAGAGATGCCAATCAACCTACAATGCATGTCTTTGGACCGGGGGAGGAAACTGGAGCACCCGGAGGAAACCCCCGAGGCACGGGGAGAACATCCAAACGCCACACACACATGGTGGAGACGGGAATCGAACCCCCAACCCTGGAGGTGTGAGGCAAACGTGCTAACCACTAAGCCACCGTGCCCCCCCCAAATGATAATATTGTTTGACCTAAAAAAATTAGGCCCACAAGAAAGTGTCAAATTTACTTATAACACTTAACAGATAATGTTGAAGGAAAGGATTAAGTGATAAAATATATTGTTTTTTGGCTCTCTGATACACTCAAACAGTTTGAGCAGCAGCAGATCAACAGTGAAAAATTATAGCCATGTGGACATAAGAAACTTGATTTGCAAAAGCATACTGAAAATATAATCTACTCTTTGCAACACATTACTGCTTAATCATCGAAAACAAATCCACCATCCAACGTCTTTGCTACTGCCATCCAGCAGTTCCTGACCACACAGCTAATAATATTATGTTGTGTCCAAAGTGAGGCAACAACTTGTAATTCCCAGCCTACCACCAGTAAAATCCACCAAAAACAACCCTTCAGATTTTAGCTTGCAGTACTCTTCTCCACTATCAGTTCATTCACTTCTTGCTAAATCCATTCGCTGTTGTTTAAAGTCCAAAATGTGACAAAAAGAAGGAAAATTACGTTGCTACAATCTGCAAATAAGAGAGCTTGTAATATTATTTCTCTTTCCCCTACTCTCCTTAAACTGGAAATAGGGCTGGAAATAAAACATTGCAATATATTCAAATGGAAAAATCACAAACAGAAAAAAAAAAAAATAAAATAATAATAATAAAAGCCATAATTAATTTATCTTAGAATCTCCTGCTGAGAAACAAAATCAACAAATTCTTAATAAGCGCTAAACTTAATTTAAACCTTGGTGTCAATCATTCAACCAAAAGTTTAATTAAATAAATATATTTATTGATTAATAAAAAAAAAAACAAGAATTGTGATTTCTTAGTTTGGGACTGGAATGATTTCTGATACTGTGTCTCACCACTGTCTATATAAAAGGGACAAAAGGACAACCCAGAGCTAAAACCAGCCATTTTAAAGTAGAATTTGATACATACAGTTTGTATTAATTTGATGTGCATTTCAGTTTATGAGATTTTAGATGGAAAGATTTTGAGAATTTTCTGTAAGTAAAAATAGCATTAGTGAGCCATTTTTCCAAGACGAAAGTATTCTACAGAACTAAAAATTCTTCCCTGTCCTTGCACCAAAGCGGAGGAAATAATATCCCTGGCATAAGTGAAGAGCCGAGTCACTGTCTCTTTTCAGAATATGTCTGAAAATCCATTTTCATTTTTGTCTAAATTGTTTCATCAGCATGTTCAACAGGAACTACAATATAATGGCAAACAGACTGTTCTCATTGCAAAGATCAGGAAACTCAGTCAACCATGTGCAATTATTAAAGTAAAATGTAAGTGGATTAGTATCATATTTCAGCAGAT